>OZ020195.1:24593594-25193594 GCA_963971165.1 Philopedon plagiatum
TAAATTTCTATCAACGTCACTGGAAAATTTGGGTAATGGATTAGCTGTGGGTAGTTTCAGGGAAACAGGAAAATATTTTTCTGATAATGAGCAGTTTAATTTAATGCGTAAAAAAGGTGTTTTTCCCTATAGTTTTGTCGATTCAATAGACAAAATGAACCATCCAACTTTACCCACAAAAAATCAGTTTTATGATAGTTTGTCAGAGGAGCACATTAGCGATGAAGATTATGATAGAGCTAAAAAGGTGTGGGACACATTTAATTGTAAGAATTTGGGGGACTATTCGGATTTATATTTGAAATCTGATGTTTTATTATTAACCGATGTTTTTGAACAGTTTCGCGATACTTGTTTAGAAACGTATAAACTGGATCCAGCACAGTACCATACCCTTCCAAGTTATTCGTTTGATTGTATGTTGCGTATTTCTAAGGTAGAGTTAGAGCTATTGACCGATATCGACACGGTTCATTTTTTCAAAAAAGGTATTCGAGGCGGTATAAGTCAGTGTTCAGAAAGGATGCACGCTGCCAACAACATATATGTACCAAACTACGATCCTAACGAGCCATCATCTTTCATTGTTTATCTTGATGCAACAAATCTGTACGGTCATAGTATGTCGCAAGCATTACCATTTGGCGGCTTTAGATGGTTATCAGAGCATGAAATTTTAAATTTAAATATTATGGATGTGGACGATAATGGTCCAGAAGGATACGTTTTGGAAGTTGACGTTCATTATCCGGATACGCTATATGATGATCATTCCGACTTACCCTTTTTAGTTGAAAATATTGTACCACCCACGGAATCGGCAAAATTTTCAAAGTTAATTCCGAATTTAAACGATAAAAAGAAATACATCATTCATTACCGAACATTAAAACAAGCAATCAATAACGGCCTAATGGTAATGCAAACACACAGAATTTTAAAATTTAATCAATCCCCCTGGTTAAAGACATATATCGACTTAAATACAGATTTGCGCAATAGGGCAACAACAAAGTTTGGTAAAGACACTTTTAAATTAATCATTAATGCTGTTTTCGGCAAGACCATGGAAAATGTGGAGAATCGTAATGATATAAAACTAGTCACCCGATGGGAAAATGACAGGAATAAAATTGGGGCACGAGCATTAATTTCTCGTCCTTATTTTAAAAGTTCAACGGTTTTTAATAAAGAATTCGTTGCCATTCATATGGATCGATTAAAGGTAACTTATAATAAACCAATTTATATCGGATTTTCCATACTGGACATGTCGAAAACAGTAATTTATGATTTTTTCTACTCATTCATTAAAGCAAAATTTGGCAAAAATGCTTCTTTACTGTATACCGACACAGATTCGTTAATATTAAAAGTTTACACCGAAAATTTTTATCGTATAATTGCAGAAAATCCGGATAAATTCGATACATCCAATTATACCGAAGGAAATATTTTTAACATAAAAAAAAGTCAGTCAGTAGTAGGTAGAATGAAGGATGAATTTCCAGGTGATCCAATAATAAGTTTTTATGGTACCGGAGCCAAAGCTTATTACATAAACTCAATCAGTAGCGAAATTAAAAAAGCGAAAGGTATAAAAAAACGTGTAATTGAAAAACAGCTTCACCTGGAAGATTATCGGAATATCGTAGAACGTGGTGGTCAGATATTTCGAAAAATGAAAACCTTTCGAAGTTATAAACACGACGTTTATACCGAAATAATTAATAAAGTTGCTTTATGTCACCACGACGATAAACGTTATATTATACCATCAACAACAAAAACTCTACCTTGGGGGCACCCAGACATAAAGTTTTACGAAACAAACCCTGAAGATAACCTAAATATGTTAATACAAGCTATGCAAAGTTTTTTACCCGAAAATATTAGTTATAATTAGAAAAATGTTGGAAAGTCTATGTTTTAGAAAAATAAAAAAATATTAACTCCAATGTCACGTAGTTTTATTAACCACTATAGTAATAGCAATAGTTGAAATTTTATAACGCAGGATAGGAAAATACATAGATAATTGTTTCAATAATATGTTGTTTTATTTTACAATATAGTAATAAAGTTACAAAAATAAAAATTAATTAATGTCTGGCTTGTAAACTTCTCGTAGCATCCATTGTCTTCTCAACATATCAGATCTGCTAATCGGCCCTCGTCGACACATCAGCGTTCCACAGTAATGACACTTAACAATCCTTACTCTCAACAATTCAATGTAACTGTAAGATTGCATGTGGTCAGTCCAAATATATACTTCTCTTTTACAATTATAGCAAACAGCAGAAATTATTATTTGTGCTCCCGAAAAAGTCTCAGCTGGACGACTGTTATCTTGATCTGCGGGCAACATTATAGTTTCTGATAATAGGCATCGAAGGAAAGAGAGTGTCTATAAATATGGGTTGTCTGGGTCATATAACCTTGAGAGCACAAACAATAACAGAAGTAAGGACACACGATTACCTTGAAAATATGTCCTTGAATCGCTGTTTAGCCGTAGAACGCAACCTTGTAAGTTGAATTAACTTGTTTGGCCTCTAAAGCATCAACCGTCAGATAGGGTGGGGGAGTTTATGGTGGGGTGATAAGTATAAATTTGGTTTGCTAGGCAGAGCATTTCATAGTTCGCTAGAACAGTTCGCCAAGTAAATACATTCGTCAGTTAAGTGCAGTGAGTTAGTTAGAAAAATGAATTCCGGTAGTGAGTCGTTGTTAAATGCGTTTAACTTGGATGGAAGTATCCAAGCAGAGTTGATGGGGCAGGACGTTATTGACCTGCTGACCCCGGGTGTGTTTGACGAGTGGCACAATGACGACGTGCTAAACACTGCGTTTGTGGAAGAAGAGAATGTGGGTGAAAAAAAAGTATCTTCGGCGGTTGATTACGTCAACAACTGGACGGAGAAGGACGGCGGGCGCATCAATATCATAAGTGATGTGGTGGTAAAGAAGGCGAGGCGGCAACCCACTACGAAGTTGGAAAAGCTGCTGAAATTGCCAAAGACAGCCGGCAACAATAAAAGTCAATTTTATGCAGCTATGGAGGGTGAACAGAAGAAGAAGAAGAAATTCGTGTTCAAGCGACCAACAGTGCCAGTTCAATACCCCGATTTTTTGGAGACGTCACAACCACCGAAGCCTCTGTCACCGGTCGTCATCATTAATGAAGGCCCAAACTCGACAACGCCCGAGCCGCCGAAGTCCATGCCTCCGATTGTGTTGGTGGCCGACGCTGACGAAAAATCGCCGATCGCGAGTGCGCCGATATCGCCAATAGTTGGGCGTGGAATGTGCCGCAAACCATTAAAGAAGCGGTGCAAGCGGCTATTCGAGGCGGTTAGTCAACCCCGTCAACCTGCTGCTGCTTCTTCTGCAGAAGTGCCGATACCGGACTGGATGGAAGAGTTTTCTCCAAGCCAGAAGTGTGCCTTCTCCGTGGCTTTTAGTGCGAGGCAAAAACTAGTTGATGAACTAAAAAAGAACGATAGTGATGTGGCGCAATACGAGAGACAGATTAAGGAACTGCAGGCGAAAATTGAACAGTGTAAAAGTGAAGGGGAAGTGTGTAGAAAAAGACTTAAGTTATTGGACAATTTTCCATATAATTAATTTTAGAATTTTATTGTAAATATAGAGTTAAGTTATTTTTGTAATAGTGTTGTATATATAAGTAAAATAAAATGTTTTTGTATATATGATAATAAAAAGTTAAATGAAACAATATTTTTTATTTCTAAAATAAGTATGCGAAAGTTACACAAAATAAAATAAAAATGCAAAATAGAAAAAAGAATAGACGAAAAAATGTAGGGCCGTAACTTTAGGTGTGTAATCATTAGATGCACACAACTTAAGTATGCGATAAAGTGTTATGTCTGTGAAGAGAGGCTACCCGTTACAATGCCTGAGAACATGCATCTTATTTGTAATAAAATGTGAATTTTATTGCAAGTAAGATAATAGACCAAACTCTCGGCATTTTCGTAGAGAACTTACTAGAAATTTAGCTAGTTCTAACGTATGGTAAGAACGTACATGTCTTTATAGAGTAACACAATATTTTCCAAAAGAAATTAATTCTTGAGAAATATCATGTTACTTGGGATGTGACATGAATCAACTACAAACTACGATCAAATATTTTGTAGCCCTGAAAAGGGCTGATTTTGTCGGGGTAGGTCGGGGAGGGCATGGTTCCGGGATCAGTTGGTGGAATCAGCTGGACCATCATCATCCTGATGGTCCGTGATCCACCAAGTGGATGAATCGGCCGGACCGTCATGACCTTCCGGCGGCGGTGGTGGCACCCAATCAGTGCTGGAGTCTGGCTCCATGTCTTCAGCCGACAACTCCCCATTTTGCCAATCCATGTTTGGCAATTCCAGACCCACATCTGCTTCTTCGACCGCCCGCTCATCTTCCCAGGCATTAAACATATCTTCTGCCTCGATGTCTAGAAGTCGTTCGATGTCCAAGAGTAGGTCATCCATATCGACATCATTCATGTCAACGGTATCATCGCTAAAAACCGATGAACCGCGACTCAATGGTCTTTCGAAATCCATAGTTATATCTTCGTACTTTAAGATTTAAAAATGAAGTGATTCTGTGACCCGCTCGTAACCGTTTAAATAGAGATAATCTACCCCCTCCACCACTCCATCCCCACCTTTCCACCGCCAACAAACTAGAGTTTATTATACAAATGCCCTCCATCCAAAAATGATACTGGCGGACTTCACTGTCGAAAACTGCTTTTAGTTCTCAAAAATGGTGTAATTGTGTTGTGGAAAGGTGACCGACAAAGAAACTTATGCTCGATCCGTCTGGACTTACATAATTTCTATCTAATGTCACAGATGCCGTGGCATTAGATAAATACAAGTAAGATCAAAATATCCTGTACAGATGCCGTGGCATTAGATAAATACAAGTAAGATCAAAATATCCTGTCATCCTGAAAAGGACGGATTTTGCAAGGAAAATTATAGTCGATCCGACTGGACTTATATAATTTTCTACCTAACACCACATGTACTATGGCATTAGGTAACTAAAACTACGATGAAACATTCTGTGGCCCTGAAAAGGACCGTTTTTCAAGGGATAAAATCTTATTTGTAATCAGGCTCGATTACAAATAAGGCACGCACTCTTATGTTGTAGAGTACCAAGAGCTACTCCACAACCTTTACAGTTCGGTATGTGCGCGCGACTACCGAAATCTTGGGTTACATGACCACTGAAGAATTGGTCACCAGCCGACTTGTTTTCCAAGTCGGCATAGCAGCCAATACACCAGCCGTCATCACCCACCTTCACCAGGTTTAAGATCTTGCACACCCGGCGGGATCGGACGGGGAAAACTTTCCTCTGTCTAAGTGCCCAATTATCCAAATTCCTAGGAGTATCATCGCTTAAGTATCCATCATCATCTGATGATGCCATGTTGAGATGAGCGAATGTAATGAAGTAAGCAGTCGACTCGAGCTGCTTTTAAAGACCTCAGCTTCCCCCACCCTTGCTAAAAATACAGGAGGGGATGATGGTGCGATTCTATGACGACTACCAAGATATGATAGAACCCTTAGGAGATGACAAACTTAAACGCTGAAGGGTGTTTTACGTGCAAAGATATAAGAAAAAGAAATATATAAAATTCAGTTTTGGAAGGTCTAAAATTGCACCAAAGACCCCCAAAGACCCCCAAAAACCTCGAAAAATCCCGGGGTGGCCACTTCGTGCCCCCCCGGGCCCCCCCCAGATCGGGGGCTCCGCCCCCAAACCCCCGCCAGGGGCTACCGCCCCTGGACCCCGTTTGGCTTTTGCGCAACGGAGGCGGGCCAGCGGGTGGGCGGTGGGGGCGGCCGGGGGGGCGGGGGCGGCGCGGAGGTTAGGTCGCTTCGCGACCTAACGACGCTGCTACGCAGCTAGCTGGCGGGGGTTTGGGGGCCTCGCCCCCGAACCCCGGAATAACAGTCAAATTGTACAATTCACATTAGTTTGGACCTGACTATCTTTTCATAGTTCCCTGTTTTCCCTAAAATACATACCTACTCCCTAGGTCTTTTTTTGACCGACCTCTTATTACTTTTAATGACTCAAATCACTCGGGTCTTATTTAAAAACGATTATGCCACCCATCCCTCATGCCTTCGCCCTATTCCCCACAGCTTCCCTATACTACCCCTTTGAATTAATTAGAAATCTGAAAAATGTCTTTTTCAATTTTTCCAAATTAAAAATTGAAAAGTCATTTCCAATCACAAAAAGTTTACTCTAAAATATTTTCCTATAACTTTTTTCGATCTGAGCTACACTTCTCCCGTTATTCATGAGCAAACCCAATCAAACCCCATAATTCTTGAAATTTTGATTAGTCTGATCATTTTGATCATAAAAAGTTTTATGTCAAATGTTCTGAAATGTCCTTGAACTATCAAATAATAATAATAATATTAATAACAAAATTCTTATTATTTGTATTGGCTAAACAAACCCAAGCAAACCTGAGCAAACCCACAAGTTATGTGCTTGTTGTCATTGCTTTGATCCGAAATAAAAATATTTTTGTTATATAAGGGTTAATGTGGTTGCTTTTTTTGTTAAAAATATACAAAAATAAAAATCTTAGTGGGTCGACAAATATCGATTTTTAGTTCCAAAAATATACGTCTCGGAAATAACTAAATGGATACAATTTTTAAGTTAGAAAAATAACAATTTTAACGGATCTTGGACCTTTAACTTAAAATAAGTTTTAGACACTTCTAGGTAAATTATCGAAAAGAGTTATGCAAAAATGCCAACGTCTATTTTTAAACGTCCTGAAAATGTCATCCTTGGTCATCTTTGCATTTTTCACCGATTCAGTGTCAAACACAAAGTGACTAAGAATATCTAAACTACGATCAAATCTTTTGTGGCCCTGAAAAGGGCCGTTTTCACGGTGGGTTGGAGAGGGAAACCTAGAGTGGTTGTTCCCCTCTCGCGATCTGCACCGATCGCGGTGCAGCTCGCCGTCTTCGCACCTCCAGCCGAGTGCTGCGACGGCTCCGGCGACGCTCCGTGAGCTCTTCTAACAGAGCCGCCCTTTCTTCAGGACCCAGCAGCATCTGTGGTCCTTCCACCACTTCCACGGGCTCTGTTGGAGCCGGCTCCGGTGGTGGTTGCGGTCTTGGGATCGGCTGTACGATAGCCGTTGGCTTATTCGCGTTTTTTAAACGCCAAGCCTCCCAAAACTCGCTTATTTTGGACTCCCTTGTCGTCCTTAACATCAGCCTGTCCCACTTCATGGCTGGTTGAGAAATGAAAATTGTGATGGCTGCTCCCGCTTTTAAAAGCATTTAGGATGGTGGGGGGTGAGAGTGGGGGTGAGAGTGGGGCTAAACAGTTGTAACATATCCTTTCAGAGTAACAAAATATTTCCTATAGAATAGATTTCTTGTTCGAAATATTTTGTTACACTGAAAGGATACGTCTGTTTTTGTCATACTTAAGAGCAGGTTTGCCAACGTTCTATGTGAAACGACACAAATTCAGATATATCTTTTTGAGCGTATCAACCCAGAGTGAATTTATTGTTTAAAATATGTTTCTTGATAGAAAGTTATGTCACTTTGAATAACTAGAGGCATATGCGTTCTTATCATACATAAAAACTACAAGCTAAATCTTGCAAATGCTCTTTCTCTCGCCATCTATGTATGATTTAAACACATAATGCATCTCTCACCCAAACTAACACAATTTTTCCTTCGAGAAATATCTTCCTTAGGAAACATAGTGTTTAACTACAAACTACGATCAAATATTCTGTAGTCCTGAAAAGGACTGATTTTGTCAGGGGACAGGCAGGGTTGTCGTATGAGGAGCTTTATTTGTAATAGAATTTACATTCTATTGCAAATAAGGCAAGACTGCTGATGAACGACGGTAAACAGTCTCTCCCTACACAAAGCACACCTCGAGTGGTTCCGCCTTTGATCACCTCGCGAACCCACTGTAAAATGGGTTGTGACGAAATGAACATCCATAATCGCAGCTCCAAATCCTCTCGTGTAGCAGTTCATACACAAATCTCTAGACCCCCATGAGACGTAGGATTGCATGATGCAATACCTAGGTCTAAGCCTACGCGGTCTGCGTACGAGCCTATGTTGCACATTTGGTGCGACTGCCTGCTCGTCGTCACTAGAATAACCATTATCCGAGCTTGACGACATTGTGGCTTCGAGTGAATTTAATTTTCTAAATCCCGTCTTATATACTTTCTTTTCCCCACCCCTCTCCTAAATTTCTCTCTATTTTTCGCCTCATAACCTTATTTACCAAAGCCCCACATTTGAAGTATTAAAATAAGGCAATAGTAAAAATAAAACGCAAATATGTCCTTTATAAGTTTATTTTAAATATGTAAAAATATATAATTTGGAGAATTACATAACTTCAAACTAATGTATTGATTTGTTAGTAACAGAACCATTAAGTATATTGTAGCTAAAAAATGCATCGTGAATAACTAACGCGTACACTTTAATGTCTTTAGGAAATTTACTTTTGCGTGTTTCAAACTCCAATTTCACGTCCACTGTGGACGTCCTCACGGCTTCTGGTTGGTGACTGCAATCGATTACGAATAACGGATTTTTCAGATAGTCGGCAAAACTCATCATAGGATCGCTCAGTTCTCGCTGGTAGTAGCTAGCTTGAAAATTCTCATAATTATAATAGGCTGCGGCATACAGTTTCTTTGAAAAATCTAAATTCCATCTTTCGTACGGAAATACGGCAGAGTTCAGATAGAGCCTAATATCACTTATATCGGCCGTTGTAAATTGTGTGCTATCTTTTGCTCTGTTGTCGGACGAGCTAGTTGGTTGAAAACCGATAATCAAATATCTCGGTTTTTCGAGACTCGTGCTAGTTCTTAAGGCCCAAACGTCTGACGATGTTTCTCTCAAAGAAGGTAGCTCGTAAAGATCCCATTTACGGTAAGCCATTGGAACGTTTGCGTTACTGCCACCTTTATTCATGCGTGATAATATCTTTAACTTCTGTCGATCGTCTGGAATAATGTGACGAATTTTCCATTCAATTTTTTCAATTGAAATGTCTGCATCTACTTCGCCGATATAGCAATTGTTGAAAGTGCGGGCGATAATTAAAATCAACTCTTGCTTGACGTTAAAAATACCCTTTGAATAATCCTCTGCGAAACCCATGAGATATTTTAGAGGAAGCTTGCCGGAGAACATGTTACTTGTGGAATCTAGTATCCCTTGATTTGCTTCGTCTAGACCCCATCCGCATGCCATGAGAGCTCTATTTTGTGCGGCACCCAATGACACCATAGTTTTCATCGTTGTGGTAATTCCGGGTTTCCGAACGACGGCAACTTGCTCCCCTCCCATTTCATAACGACATTCGTCGAATAGAAAGGCGATGGCATTATTTGATAGATAACATTTTTTACTAACATCTTTGGGTTTAAATGTTCCTTCGATGTAAATGTAACTATCCGATATATCCAAAATGATATCTTGAAAGTGTACAGGTATACGAATTTCATCGGAATTGCGGAATGTTGGCGAACCGTAAGGTTTATATGTGTGTTCTTGAAAACTAATAATGGAGTTATCAAAAATGGGTTCGGTAAAAACTTCGATTTTGTCACTGCTAGCGGCCATCATTTTCTAATTTTTCTCACTTTCAAACCGATCGATTGTAGAAATTTGCAATCTTTCGCGGAGAGCTGGCGATTGCTGTGCGGATGTGTTTTCGATCGTCCGTCTGACTTGCGAATGAACCTTGACTGTGTTGTCTGCTTACTTTTATGTCGTTTAACTGAATCTTGAATTGTTGACAGCTTATGCAGTTGACGGTTAAAGCAAAAACCCATTATACGATTTTTTTCAACTCTAGTTTAACTATTATTTTCTCACCTCGAAAATCGATCAAATCACCGCTATCGTCCAAGATGCGTAGAGTAATGTTGTCGATAAACTGACGACCATCCGGCATTATCGGCATATAAATATTATTTTGCGGTTCTTTAGAGATTTTGTAACCGGGTTCGACGTCAATATCAAATTCAAATAACGTATGACTTTCCAAAGAATTCAGGTATGCTCCGGAAATTATATTACAATCCACACGTACGATGCGCACTTTCATTATGTCCACGATGGTACTTGATTCGTGTCGTTGTCCACCTTGCAGCAGCACAGAGCCAAATCCGAGCACTTTGCCGATACTATTGCTACCTCGAAAATCGATGCTATATTTTGACTTTAGCTCACATTTTAACGTATTATTATTGGCTGTTAATGAAAATAAATCGGTACCAACTTCATTGCATGACTCTTTTAAAGCGGTGTACATGGCTTTTGCTATTTCATTAATTTCGTAAGCTCCTGGTGGAATCCTTACATACTTTGGTATCGCTGTTTTCAAATGGCTGAATGAATTATTGCTTTCGTCGATATTAAAAATCGAATTATATGTGTAAAATCCCAGCAGTGCAACTCCATATTTGTCTGTTGTATTTAACTCGATGGGTGGGTAAAAATCCGCACTTAAGACACTTGTATGTCCTGTTAGAGTGAATGTGTAAGACATGACTGACCACGAAACTATTTGTGTAGCTATTTTATTGCTGTTTGCAACAGTTAAATGGATTTAAGCTGAAGCGTTGCTTTATTCCTTTGGACGTTTTTAAACTGTTTTCTGCCTTTATATTCACATCGTTAATTTTGCAATAACAACAAAATATTTTTTTTGGTATCGGTCCATCGCCCTCGTCCGAATCTGAATTATTGCTATTATAATGTTCGAAACAGTATTGATATTTCAATATATCGACGTCACTTTTTAGGTGATTAGGTAACCTATCCCAAACTAGTGCTATTTCATTTGGAGCTAATGCGATCAACACTTCTTTGGGCGTATTTTCTAACTGTTCGGCAGTCATTTTTTGTAATCCTCCGACTTCACGATATGCTTTAAGTGATAGCAACATTTTGGTGTAGTTGTCACGTTCCATTTGGGGTGTCAAAGACATACTTTTTACGATTGTAAAAGAAACTTCAAACACAAATGTCCACACCAGACTGTTCCGAATTCTTGTTGACGGTCGTATGTATAGTAAATTTTCTTCGTCGCTTCGGAACCCATCTGCAGATATCGTACCAATTCCATAGGTGGGGGTAAATCACCGAAACTATCGTAGTATGTTACATCAGAATTGCTTTTTCTATATGCTACCCAATGAGTCCCTACACCCGACATACTATCCAAATTTATAATGGCGGCCTCATAACGTTTGGGACCGCGTACAGGTAATGAATCTCTCATATATACGCCTCGAAAGTGTGGTATTTTCATTTTTAAGGCGTACTTTTCTATATCAATATTGGATAGTGGTCTTTGAGGTAGGGATTCTATTAGTTTTTTGATTTCTTATTTTTGCCGTTGTTTATATATAATCCCAAACCTGTGCGATATGGTTTCAAGTATAATCCATTTCCTCTTGAACTTAGATGTAAGCCGGTACCTATTTTTTCTGCAGTCGACTTTTTTACTGCTTTTACGGCACGCACGATGCCTGCTGCACCACCTGCTAATGAACCTAAGGCCGATAGTCCTGCAAATATTGGTATTAACGGTAATATCCCCCCAGTCTTCGGAATTGGAATGATTCTAGGCGTGCGAATTTTTCGTTTGCCACCGGCTATTCTTAGGGATTTACGTGCAGCTACTGCAGCTATTTTCGATGCTTTCATGATATTTTTCTCGACAAGTTTTTTCCCACCAGCTTTTAACAATTCTGATCGAACGGGTCGTCTAATAGATGATCCAAAAGCTACTTTGTGTAGTCGCTTATGTTTACCAACGCCTTTACCTTTAGTGTGGCGGCGGCGGCGCTGGAAGCGACGTTTACCTCTAGTGGATGCTTTTCTCGATTTTGATGATGATGATACACCCATACCAAAACGTTGTTTCGCTTTCATAATGTTGGTTACCAACCAAGCTGCAGCTTTTTCACCAGCGCTAGAGTCTTTAGATTTTACTCTTTTCCACGCGCTTTGCTCGAGTTCCTGATCTGCTTGGTGGCGAGCACTTAAATTTTCACTATTACGCAAATAGGCTAAATCGTGTTTTTTGCATGCGACATCCAAAGAATTAATTCCTTGATCTCCTCTTGCCACACGTTTTACTACTTTCGTCCCGGGCCCGCAATACTGATAGCCGGGAATGTGTAACTCAAACGGTAGCCTATTAATTACTGAATTAACAATACCGCTTCCAGTCTTACTTGATAAACGAGACCGTCTACTTCGTCTGACGAGCGACATCTGAATGATAGTTTACGTGCAAGTTCAGTATAAAATATAGATTTTGTTAAGATGCGTATCGTCAATCTTAAACAAAAACTTCCCGTCGATAATCTCGATGTAAAGGTCGGATCTGGACTAGAACAAAAATTATTTAAAAGACATGGTCCTTTGCTACCGTCATCTATTCGTGGATTATTAATAGGACCTTCAAACTGTGGAAAAACAAATGTTATGATTTCGCTGCTTACTCACCCCTCGGGACTGCGTTTCGAAAATGTTTATATCTACTCAAAGTCGCTCTATCAACCGAAATATGAATATTTAAAGAAAATTTTATCACCAATCAAAGGTCTTGGCTACTACGCTTTTAGCGACGCAAATAACATTGTGGAACCGTCAGATGCTAAACCTAATTCAATATTTATTTTTGATGACGTTATGTGTGAGAAACAGGACGTTATAAGATCGTATTTTAGCATGGGACGTCACAAAAATGTGGATGCCTTTTACTTGGCGCAAACGTATTCTCGTGTTCCTAAGCAGCTCGTCCGGGATAATGCCAACTTCATTATTATGTTTAAACAAGATGAGATGAATATGAAACATATATTTTCCGATCACGTTTCACCCGACCTGACGTTTACACAATTTCAAGAGATGTGTGCTAAATGTTGGGATAATAAATATGGTTTTTTAGTTATTGACAAGGACAGTGATGTAAATTCGGGCAGATACCGCAAGGGATTCGATAGTTATATATTCCTATAATAATAACTTGGATAATCATTTCATCGTTGAACGGTGCTTTGAAAGCATCATGAATGAAGAAATCGAATTAAAACGAAAGCTACTGGAAACTACAAATGCGGTTAGAAAAAAATTTAAACAAATTAAAGCAGCTAAAGTGCAGAATGAACATGATTTGGAAAAGTTTTATGAACCAGTTTCTAAACCACTAGAATCTATATCTAAAGCCGTAAAGCAGCAGCAGCAACAGTACGCAACTAAAAAATCAAGTACTACGACTAAACCACAAAGTCGGAGTAGCAGCAGCAGCAGCTCGGTGGGAATGGCGAAACTGTTTGAAGAACATCCAACAGAAGCGGATTTTGAAACATCTACACCGATTTCGCAAAAAACACAAATTCCTACACCAAAACGTGGAAATCGTGAGTCACTGTTCGAAACCCCTTCCCCATCAACGATAACATCATCTTACACATCACCACACACATCAAGTGGTAGCAGTTCAGCCGCAAAAACTATTCAAGATTATTTAAATGGATTAAAATTCGAACCGTCCCGTTATGATACCGTGTATGGTGTACGCTTTGGTAAAAAAGACAATAAATCAACAAAATATATTGGCAACTTGGTGGTTCGTTTTCTAACAAACGGAAAGATGGTGTTATACAAGAACAAAACAAACATTGCTGAATTCGATGGAACGGCTGAGCTTTACGATTTGATTTTTCTAAAAAATCCAGCATGCTTAGATAATGAAGACGAAATTAGTCTAGATGTACTTCGAAAATACCAAACCATTTTGAAATTGACGGATGCGGCCTACGACGGTTATGACAAGAAACGTGGTTTAAGGGAAACCCGATGGAGAAAATATTTACGAATCATAAAACCGCTAATTATGGGAACCAAACTGGGTGGTGGTGTAGGAAGAAAAAAAGGCGACAACAAAATCCAACTACCAGCAAAAAAGCGCCTATCGTCGAAATCATCTGAATATGTTTATTGGAATAAACCTAAGGAGTTAGTGGATAGATTACGATTATTGTGGGGGTCAAAAGTAGCTGGACATACCGGACATGATAATGAGATTATGTCAATTATGGAAGAGCTTCGAGAAGAAGGAATAATATATTAAGTTTTGCACGTAGTTGCCATCCTCAGTGTCTGATAAGACGTGGAACCTTATAATATGGATCCTAGCCGAGAAAAAATTAAAGTCGTAAATGAATTACATAGGACAGCAAGAAAAAATTTTGTTAGAAGACGTACGGTCATAAAAGGATATCGAGATTTGTGGCAAATTGATTTGGCGGAAATGCAGCAATATGCTACTGACAATGATGGTTACCGTTACATTGTTGTATGTATAAATTGTTACTCCAAATTCGTGTACACCAAAGCAGTTAAGAATAAGACCGGTGTTGAAGTTACGAATGCCATGAAAAGCATCATTGAAGAAGCATCATATGCACCAAACAATTTACAGAGTGATCAAGGAAAGGAATTTTATAATAGCACCTTTCAAGCACTCATGAAAAAATATAATATAAACCATTATTCCACATATAGCACGAAAAAAGCGGCAATTGTGGAGCGTGTTATAAGAACTTTGAAAAATAAGTTATATAAACAATTCTCGGCTAGAGGTTCTTACAGATGGTTACAAATATTACCAGCTATAACGAAGACCTATAATAACACTAAACACCGCACCATTGGAATGAAGCCTAACAGTGTAAAAGAGGATACCCCTATTAAAGCATATGACTATTTGAAAATTGCTCCGAAGAAAAAAAAATTTCATTTGGGTGACATTGTTCGCATTAGCAAGTACAAAGGTGTATTTGACAAAGGATATACGCCTTCCTGGTCCACGGAACTGTTTGAAATAGCAAAAGTTAATATTACAAATCCACCTACCTACTTGCTACAATCATTGGAAGGTCAACCTATTAAAGGATGTTTTTACGAAGCAGAACTGCAAAAGACAGCTAGCCCTGGTGTTTATTTAGTTGAGAAAATTCTTAGAAAACGCAAGAACAATCAAAACGATCAATTGTTTGTAAAATGGTTAGGTTTTCCAAATCAATTTAATTCTTGGATAGACAAATCAGATATTGTATAAATATTATCAAATAGGTTTTACGTTACGTATGTATGCATTATAAATGATAATAATAAATATTGCTTTTCATAATTATGCGTTTTATTTTCAATTTAACAGTATAATTATGTTTTTAAATAGAACTTTATCTAGGTTGGTTTCCATTTTGGTTTTTTTGGATCCTTTATCTTCGCTGTAGTATACCGTGCAGCAAGTGAGTGAATTTGATACATTTTTTCCTTAAGATACGTAATTTTGGTCTCATCATCTTCAAACATTTTTTGAAAAACCGGTACTAGCACATTACTAAGTATGGTATTTATCTGCGAACCAAGTTGATGAACTTCCGTAAGGACATATTCTTTGGTAGCAGCATCATTATCATTTATCGGTTGGGCAACATTCCTTAATAATTTTCCCTCTATATCAAAATGTCCATCTGAAGTAAGTTTAAATCCGATTCCGGGCAACCCTCGCGATAACTTGTTACAAACAGGAGTTTTCTGTCGACCAAATTTATCAATTGTGTTGTTAACACGACCCATTTTAAAGTAAAACTAATTCACTCTCTTTATGTTCAGCCTATATATAATTGACATAACTAATAAAAATTCATTTTACCATACACCATGAAGCAAGTAAGATTTGACGAAGAAAGAAATATTATCCACCGTATGTCTGTTTGGTGTTTTGCATATAGACAAGCCAGACAAAGTAATTTTCAGCAACTAATACTTAATAGATATCGTTTTCAAAGGAGAATTGCAAAAATGGATGTAATGCTAGCGAGGATTTTAGAACGGAACCACAGAAATAATATATATCAAGAGCGATTTGTTAATTCAAATGTATGGT
Organism: Philopedon plagiatum; assembly: GCA_963971165.1. Taxonomy (NCBI): domain Eukaryota; kingdom Metazoa; phylum Arthropoda; class Insecta; order Coleoptera; family Curculionidae; genus Philopedon; species Philopedon plagiatum. Next base: position 24,609,660 of record OZ020195.1, read on the forward strand.
GAATAATAAACATATTTAGTACAAAAAGATTTTTATTAAGATTTAAATAATACATCCACACTATCATTAGAAAAACGCACTTATTCACATAAATTTAAAATTACATGACTATCATAAGAAACTTTTACACTATATCTAAATTGTCTCTATTTTTCGGAATTACCAGCGCTGCCCTTCTTGGTCGAATTCCATGGTCTCACTATTATTACGTTCTGATGAACCTCCTCCCCCTACTCCTCCTCCTCCTCCTTCTAAGAAAACAGGACTTTGCGGTGATTCGTTAATTATTTCGAGATCTTCAAAATTGCTTGAAGAAGTCCAGCGCTGCCCTTCTTGACTGAATTCCGGCGTATCGTGATTATTATGTTCTGATGAACCTCCCACTGAGACAGCGAGACTTTGCAGAGATTCACTAGAATTTTCACGAGATATTTGTTGCGGTGATTTCATCCCATGTTTCTTATGGTACTCATTTTGACACCATTCACAGAAACCCATTATTCCACTAATAAATTCCCAATTTTCGCAATTGGCACACATCTGACGACCGTTTACAGAGAATGGGCGAACAACTGCAATTTGACGTTCACTTTTTGGTGACTGCATTTTGAGGAAATAAATTACTATGCAGTATTCTGGAAGTACTGAAATGCAGACTGAAACAAGAAAGTTTTGTGCCTCTATTTGTATCTGTTAGGTGACCTTCAAACCCCTCCACTCTCATATCCCATGTAAAATCGAGGTCACCATACACAGAATAGACTTGTTTCTTTATCTACATGCGCGTAATACGTATACGCTGAATAGCTTTTTCTTGATTCAACAATTTTGAATCGATTTCCTTAAGTCTTTTTGTAACAGATTGCAAAAAATCTTCATTCGCCTCTTCAGCAAGCTTTTTATTCATTTCATTAAGTTCTTTTCTAACATATTCCAAAACATCATTATTCACTAATTCACTAAGTTTTTTAATAATTTCACGCCTTTGTTCAAGAACATATTCCTGATTAGCGGCATCCCCAGGATTCTTTGGTGGTGCTACATTAGTTAGAGATTTCCCTTGTATATCATATTGACCATCATCGGTCAATCTAAATCCAACTCCTGGTTGTCCAACAAGAACAATGTGATTTTGGTCATTAAATTTTTGGCGCCCAAATTTATCAATTGTGTTGTTAACACGACCCATTTTTAGCTTAAACTGATGTGATTTTTGTGAAGGTTGCCTATTTATAAAAAAATTAAACAACAATTTAGGTACATAATCATTTATTTAACATCTCATGTTATTATATTATACAATGAATTAAAGATTTTCTTCATCTTCTTGAACACACTCCATTTCGTCATCGCTAACAGTACCCAATGCTTTACTATCAACTTCATTGGTGACTGCTTTATTTCCAAGGTCATCAAGAATAGTGGTGTCATCTGCGGGAGCCAAACCATATTTTCTAGCTAATTCATCGGGTAAATGAGGCACTTCGAATAGGTAGCTTCCCAATTCTTCATTTATCATTCCAGCGCAAAATTCGTCCAGATCAATGGTTCCATATAGGTATTTCTCGCACGTATGTGCTCCAGCCGTGAAATTTACGGCGTCTTTCATATACTTCCTATACTGACTTTCACTAAAACCCACATCGGATTTACCATAATTTGCAAAGTGTAGTATTTCTTCAGCCAGCTCTCTTAATTTACATGATAACCAATTAATGTACATATCTCGATTTTCAATGACAGTAGGGCAGTCACACATCTTAAATAGAAAATAATGGACATGTGATTGTGTGTGAGTGTGTGTTTTTCGATATATACTTAACAAGAACTATTTTATTACATTTTAAATCAACATTAAAATAGCCTAATCAACAATATATTACAAACAACCAAAATTTAACAACGCTCTAGTATTACCTCCAGAGAATACATGTGAGCTTTGCCCCAAATAAGTTAAGGTGTACTGATCACCGGAGTTATTCATCATTTCAATAGTATCCTCTGTCAGAATTTCAGCTACGCGTGATGGTAAAAATGTTTCAAATGTTGCTTGATGTGTTGGATCAAACAATGTGACGATAATGGCTTTTCCAAAACGTGAAGTCAAAGAATTAATTTTTTTTATCATATAAATTTTGCCCACCGTTAATGTAGAGAATTTTCTACGTTCCAGAAATTGAATATCTTGGTTTATCATATTATTAATTTCGGCTATGGTCTGCTTTGAAATGCTCATGATTTAAAATACAATAAAAACAATTACTGTCAAGTACCTTGAATAAACACTTGTAGAACACACCACAAACACAATACTTTATATGCCAAAGCAACAGTTAACGCATACGATGTATGAGTGACAATGAAAGCTATTTTCGAAATGAGCCATATTTATTAGGAAGTAATCCAAGGTCAAGTATTTATTTATGGTGGGAGGAATACATCCGACAACCTCGAAAAATACAAAACAAATGTAACCTTGAAATAAGCGTCGTCCACCTGGTCATCACCAAACAAAGAAACATCTGCTCGCGTTCAAGGCCAAGCAAATGTAACCTTGAAATAAGCGTCGTACACCTGGTCATCACCAAACAAAGAAACAGCTGCTCGCATTCATTGAAAATATGCACCGCAAATGTAACCTTGAAATAAGCATCGTACACCTGGTCATCACCAAACAAAGAAACATCTGCTCGCGTTCAAGGCCAAGTTCTTGACCTTGACCTTGGAATAACACCTGCGCATATCAAGGCCAAATAACAATAGCACACCTGGGCGTTCAAGGTCGACCCTACTGCGCATGCGGAGACTCGGGGAGCATCATATCCCTCTACTCAGAATGTTTCATTTAAAATTACCATGTTGTTATCGGTTATTATAGTAAGCAAAATTTCTAGACGATGATTTAATTTTATTTGAAGTCTCGAGAAACATAAATTTCCCAAATATTAAAATTGAATAGAAAGGCCTTCCACATGGGCGCTTATAGGGGGGAGGGGGCGCGGTGCTTTTTAACAACTGCGCAACTTCGTAATTTTGTAATATACGGTTTTTTTTCTGGTTGTCCCCCCCCCTGAAATTTACTCTATTGAAGCCCATAGCCTTCTCCATAAATTTTTAATGCCAGCTCGTTGTGGCACACTGACACACACTGTATCTAATAAGTTTAAAATGTTTCAAATTCTTTGACTTTTAAAAATTGTTAACCCCTAATTATCCAATTGTACAAATATCTTTTCTATTAGTAAAGATAGAGCCACCAAATTTTAGGTGTATACTGGTTAATAAGTCTACTTTTGTATGTAATTTAACTTTGTCCAACCCCTTGATGGGGTGACGCTAGGGAGTTAAGGTCAAAGATTTTAAATGCAACCCTATGCCGTGTGGTACCTCATTTTAAAGGTATTTAAAAAAGAAAAATTTTACCGCAAACCCAAGGTCCATATCTTAATTCGTTTAAAATGATGGCAAGCCTATAAAAATTAAAAATCGTGAAAAAAAAATTTTAAATGTAAGTACATTTATTGCTCTTATTACTAAAGTTTTTCAAAATGACCACCATGAACTTCTTGGCAGTAATAAAGTCGATTTTGATACTGCCATTCTCGAGAACGTGAGAGTTCCAAAATCGATTCTATTACTGCCAAGAAGTTCAGTTAAGTTCAGTTAAGGTACTAAGAGAAAAAAGGTATTTAAATTTTTATTTCACGATTTTTAATTTTTAAATGCTTGCCATTTAAAAACGAATTGAGTTACGGAACTCGGGTTTACAGTAAAATGTTTCCTTTTTGAAGGCCTTTGAAATGAGGTACCACACGGCATAGGGTTGCATTTAAAATTTTTGACCTCGACTCCCTAGCGACATCCTCTAGGGGATTAAAAAAGTTAAATTACATGAAAAAGTAGATTTATTAACCAATAAGATACACCTAAAATTTGCTGTCTCCACCTTTACTAATAGCCATGATGTTTGCCCGTACTAAGAGTTTTCGGACACCCTGTATATTCAGCAGATACAACCTTCATTGGTAAGAAGGCAGTGTAATTTCACGTTGTATGTTGAAAAAATTTACATCTGCGAGACTTAATGCCCAATCAAATAATACTTGTTATTTATTGTCTAATCACTTAATATATTACTATTACTATAAAAACAGATTTTAACTTGGTTGCTATTCAATATAAAGTTCTATTTACTGCACCCAGACAAAGAGATCCAGTTCTTAAGGCAGGTGTTAACACAGTATACACCGCTTTTAAACTCACGGACACGGGGATGATCTCGCGGGCTTCAGACAGATGTTTCACAGTTCTGGAAGCTGCATGCTGCATCCGTGGACCAGTTAAGCAAGATGACCAATGTCCAGCTATTGTCTGAGATAAAAGAGAAAAAACTTGTTTGAAAAAACCGTTAGGTATAGGTCTGATAGAATTCAGTTTGTTTCCAACTTGTAAACTATTAACATCTTAAACTGAAATTTTATTTCTTGTAGATTTTAATATTAGTGTTGTTCGTTTAATACCAGAAGTAAGTTTAAGTTTAAAAAATTACTTACGTTTTTTAAGGATTTTTGTTTAAATTTGTAAATGAATTATTTCTCTACAACCGTGCAGTTTTTATATGCTTTATAAAGAGCACTATTTCTAGTTCTGTAAGTACGATATTACAACACTAGGGCGATAAAGTTTTCATTATACCACTAGTACTGTAATATGATTTTATGTATTCCAACATGGTACCTAACCATTTCGGTAATCCTGAACTTTTTGACATAAAGTTAAATCAAAATGTATTCGTAGAACTTTTTTACCGTCGCATAGCAAAAATCTGTGTCCAGTAAATGGTAAATGTGTCCCTACCGCACCTTCCTATGTTTTATATTTGTGCGGTAGAGATGTACTTACTACACTTATTACATGTTTTTTTTTCATTTTTGTTTAACAATATTTTTGAATTCTGATTTGGTCTGTTACATACTTTTTTTACGAAACTTCTTTCTTTTTCAATCCTCAGAAATCTATCGAAGCAATATATTAATTCGGTAAGGAAAAAATGATATTGAGAAATAATAAAAGTCTCCGTTTAAAGGTAATAAAAATTAAAACAAATTTCCCAAAAAATGTTCTCCTACTGTGCACCTAATTTCTAATCTCATTATTAAAGAAACCTGTTTCTTTGCGATTTTGAAAACTCTCAAAAGAAGGGGGCGCTAAAATATTTGTATTCGTTCGTAGCGCTCTTTACAGACATGTATTTCCAAAGTAATGCTTTCCAAATTGGGGTTTAAATCCCCCTTTTTCAACGGCCTTGTTCTTATCAACTAAAAGTAAATTTTGAAGAAGAAAGTATTATTTTACGTCAACAGGAATTTAAATTAACCGAATTAACCATAAGACTTTATTACAAATTTCTATATCATGTATATAGGAAAAGTGAAATTCAAATGTAATATTGATCAGCATACAACTAATATAATATTCTCTATTCTACCACAGATGGCTCTTCATATTATCGATATTTTATTCTTGTAACTTTTATGACGATAAATTATGGACAGCTTTGTATATCTACATATTATAAGCTATTGGCAAATAAGTTTGACATAAATGTAAAACTGTTCCTAAAAATACAAAAATACCCATTTTTTCCAGACTAAAAAGAAAATTTAAAATTTAATGCTTAAATAAAACTTAGAATTCCATCTATCATCAGCAACAAGAACTACATGCTTTGAAAGCCAGAAAGCTGCAAGTTAAATTTCAAGTTTTCCTCTTTAAACATTGATTATGCGAAATGTTTTAGAATAACAGTAATGACCATTTTTAAATCTTTAACTTGAAACCAAGCCGATTAAAAAGCTTTAAAGATTTAAATTTTGCTGATATTCTTAAATCACAAGTGATCGATCTTGAATAATAAACTAGAAGCTATGATTTTAATGAAAGCAATCTAGGATTTAGGTAAAGGGAATTAGTATTTGATGTGTTTAAATTTTGATCTACAAGTTCAGTAAAATAAATCTTATAATTATTATGTTTCTCTACGACTACTTATTTAATAAAACCACCATTTTCATGCAATTTTTTAAAAGTCTATATTTACGGGTAGTGAATAATGATTTAATATTCACGGTCTGTGGCCAACAAAGCAGAACATTTTAATTATTCACAGTTCTTTGAACCAATTAGAAAGTAACTTTAACAAAATTTTTCTACACCTGTCAAAAAAAGTTGACTTTTTGACATTGAGTTTGATGTGTGAAGTAGACAATTTTATCACCGTGCATAGAAAAATGATTTCACGCACTGAAAACTAATATAACTTTAAAACGATTATTTTAGCTTTAGACGAGATTTCTGCGGGAAAAGTCTTAAAAATAATTGATTCTTTCACTTTAAGATAAATTTAATATACAAGACAATTTTCACTTATAATCTCGCATGTGCTTGAATTATTGCCGGAAATTTTTGGAGTACATGAATTTTTTGAAAATTATGCCGAGTCGCGCAGCGACGAGGATAATTTTCTTAAAAAAAATGTATGTACGAGAAAAATTGCCTGCAATTAATTTGGTAAGAAAATTTCACACATCATACCTATATAGTTGCAAGATATCTACATATATGCAATGTTAAGAAAATCTTTCCACCTATTTTAGTTGCAAAAAACTACTCATAAGTGGTTAATATATATCTACTGTAATATTTTATATTATTTTTTCTGCACTAAAATGGGTGGAATCCTCTTTTTCTTATATTATCTTATATTATCAAATGTTACAACAGTTTGGATGAACCAGAATACCTATTTACGTATAATAGATAAATAATATCCTTTCCATACTTTTTAGTTTCAAAAAATTACTGAAAATTGTTTATGACAACTCTATTTATGTGTTATGAAATAAGTTTTGTCCACTAAAATAGGTGGAACGTTGTTTTTTTAATATATTTTCATGTTTCATACACATGGTATAGCTAAGTTTCAGCATATTATTAGTTATTTATCATTATTTCATTGGCAGTTTCACGAGTTTAAGCTCGATATTTCTATTGTTGAAGGTGTTTTTGAGGTTTTTAAACAATAAGATTATAAAGAATGGAAAAAGACCAGAAATATACGTTATGCGAATATTGCGAAGAACTTTGTGAAGTTAAAAAAAAACACCCAAAATTGAAATACTTATCATACCTAATTGAAAAGTGTAATATGAAGAAAACCCAAAATAAGAGGTTACTCAGCGTGGTACAAAGAAAGCTAATGGAAGTTTCAACAAAGTTTTCACGAAATAGAAAAGCTAAGTTAAATAAAATTGTTTCCAAATGTTACATTTATGTAGTCAAACATAGACATTTAATTAATATAAATTATTCACCGATGTATCACCATTGAAACGCGAGGGGTTTTTAAAAGATTTTGAAACACATTTGAAATATTTATTTAATGATTATAATTAAACATGAAATAAAATGTTATTTCACAAGAACATGATTTTTTTATTATTATCTCGTTTAATATGAAAAATAAGATTCCATTTTTGTATAAAAGCATAATGTCAAATATGATCATATATTATATCAATTATTTGACAGAAAAATTTTCTCTTATTCATTTCGCTATGGTACCCTGAAGGATCAATATTTCCGGAAATTTTTTGGGGTGCCATGGTAACGAAACCAAAAACAAACTTCTTGTTGGCTAAAAAAGTGACGTGAAATTTTCAATAAATTTTATTTAATTTGTGCGCGTCTCTTCAACAGCATTGACAATATTTTGCTAAATGGACAGAAACAAAAAATTATAATAAACGCATACGAGTGAGTTCCATAGTAACAATGAAAGCAACGACTACTAAGTTTCAAGAAACACAGTTTTTAAGAAGCGGTTTTTTTAAAATTTTATATATTTTCTTTTTGTATTTTTAAAACTTTTTTTGATAGTTGTTGAAAAAATATGAAACTCGTGCGTGAAGCATCTTTAAAAAACTAGATGGTTTATTGATCTCGACTGTCGGTCGCCTCGATCCATAATTCACGCACTAGTTGCATAAAAAACTATTTGCTATTTTGGTTTCATATCAAAGCTTTTTCGATATCGTTTTCAGTATCGTAACAAGTTTTTTATAACTCCACTTTATTATTTTTCAAAAGTTGGTATTGCAGTGTGTAGTCATGTAAAATAAAATGATTTGTTAATTTATTAAGGCTGCTGTGGTAAATAATTTGATAGAATTCATAAAATTTTCACACAAAAATTTTCAAAATTTATATGTCATATTTTTCTTTCTTCTTCTTTTTAAATGTGCATTGTTTATTGAAAAAAAATGCAAAATATAAAAAATAGTATAAAGTACATGTTTTATAAAGCTATTAGCGCTTTTGTCCCGTTAGAAAACTCTCGTTTCTAACATGGACGCTTGCTCTAAAATGATGGTTTATAAAACTTGTAGTTTAATATACTATCCTAAAACACCAAGGAAGCCTCTAAAAACAATTGCCAAATTATTGTGTCCAAATTATAAATTTTTTAAATTTAAAGCTTATATAGCTAAAAAAATAAAATATCAACAATTGAAGTATAATTCAATACAGAGATTGCTTCGAATTTCGTAGCCCTTAGTTCCCGCAGCGTCTTTTGTTTATTGTCAAACATAAACGTCAAGTCAGAAAATGGAAGTTAAAAGTAACATCGATAAAGAAATTCCCAAGGAAGTTAAAATTATTGCGAATACTACAAAGGACGCCTTGGTACTATCCAAATCCAGGCATTCATATGAAGAAACTTAGCTGCTTACAAAGAATGGTGTGCAAGTAAGACAATCAAGAAAACTTTTGACGACAGTATACTGGCATACTTCAATAGCAATAGAGTAATTTTATTATACTAGTACAATAATTAGCTACTTTATAGTGAAAAACTATATCATAAACAGTGCTTTATAATGAAATCGTACATAAAAATTTTAACAATTTAATTTAAAGATTTTTAATAAAATAGCCGTGGAAAAACAAAAGTATTCTACTCGCGGTATTGACTATTATTTGCTCGGATGATTTAGAACACTCGCTTGCAGTTCGTGTCGCAAATTTATGCTCGTGAATAATTACTGCTCGGGAATATTCTATACCTTATATTTAAAACAAGATCATATTTTGTCTCCCTAAGTTTGAAGCTTCTACAAAACATAGCTTGATGATTCTTTTTTTGAAAGGACTCTTCTTTCCATTGAGCCACCACTAAGAATTTTGTGTCTAAATAAGGCATAAAGTACCAAAAAAGTTCAATTAATTTTGACGTACTATATAGTTATTGACACTATTGCGAATGAAATTTCAATTTGAAATGTAGGTACCTATATGCAGCAGGGGGCAAATCACCTCAGATATCCCAGCGCGATGCGCGAGCCTGAAAACAGATGCCATTTTAAATGCCACTACAAAAATAACTGAAACACTATTTTTAATGTGATTTTCCTCAACTTTCCGATGGTGTAATTTGATTTTCAAAATTCCGCTTCCTTAACCTCACAAAAACACTAAATGTGCTGTATCTCGAAAAACGCCATTTTTATCTTTTTTTTAATACGCTAGATCGAAATATCAGGATTTTTTACGTCGAAAAAGATTTTTCCAGACAGGACTTTTTTTGTTTTCCAGGAATTATTCGAGAAACAGCGCGGCGAGTCTTTCCACCGTGCGGCGAGGCAGCGACGCGTGGTTGTATAAATTGCTATGCCAAGCTATGGTTTTCGATTGATTCCTCGTAAACAAAAGAGAAGCCCTCACTGAAAAATTACTTTTTCGACATAAAAAGTCCTTATCTTTCGACCTAGCTTATTAAAAAAAGATAAAAATGGCATTTTTTCAGATAGAGCACGTTCAATGTTTTTTAGGTTAAGGAAGCGGAATTGTGACAAACAAATTACACCATCGGAAAGCTGAGGGAAAAATACATCGAAAACTATGTTTTAGTTATTTTTTAATGGCGTTTTCATTGCGATACCATGAGTTTCAAATGGCATGTTTTCAGGCTCGCTCGCCGCGCTGGGTCGTCTGAGGCGATTCGCCCCGTATTTCAGCGGATGGGGTTTAAAAGAGTGCAACCCAAACAGATAATTGTAATCAGGAATCGATTCCTTATCGATTACAATCATTCCTGCTCTATATTTAGTATACGTCTCTAATCCGGTTCCGTAAACAGAAATAATTTAAACAATTTTATTGCCACTAAATTCAAAAAATAGAACTAGCAAAGAATCGAAAATTATAGTCGTATTTACTGATTTTTGTTATTCAAACTGTACAATCTTCCTCCATAAATCTTTAGCAATTTCCTTGATTATTATCAGATGAATCATATCTAAGGGGCGGTTAAAAGGTCCTGTAAGGATCAATAGGAGAAAAGTATGACTCTAGTAAGAAGAACGGAGAGTGGCACCCCTTTATTGAGGGGTCTTTGATGATGCTAAGAGGTCCCGTTTATTAAGATGGTAGAAATTATTTCGTGTTTAAGGACGTAGTAATTCGATTTTGGCATTTGAGGAACATTTGGCCGTCGAGATTGCTAAATTTTATTTAGAATATTCTAGTAATAATTTGTCATAATTAATTGTGTGTATTTTTTTATTTTATTTTAATACTTATGTATGTATTACCTTGTATCGAACAAGCAAGAATTGTTAATGTTTGTTTTAATGTTTTACTTGATATTTAGTGAATAGCCAATAGTAGCAGTTACATTGCGGTTAGCAAATACCAAAAAGTTCGCGTTATTTGAAAATTAACGAAATCTACTTTTTTTATTTACCGGCATTTTTGCTTTTATAGAGCTCTCTTTTCAATTACATTTACAGCGCAACTTCATATTTTTAATTTCATTCTCTTTAAATATTTTTAATTTTCTCGATTTCTCTGGTTGAAGTTACAATATAAGTATTTTGTGAGCTCCATTTTTTGATATTATCAGCATTTATTATACTAACATTCAAGTTTGCCGATTTTCGTGGCCAGTAATATTTTTCTTATATCTACAATACTTTGTTCTATAATCTGGTTTTTTATTTTTAATATTCCTGATAGTTTTTTACTTTTCTTAACTTTTACTGTTCAACTTTGCCTCATTGTATTGATACGTTAAGGGTTTGTCTCGTTCCTGATAATATTACTACTGTTACTGTTTTAATTTCCTTATAATAAAAAAGTTGGCATAATTTTTAAATATTATCTAGCCATGTCCAGCAAACGCATAGTTCTTATTTAAAAGGTACATTATAGATAGGACCTATCATAAATTTAACAACTTCAAAATATTACTAATGCAGTTTTATTGAAATTGTCCAAAAAAAACTTAAATGACTAGCAGCACAAAAATTTAATTTTAACCCCATTTCAAATTCCAATTTCTACAAAAATCAAAATTTTAGACCACTTCCTCAAAAGTTGATAGTCAAATTTACGGCACTTGGCAATTTTATGAAAACATGTTATTTTTTACTTTTTTTATCGAAACGACACGATTCGGACTTTGCTGCCATGTCACCGCCCACTATTATATACTTTTGTGGTCTTTGGTAATTAATTCTCACATACGTTAATTTAAAATTCCTTATTAAACAGTACTTATAGAAACGCTCAGAATGATAGTTTTATTATAAATTTACAATCTTAGGGGAAATGCAATTGTCTCCGAAATATTGCTCACTTCCGTGAATGTTAATTAAATTTGCAATAAACAGCATTATGGCATTTCAGCCAAACGTGCCAAATTTTGTGTAATCTGCCATTATGTAGTAGTGTAATACAAAGGAGATCGCTAGCTACATGTGTGCTACTGATGCGAGTGTTAGTAAAGAAAATGTAAAAAGTTTATTTTTCTCATTACCGTGGTAATGCTTTTTAAAGATTCTTCAAAAAACAATAATTCATTATAAAAAGTATAGTTTTATGATTCTTAATATGGAGCTTTTTGCAAATATGTTAATGGGTATTTTTAGATTGTAAAAATTATGAATGTAAAACCAATAAAACTCCCATTTCCGTTGGTCTCGCTAAAAAATGGACAAAGTCTAAAGAAAAGACTACTGTGGGGGAAAGCATAAGTAGGCAACGCAGAGCAAAATTTTACTAGTTAAAACTTCTCACCTCCGTGAACCCATATCTCCAAAGTAATACTAAATTCGTGAAAATTAAGAAATTTTAAATACAAATTTTCTTAAACTACATAGGTAGGTAGATGCCAAAATTAAAAATGCATGACCAAGATGATTTTCTTTAAATAAAACAAGCCATATTTCAAGGAAACAATATTACTCGGTTTGGTTTTCTTTGTTAATTGGATCAGTACAGATACTGGAAGAGGGGATTATCACTATTTCTAAATGTAATAATTTTTATCAGGAATTTTTGTACGAATCATTAAAAGAATAATACAAAATAATAGACAGACCGTTTCACGGGCATTTTTGCTTAACTTTAAGTAAAAATCATTAAATTTTCCATAATATAAAAAGTTCTACTCCTAGAAATAATTATTATACTTTTTAAAATATTGAAAACTTTTTATGCGTTTGTGCCCAAGAGGAACTTGTTTTGACGTACAAAAATTTAAGGTAAGATTTACAGGGTGGGTAAAATTTAGGGAAATGTGACTTTACAAAATAACATGTAATGTATTTAAAACCCGCATTTCAGGATACTAAAATTTAAAAGGTTAAAGATACAATTTTTTTTTAATTGTGCATTGTTCTTACATTGGCCGCTGTTTCTAAAATTTTCGTTATTGATTAAAATTTTTCGATAAAATAACTAAAAAATTAAGAAAATTATTATTTTGGATCCGAATATATCAGCAATTAAATAAGAAAACGATTTTCTGAGAAATCAGCAATGCAGAATTTTTTCGTTAACACTTCCTCTTTTGCCCATTGTAATTATTCTTCGTTTATGGCTATTTTTGTTTAATATGAAAGAAGATTTTTGGTCTCGAACCACATTGCAAATGATTCTATAAAGTATACCTATTCTGTTCGATGTCCTGTGCGTTTCCTTTCTACACGCACCGCAATGGTCTAGGGATATTAGTTAAATTCTTCCCAATAACTTAAAAATCCGAATGTTTTATTTTTGAAACATTAAAATTGTATCAAATATATATTAAAATGTTTTTTGTTGTACACAAGTTCGAAGGAAACCAGTTGATGAAAACTTTCAGTGTAAACAGTCTCCATCGATAACGATTCCTATAATCGTGTCCAAAATAAGAAAAAACAGAGAGTACTGACTTTGGTTGTTAGTACAGTTTATGTTAGAACGAAGTAAACTTTTTGTTAATTATGCAAAAAGAACACCTTACACGTGATCAAATGCTCGACAGTGGTTTTCGACAAATCGATGACTCTGAAGCTTTACAAACAAGCCAAAGTGTGATATAGCGATTATGGGTACGGTATCATGAATTTGATGATGTTGGCTAAAGGCATCCAGGCCCACCAGGAATCATAACGGTTTCAGAATTAATAAATCAAGTCCAAGAAACCCGTAGCATTCAAGTTACCAATAGTACCATCAGAAAGAGATTATGCCAAGGTGATTCAAGCAATAGGCGACCTTTGAGATGTTAGCCTTTGTTTATAGGGAATTCGGCTGATCGTTTAGATTGGGTAAGAGAACATGAAAATTGCCAAGAAGATCAATGAGCCCAAATTTTACTTACAGACGAATCACGATATGGATTACATCCAGATTCCATAAGAGTAAGGTGTGGAGATAATCTGACTTAGAAGCAGTTCTAGAAAATATTCAGGGGTCCAGAGTTACAGAGGTGGCAGTGTGATGGTATCTCTTGTTTTGTCAGAATTTTTTTTAAATGCTGAACGATATATGTGGAACAGATTCTTCAACCAATTGCATCACCTGATGCAAACATTGTCGGATCGACCTTTGTTTGAATGCACAACAATGCCCGTCCACATGTCGCAAGAAACATAAAGACTCTGGTTAGACAAAAATCAAATAACCGTTTTACCCTGACCTGCTCAGTCGTCAGACCTAAATCCAATTCAGCACCCAAGTAAACCCAAGCACTCATGGGATATGATCCAGACAAGGTTTTTGAACAAAAATACTCAATTTAAGAATCGCTAATAGCTCTTTACACAGCGTTAAGATGAGCATACCTCAAGAGGATTTTGACAATTTCATTCTGAGTATACCGAGAAGTCGCCCAGTAATTAGTACAAGAGAGATTCGTACACGATACTAAAAAAAATAGTTAAATTGTAATGGGCTTGCATTAAAATCATCAAATTGATTTTCAATTAATCTAAAATAAAAATTAATTTCAAGCAACGAGTAAGATATTTTGTTAACTGTTTAGAATTTTTGTATAATTTAGTTGTTTACTTACTAAAAACATAATACAAATAAGAAAAATGCGACTGTTTTATTTTTGTTGACATTTTTTATTGAAATAACTAATATTCCTAGATATATTTATACAAAACTCTAATATCAGAAAGCTTTTTAAGTTTATTCTTCTAAGTAAAATTGTTTACAAGAAATGTACTACTTAGGCGTCTAATTTGCGTTGATCTAACAAAATTATTGTTCCTGTGGGTAGCACTAATTAAATTTGGCCTCCGACAGTGTCCAGAAGGCCCCGCAGACGTCTGCAGCGTCTTTCCTTCATTTCGGAGCGTCAAAAGCAGACCCTCTAATTGACCCTTCTTGCCTAATGTCTTTGGTTTCTCTGCCATTGCCTATTGAAGGTCAATATTTAAGTCTTAGGGAACATTTAGATTCTTGTTTTAATCAACACAGGTATATTTTCCTACAACGGCTTAGCTAAAAAAACTAGCTAGATTATGAAACAGAATAGCATATTTTTTATTATTTTTAATAAAATCCGCTAGATTTGATTATTCGGTATAAAAGGAAATGGCATTAAATTAGGAACTAATTACACATACATATTATAATAGTTATATATTTAGTTATTGCAGACGTTCCTAGAAACCTACTCAAGACCTTTAACTCTCGAGGTCAAAATCAAAATGGAATGTGTGAAGGCTGCGTGCACTTTTGAAATATGAATGAAACAAAGCTTTGTATTAAGTGCCAAATTTTTTAATTTATTAGCAGAGCGCTTTCGACCTCATAGGTCATCATTAGTGCTTCCTAAAGGTAAGGAATAAATAGGTTTACATACAGATTAAGATTTTAATTTAGAGTTAAGTTTTATTTTGAAATTTAAATTTGAAAATTTTTTAATTTTAATTTACTTCAATTATTTTTATTTTTATAGGTCATATTTAGTTTATTACTCACTTGTCAGAATGCCAGTCAGGAATCCATTTGAACGAACAACAGTAGAACATATTAAAATATTTTTACATCACAATTAAAATCAAACAATCATTTTTCAAAACAATTTCAAATTCGGCTTAAACGGTCACATTTTTGATGGTGTAAGATCTGATAAATGATCATGATCCACGAGGTTCATGATCTTCGTGGTTCCTGATCATTTATCAGATCTTACACCATCAAAAATGTGACCGTTTAAGCCGAATTTGAAATTGTTTTGTAAAATGATTGTTTGATTTTAATTGTGATGTAAAAATATTTTAATATGTTCTACTGTTGTTCGTTCAAATGGATTTCTGACTGGCATCCTGACAACTTAATAATAAACTAAATATAACCTGTAAAAATAAAAATAAGTTGAAGTAAATTAAAATGAAAAAAATTTTCACCTTTAAATTTCAAAATAAAACTTAACTCTAAATTAAACTCTTAATCTGTATCTAAACATGTTTATTCCTTACTTTCAGGAAGCACTGATGATGCCCTATAAGGTTGTAAAAATTTTTGAACTTAATACAAAACTTTTCATTCAAAATTAAAATGGACTACCGGTATTTAAAGTCCCATTTATAATTACATAGGTTACGAACAACATTTTGTCTCACACAAAACCTATGCCACAGGAACGCGTGCGCAGTATGCGTATGGGTGTTTTTCCGAATTTAGCGGTGAACAAACCGGATCCAATCGGTCAACGTGTTTACATAACGCATCTAAAGAAGGATAGCATTCTAACCATAGAAACGGGTTCGTCGTGGATAAATTCTGAACAACACAACCTTTAAGCTCGGCAACACACATTCCTCGACCAGGGGACTAACAAAAATCTCATCACGACCCAAAATATCGTCAATGTGGCAGACCTCGAAACGCCGTGACTCAATAAACTAAGTTCATTAAATAAATCAACCAATTACATAACCTGATTAAATAATTAGGCCCTTTAGAGGCCCTAACAAAGATTTAACTGTAAAAACAGAAGGGATGAAACTAGATTTCAATTTCCTCTAAAAAAAGCCTTTTGTCCACTTGTTCACCTAGCCCTTCAGAATGACATCGGACAAATGACAACTTAAAAGTCCCAATCCAAGCAAACGGACTGGATAGGATGACTGAGACTCTTATCTTGAGTTCATGCTCACGCGATTCACTTGAACTAGGTACTTGACAATGTAACAGTAACGAACGTTACAATACTAATTAAATATATATATATATATATATATATATATATATATATATATATATATATATATATATATATATATATATATATATATATATATATATATATATATATATATATATATATATATATATATATATATATATATATATATATATATATATAGACACGAAGAAAGAAAATACCTCTTTTTCTCGACTTTGTTCAAGCCAAGCCGGTCAACTGACTATATAATTTTTCCATTACTGTAATTATTTAGAGATAATAGAGTTTGACTAAAACAGTTTTCATACTGACCAAAAAACGACAATGATTATTGTTTGGCTAAATGCACGAGCTTTATTGATTCGGCTGAGCTTGACAAGATATACTTCTTAGACTAGTGCCAGACCAATCTCGGCATGTGCATTAAAGCGTTATTTATTTGCCCTTCAAAAACAACGAGGTTGTGTTTGTGTGAATACACGTGATATCAGCTAAAATATAAGTACAAACTAATATACCACGTGTATCATATAATATTATATAGTTTGGAGTGGTAATTTTCTTACAAATGTCAGTAGCAATAGGTAGGTATTTTCATAGGAGTTATCAAAAGCCTATGCCTGTGATAAGCGTGGTCAATCCCACTGCTTGTATATAACAGTGTATACATCTAAATGTTGTTAACAACTTTAAACTCTGTGAACTGCATATTAAAAACGCAGAGAAATAAATTCCTTGCTAGTAAAATAAAAGACCGTCGAAAAACTCGAGAGAATGATTCTGGTCCAGGTGCTCTGCTGCAATCGTGATTTCTGAGCCCTTACCCTTCATCAGGCAGGCTTAAACCTAGGGTGTCTGAAGAAGAGAATAGAGAATACTAATGTTAAAAGTAAATTGATACTCACTTGTCAATAATATTTTAAATAAACTGAAATTAATTTTTCGAAATATATTATTATTAACCAAAAAGTACAAACTATTTGTCGATACTTATAGTAAATGTACAATTTATACAATCTGCAATATTTATTCCTTGTGAAGGCGCAACTTAACAAATAAATAACCTTGTAAATAGAAACATTGGAGGAAATTCATGAAAGTCGCGATTGTTAAAATATAATAACTTATTTTTCGTCAGTTTCATTACATTTTTTAACTAAAAATACAGTGTTTGTAAAAAAATAGTGTATGATTCTATTTTGTTCGAAAGAACGGAACACTCGCTGCGCCCGTATCCCAAACTTTCCTTCTCACAGAATAAATGCCACTTTTAACACTTGTATCATAAATAACTATTATTGAATTTTCTTTTATAAATAAATCCATAATTTTTTACGGTGAGGCTTAATATGAGTTAATAAAAAATATTTCTAGAGTTGCAAATTGTTTTATAGATAGAAACAATCCTTCTTTAAATGTTGCTCA
Organism: Philopedon plagiatum; assembly: GCA_963971165.1. Taxonomy (NCBI): domain Eukaryota; kingdom Metazoa; phylum Arthropoda; class Insecta; order Coleoptera; family Curculionidae; genus Philopedon; species Philopedon plagiatum. Next base: position 24,627,616 of record OZ020195.1, read on the forward strand.
AATCTCTGACTGCTTGATGCATTAGAAATATTTTATTACCCCAATTTTAACCATATGTGAAATTTTTAACAATATGCATTAATTATAAATATCTCCAGAGTTAGTTATTATCTCCAAAGGTTTTTATAGATAGAAACGAGTCGGATGAGAATTCGACTATAAATCTATACATTTCAAAATTTGAGAAGTTTATTATTTAAAAAGCAAATACTTGACTTATTTAAACTGTACTTATAACTTATAAATTATCAGGAATTGGAAGTTTTTTACCCATATTGCTTTTCACTCTTAAAGGTATCGGAATTATTTATAGTTAAAAATTTAAATTATCAATATCCTTATTATACACGAAAATATTGTCACATATTATATTATATGGAAAAATTTATGTATCTCATATAATACTACTTGCTACATGCACTAAAAGCCGGGAAAAGCCCTATTGTACTGTCTTATTGCCTATAAAACACGAATGTAATGGACTTCAGAATAGGCGTTTGAGCCAAGTCTTCTTACCAAGATAATCTTTTAAGATTTCCAAAGTCCCTTAGAGCAATAGGTACGTACCTATACAATGTCAAAAGGTGATTATAAACTTTTAACAATGAGTTGTGCCTTCTTTTAATGACATTATTTCAAGATAACATAAACATCAAAAAATTATTTTATAAACGCCGCGCCGGTCAGATAATCAAAAGCTACTTTGTTAAAGCTACATGATATATGAGGTACAAAAAATCTGCAAGACACTTTCCACGGAACTTAGTTCCTGAACTAAAGTTAAGTTTATATTAGTCTAATATCTTACATGCTCCCCAGATGTGGGTACAGTACTTTAGGTTAGGTCTTATTTGGGAAACATAGAGAGTATGTAAGTTGGAAGGGGAGAAGTATTTTCTTGCTTGAAAGAGGAAACCAAGCTTTTTAGCTGCTGATGTGTCTATTGAAGTAATGTATTTGTGCCAGCTGAGATCATGTTCGAAAGCGATGCCAACAGGATCGAATGTTTCTTTGTTCTGTAGGTCTTGGCCATTCATGTGGATGGAATAACTTGTTGCAGGATTTTTTGCATGACAGGGAGCAAGACTGGGTTTTGGACGCGTTAAACTGAACAAGGTTTTTTGACATAGTCTAAGATTAATTAATTGAAGATCTTGGAAAAGGGATGAGTGCATAGCTCTTGATTCTAGACTTGTCGGAAAAGTGAATATTGGAGTGAGTAGTACTATCGTCAGCGTAACTGTGGATGGGACTGGTAGTTGAAGAGAGCAGGTTATTAATGTGAAGAAGAAATAGGGTTGATGCCAGGACTGAATGCCAGCATTGATAAGATGGAAGTTAGATGAGTGACCGTCCACCACGGCAGATATGATCCGATTAAATAGAAGGTCACCGACCCAAGTACATGGTTTGGGAGTAAGACCGTAAGAAGGTAGTTGGTTGAGGAGTGCGGCATGCCATACTTTGTCAAAGGCCTTTGAAATGTCAAGGGTAACAAACTGAGATTCGCCATGAAATTCGAGATACTTGTTTCAGTTGTGGATGACAAAGGTGAGGAGATCAGCTGTAGATTTTTGGTGACGAAATCCGTATTGTCTGTCGTGGATGAGTTTGTGTTTTTTTAAATATTTTAGAATTTACACATTACTTTGTTCATAATTTTGCTGAGAGAGAAGAGAGATAGGTCTATAATTGAATGAAAGGGACTTGGAGTCTTTCTTCAAGTCTGGGAAGATACCTTTGTCATGGGAGATCTGGAAAAGACGAGTTAAGGTGGTCGTAAGTTCTGGAGCGCATTTTTTAGAACAATGCCATGCCATCCAGATCGAAGGACTTTTTGATGTCAAGGGATAGAACAATTTTTTGAATTTATTTGACCTTAAGTGTTATGTCGAACATTTTGTGGGGTACAGACCTAGCGGTAGGAAGAGCGAAATAGGCAGTACATGTGGAATTGGCAGCAAATTGTTTGGCAAATGGTTCAACTCTCCCTTTAGAGCTGGAGGAGAATTTCGTTGTCAGAGGTCAGGGGAGGAAAAGAGCTTTTACAGAAGTTTTGACTAATGTTTTTGGCAAGTGACCAGCAAAATTTGCTGCCGTTGGAACAGGAAAGCACTTTATCTTTTATGCGGTTGCTAAAAGCATTTTGGACTCCAAAATATTTTGATTGTACTGATTTCTTGCCTCGGTGAAAATCTAACGATTTTCGGGTGTAAGATTTTGGAGAAACCTTTTGTGAGCTTGGGTTTTTTGAATCTGGCTTTATCACACACCTTGGAGAACCAGGACTTTTGATGGTGGAGTTTAGGTTTCTCGTGGGTATGTGGAATGAAACTTTCAATACCTACTTGAAGGATATTTGTGATATGAGAGCAAATTTCGGAGGGATCGGAAGTTTCAGGGTTTCAAGGGAAAGCAGAGTAGAAATCTCGAAGATCATCCCAGTTGGCAGATTTTTAGTGCCAAATCGTTTGTTCCGGCATGTTTTCAACGAACTCGGGATGTGTAGGACAAGAGGCGGTAATGAGGCCGTGATCTGATCGATAAAGGGGAGCGCATACAGTTGTTATGTATGGCTCAGGATGGATGATAGGGAAAAGATCTAGTAGGTTAAGATTATGGATAGAAACGGGGAAAGTATGTTGGATACTTTCAAAATATTGGAAACTTTTATGCAACAGACAAATGTTCATATTTTTTAAACATCATTCGTCGGATTGATTAATGATAATCCAAGTCTTTTGCTTGTAGAAATTCATATAAAAAATATTTTTTTAATAAAAGAACTAAAAGTTTTAGTTGCCATCGGGAACACACTGTATAATAAGGATATAGTAATCTTTTACGGTCGGAATCCTTATTAACAGTTTTCTTCCCTGGATGATGGTATACATAAAAATACGTTAGTTGACTAAAGCTTCCATACACCGTTATAATGTAATACAAAACAACTAACATAAAAAATAACGTTATCCTCTAGTCAAAAACGTATAATTCCCGCGCTGAATCTAAATGAATAAGTTTTTAATTTCCAAAACCGTGTTCACATTGGTTAAGAAGTTTTGAAACCTAATAGACATTTGAACACAACGTACAAAACCATTCTTTTTGACGACCAATTTATATACTAGATTAATATTTCTAATCCGAGTAGTTCTTTTACCTTGTGTTTATTTCATAATTCTTTGGGAAGACTAAAATAAATGATATAAGACACTAAATGTCAGCTTGAAACAAAATATGAGCTAAATACGACCTACTCGTAATCTAAGCTCTAATAATATACCTATAAAATACGAGAATAATAGGCTGTAAAACATACATCGGACCAGATTTTCTTACTCAGATAATCTTCCAAGATTTCGACAGTCCCCTAAAGCAATAAATACACAATGTAAGAGGGGTCGGTTCGAGCTAAGGGTTACATTCTTCTAACCCCCTCCCACATCCATTGTTAGACGGTCGCCAAAGATAGGGGTTTATGTATTGGAAATATTACCCTTACAAAGAATTGCTCTGCCAACAATACCAATGCTCTATAGAAGGGTGGTATAGGGTCGATTTTAGTTTGAAACGACGTCGTATTCTTAAGTTAAACGGCCATGTTTTAAAAATATATTTTTCTGCTGACTTTTATTGCTGGCTGCGGACCTATACTTTGTTTCCAAGTTTTACTGCGGTATAGTTTTTTTTCTCGACTCTCTAACATAAATTTATTACGAAATAGATGTAAAATTTATGGTTATGATGTTTTTTCGAACTTTTTATGTAAATTTTTCGTTTTTATTACCTTTTAAGTTTTTTTCGATAAAGGAATTTCTGGAATTCTGATTTCTGTGCTGGTCCGAAGCAAACTTGACAGCAATTTATTTGAAATATATATTTACACGATTATTTTATCCCTCCAACTTGCAAATTCTAATATATTTAGAAAAACACAAAATTATCCATGACAGACCGTACGGATTTCGGCACCAAAGATCCACAGATATCTTCTTAGCTTTGTCACACATAACTGGAACAAGTCTCTCGAATTTCGTAGAGAATCCCAGATAGTTGATCTTGATATCTCCAAGGCCTTTGTCCAAGTATGGCACTCCTCAACAAACTACCGGTCTTCCTCCCAAACTACATATTATATACCTGGATCGGTGGCTCTCTCTCTCTCTAATATAATCGGAGCATATTTGTCGTGGTGGCCGGTCACTCATCTTCTTCCTTCCTATCTATGCCGGCGTACCCTAAGGTTCAGTCCTAACGCCAACCATATTTCTTCTTCACATTAATTACCTGCTCTCTTCAACTACCACAGGGGTCCCAACAGGTTGGAATAAAAATATTAGGGACTTAGGGACCAAAGTTGTGAAAAAAAGGGACTTTTAGGGACCTTTGGAAAATTAATAGGGACTAAAAAAGGGACCAATTTTTTTTAGGAAAAACCCCTACCAAGTGGCCGGTTGAGACAAAACCAAACTTTTTCTGAAATAAACTTGAAGGTAGCAGAACAATGCTAATAAGTTTCGAGCAGTATCAAATATTTAATTTAAAAATAAAATTTTAAGTTTAATATGGCGGACAGCAAAAGTTTGATTTATCCTGGATGGGGTATGGCCTTTTATTATATTTTTATTACAAAGATATAAACAAAATATGGTATATTCTTGGCGAAACTATAACTTACTTTGGGAATAAATGAGATCATTAGTTTCTTTTATTTGCACTAACCAATCAAATAGAAAAAACTGAGTTTTAAAAACACTAAAAATAAATGTGACTATTCTTTGAAAGAGAACAACGGTACGAATTTGTAAGAGATCAGTATGTTAATACTGATAAGAACACAACAAAATCATGAACAGGTAATATCATTTTCTGTGTCACAGACTCATAATTAACTAAAAATTATTATTTAAATCTAAAAACACATCCCTACTAAGAACCCTTTGTTTTTTTAGACACAAACATATTAATTGCTGAGCTCTGTCTCTTTCCTATTTGTTTTTGTATAGCATTGACTTCTTTTTCTTTTTCCTTTAATTCATCTTTAGAAGACATGGCTGCCTCCACCATTGACTGTGCTAGTTTAGCTTCTGTGATATCACCTTTTTTAAGAGCTTTCTTGAGTCGGTCATTTGCTTCACTAAGAAGTTTATCGGTAACCGAAGCCTGTAAAATAACATCAGATTTGACCTTTTTTAGTTGATTTTCCAGAACTTCGACTTCTTTTTTACATTTTACAGCATCAGCCCTTTTAGCTTTTTCAGTTTCTCGTAAGCTATTTAACTCATTGTCTTCTTTTTCTTTCTGTTCTCTAACTTTCTTTTCATTTTCGAGATATTGTTGATACCCTCTATAAGCTACTCGTGCTAAAGCCAATAATTTTTTAGTGATTGGTACTAACTCCGGTTTATTGTCATAGTCCTTTAAGGCATCGTACACTGTTAACCTGGCGTTTAGCATTCTTTCTTTCATTGAGGCTCTGACTTCACTCAATACCTGGTTAGACGTTGAAAACCCTCTTTCGACGTCTGCGCTGCCATGATTGATGCTAAATGCAGCTTTTATAAACTTCGTAAATGCTGGATATTTAATTTCACCAGAATCAGTTTTTATTTCTATATACTGTTTCCAGTAGCTGTCGGCCCTAGTTACATTTTCATTAAATTCTTTTTCCAACTGGATGAGCTGCCATTCATCAACCAGCGCATCTACCTTGATATCAATAGGTATTGCAGAAGCTAGTTTTACTAGGTCTTTTACAGCTAAACTATCTTTCCTTGCCTTAGGGCTTAAACAGCGAATATATTTTAGATTGTTGTTAAGAAAATTTTCTGCTTGCATTAGATAATTTCCTGCTGCCATATAATGATTTTGCACACCATTAAGAAATACTAATTTATCTTTCTCAGGCAATGTTAGTAGCTCTTTTTGCAAATTTTCACAAAAGATCATATCCTTTAAGGGTGCGAAATTCTCTGACTGAAAAGGATTTATTGATGTGCACTGTTTAAAATCTTTTACAACATTTTGTTTGCATACTCTAATGCAAATACTGGTAATTAAATCTTTTAGTTCATAATACACTTTATGAATTAGTGGTTCTTCAGTTTGAAAACTTGCTGAAAATTTGGTAAATAAACTGGTACTTGATAAAATAAAGTATAATTCACACTTCAGTGCTCTCTGTTGTAAAAGAGTTGATATTTTCTGATAAGCAGCACTTTTTAACTGGCGAACAGCTTTTAGAGGTAAAAATTTTAAAAAATATTCTATAATTGCTTCCCACTGTTCCAGAATTCGCTCCGTTGCGGGCCCTAATGTTAGCCATCTACTGCTTACATGTTTTAAAAATTTGTGTTGAGGTACTCCTTTCTTTTTTTGTATCATATTGTAATCCTCCCACCGCGCTGGCCAACCATCAAAATAGTTGTATATTGCTAAAACCAGATCTGCACCATCTTCACCTAGTTGCTGAAGACCTTTCAAAAAACTATTGTGAACAGTATGAATAGAACAGGTGCCAATATCAAGAAGCCCTTTACCCCTAATAGTATTAATTTCTGCATTTAAAAGACGAAATGTTTTTTGGTCACATTGGGGCCATCACTTGTCACCGAAATAAGTCTCTCAACTGGCAAGTCAGCGTTAGTAAGTGACTTTAATATGTGGTTCTTTAAGTCTTCTGCTGTTGCATGTCCCATAGTAAAGGTTTCCAAGTGACGTGAAATAACATGGTTCTTCTTATCAGACCAATATCTTATGCGGATCTGCAGTTCTTTCTTTCCCGAATTATTTGTCGTTTCATCGTATTGTAACGAGTAGTAAGATCCCTGGTTCTTCACTTCTTCGATAAGTTCATCTTTAAAATACGGTGCCAAAGCATCAGTGATAAGGTAGCTCAACTTTGTAGGGTTCAAAGAGAAACCTTCTGGTACAGCATCTTGTAAAGGGAACATTTTTTTAAAAACGTTAACTATACCAGTGCTTGATTCTGCTGATAAATTGGAAGAAACTGTCTTTAGTGCCCAAACTAGCTCAGCTGCAGTTGCAGCATCTCGATTACTAAAGAGAACTAGTTTATTACTTGCTTCGTTTTCATTATTAGAACTACAAACAATTTTTTTGGAATGTAACTTTGCCCTACAATTTTCTTTATGTTTTTCCCCCTCACAATGTTGTTGGAGAGAATAAAATCCTTTAGAAATGTTTATAACTCGCATACAAAGTGCTTCATTATCACTCTTTTTTTTTACCCACTGTGATACTGTATAACCATTACAGTCTTTTTTTTCTAACCAGTCAGTTTGAAAATGACACTTGCCCATGTTTAATTATTTAAAATCTAAAAAAGATTACAATCATTAATACATACATGTACATTTAGTACAAATGGAGTATTTTACTTTCTTCTGTCGCAAGCGAAAAAAGTGAAATACTCCTATAAGATGCTTCAACAGTCAAAATTACTAACTGGAGCATGTAAGGTCCCTCAGCTAGTCTTCATTGGGACAAGTTGAAAGTATAAGTGTTCGCAAATAATAAATTAATTGGCTTAGTCTATAGTGGAAATGCATTTTAAATGATCTTTCTCTAAAAATAGGGACTTTAGGGACCTAATCATAAAAAAAGGGACTTTTAGGGACCAAGTTCAATTTTAGGGACTTTTAGGGTAAATAGGGACCTGTTGGGAGCCCTGCGATAGTACTCCTCACTCCAATATTCATTTTTCCAGACAAGTCTCGATTCAAGAGCTGATTAATAGACGCAGATCTATGCAGCTATCCCTGCCCCAAGATATTCAATTAATCTTAGACCGTGGTGCCAAGGACCTTGTTCAGTTCCACGCCACCAAATCCACCACCACCGCCTAGTGAACACCAAATAAGCTAGTTTTGAACTAACCTTCCGTTATTCAGAGGGTCCGCCATATTATTTTTTTTGTTTTTTAAATTCTACTCGCTAAGAGCTATAGTTTATACTAAGTTACCTACACCGATGTTCGACTGTTTTCCTATAATTTTGCAAAATAAAACGAGATTTAAGTAATTTTCCATACCCTTCGTATATGAGTTAATGCAAGTCAAATTGAGATTCTCTAGGTGCTCTAACCAGGTGCTTCAATTATTCAAAGAAAGACAGTTTATCATTAGTTTATTTATTTTGGGCTACAGTCAGTAAGAAAAGAGAAAACCCTACGGATGTTTCCACCTCTGGATGTGTGAGTCGGATTTCCCCAGTACACCCACGGTACATAGTACCCTTCGGTCTCCGTGGGCTGCCAGAAGATAAAAAAAATACATATACATATATAAAATGCAATACAAATAAGAGGGAACCAAGGACATTATATGCAAGATTACATGATAACCGGCAAGTTCCAAGCCTAAACAACTTTGTAAGGATCTACAGAAAGATAATAAATTCTCAAGATTTCAAAGAAACAAAGAGAATGGCGCGCCAGCTCGAAGAACCCATTTAGCTAGATGTTCTGCTTTTTTTAATGAAAACCCGACTAACTCTATACCAGTGGCATGGGAAGCATTAAACACTACATTTTACAGAGTCCAGAGTAGTCTAAAAAAAGTTCAAACACAAGCCTTATAAACTTCATAAAGTTCAACAGCTTTCTGAAGAAAATAAACGCAAAAGAATGGACTTTTGTAAAATGCTAAAACAGCTACACATGGATGTAATTTTTTTGACAGGATAATATGGACAGAGGAGGCTTGATTTGCTTCAAACAGTGTCTACAATAGACATATTGCCCATTATTGGGGCAAGAAAACCCTCGTGTTGTAATGATTATCAAAACTTCAGGACAGAAAGTTGTCAGTGTTTGGTGTGGCGTTATTGGTGACTGGATGACGGTCCTTTTTACGAAGGTCACTGGAGAAATAGAGGACTTTTTAGCTGAGTTATCGCTTAATATCCTCAACCGAGCTATTTGGCAACAAGATTATGCCCCTGTAGACAACACAACCAAATCAGAAGTATCAGATTTGGATTGGTAAAAATGGTTCATTTCGATGGTGTCTTTCTGGGGATGGCTCAAAGATCTAGTGCATAACCAGAACATATTTAACACTAAACTAACTAAGACGCAGAATTGTATAAGATTTTTTTTATTATTAAAACACACCAGAAGGAGTCGCTGGCGGATGCCGTCAACTATTTAAAGACTTGTTATCGCACTGGCATTGAGCAAAACTTTGAGCATTATTTATATTGCGAATTTTATTAACCCTAAAATATAATTTTAAAAAAATTCAAATGACTATAACTTTCTACAAACATATTTTTTCTCTTAAAATTTAAGAATTGTCGACAAAATGATGTCAAATTTGTTTAGAAAAAATAATAAGTAGAATACCTAAGCGTGTTAATTTTTTGGAAGTGACTCCTCTGCCGGCGCCGGCAGCCGTCATGGATGCCGGCGCCGGCAGCCGAGCTGTTTGCCGGGGAAGTGGCTCCGCTGCCGGCGCCGGCAGCCATCATGGATGCCGGCAGCATTAGAAAATGTCAAAATAAGATGAGAATCAAAATACCTTAATTCAATCAAAAAATATTAATTTATTATAGTGTAAACTTTAACGAAACTTAAATCTTCCTACAAAAATATAACAATTGTTATTATTCTGCGAATTTAAGGGTATATATAATAAAAGTAAACCCATATAATATACCTTCAATTAGAGTGTTCAATTTGTCTGATATCAATTTTATTGGAATTCTTGTCTTCTATGGACATATTGCCATTTTTTGAGGTAGAAATAACTAGCAGAGCATCTATGGATCTGTAACTCTGTGTCTCTGTTTTGCTATAAAATGGAAATAAGCTTTGGATGAATTATGATTGTGATTTCGTTCAATCCCCAGGATGCATAGAAATTGTTTACACTCACTTACTTTCAAGAAAATGCTAGCCAGGCAGCCTTTCTTACACGTGGAACACTTCCTTGTTGACTTTTTATTTTTTGCCTTGAATGGTCTACCACCTTTAACATATCCTAACCGCAGATAATAGTATTTCTGCTATCTCGCAACCAAAACTCATTGTTTGTGGCTTTCTTGTATTCCACCAAAACACAATTAAAATTTTCATACGAAGAAAATTTATCACACACTCACATTTTATAGTTTTTACGCAAAATTAAAACAGCACGTTTACATATCATTTAAAATACGTAACTATAATTATTTTAGGCTAGAACCGCCGGCATTCCGTTTTGGCCGTATCTAAACCGGCGCCGGCATCCGAGAAATTGTGCCCGGGTGCCGGCGCCGGTATCCATGCATCAATATTTTGGGAACCGGCGCCGGCTGCCGAGTCACTTCCTAATTTTTTTCCTAGGTGGGTCAATTCGAAAATTCAACTTTTTTTCGCCAATTACAAAATATTTTTTTTCTTTACCAAAACATTCCTAGTAGGCCCACTATTAAAAAACCTGAACTTGGCATGGCTCCCACAAGTAGCAACAGAGATATACAACTTTAAAATTTCACGGGCCGCTCCTGGTGTCCACATTGTTCTGCTAAGTTATCTGCTAAATATTTTCGTGCTAGTTTATTCATTTATTTATTTAGATTTACCTGCAACATAATAAGCTTTAACACTATGATACACATCTCAAATATTGAAACTACTAATAATAGCACCAAAAATACAGGGGATTACATTGGGATACCCGGTATATCAATTTGTAAAATATATTTAAAATATCTTAATGACATCGATAATTAATTGGTTCATTGTTAAATGATTATTAGTTCTTGAAATAAATATTAAAGTATAAGCTTTCAATTCTTGACCAAAAAACATCGTTGAAGGTGTAATAGCATCAAGTGCCTCAACGGCAATCACCTAAAGTTTGAAATTCCTCAATACCAAACTAGCAAACTTCTTAGACAACATACCATTACAACTAGAATCCGCTAATCCAACTCGAAATCTCGTATTTGTGTTGGACTCCATGAATAAATTACCTCGTCGTTTCCCTTAGAGCAGTCTTGCGAATTAGCGGAGGGGTCCTTGAGTGCGTCTTCGGGGAGCACTTTCCGGAGCTCCTTACAACCGCCTGCTGATATCGCCTAATTGCCTGCCGGCGGCGGGGGCCGCTCAAATATGCATAAAACTAACCGGTCTGATGATGGGGTGCTTTGTGGAGACCCAAGATATTCTCTGGCTTAGATGTTATCGCGAAGATGCCATTGTTCCTACTCTCAAGTAAGTTGCCGAAGGAAGTGATGCAGCTAATAATGAAAAGGACAAAAATAAGGAACTGATAAAATAATATCAAGGAATTAATTAATTAGAGTTAACTCTTATTTCAAACTGGCAGTTCTAACTAGTGGGCATACATAGTTACAATACATGAATTTATTTTACATATTTACTATATTAACAACGCCTAGTTGGCAAATTTAAATAGAAATACGTAAGTCTCAAATTATAATACTATTTCAGATAATTAGGATATAGATATATACAATATTGCAAACATGTTTATCATTTTTGCCAACTATACCTTTTCCTTCTAGCAAACTAAAAATATTGTTCATGGCGTGCTAAGTGTGCCACTATTTTGTTGGTCTTTAAGAGTAGAAATCAGCTATTCGCTAAATATAAATACAGGGTAAGTTGGGAGGAGCGCACCAAGTTTTAGTAGTGTATTCTACACGTAAATATATGCCAACAAAACCCAAAAGTTCTAATCCGATTTTCATTTGTTTTCAAATTACAACGTTTTGAAAAAACACCTTACATAGATTTTTTTTATAAATATTGAAAAACATGCTTTCCAACGCCATGATTATCACCTATACACTGACAAAAAAAAAACAAAAAATGAAAATAAAGCATATTTATCATATTCCAGGGCTACGCTTAATCTGGTCAACTACATGATCCTTCAACTACTTTTGGAGAATGGCTGTTGTCAGACTTTCAGTTATGTGGTATATTTTCCGTCGCGGCGCGCCACTGTAATGACTCTCCGGGCCGTCTGTATTTCATCAAACTAACCTCTGAAAAGACAGTTCCGGAGGAAAAAAAACCATTTTTCCACACAATAAGGAATATGCACATATTTTTTTTATTGCATAAATCGTTTAAGGAAGCCATTACATTTATTTATTATTACATTGATATTTCAGCTACAAAAAATGTCTACTTTTCGATATAATTTATTACAGTCGAAAAAGCAGCCGTTTGTCCTTAGTGAATAATGACGTCAGGAGATCATCAAAAATAAGTAGACCGAAATTCAATCGTGTAAAGTACAATGACGTTGGTGCCGGCGGAGGGAAAACTTTTAGTTAACCACTGGTTGTTAATGAAGTCACACGAGGCTCGAGAGAGACGGCGACGCAACAATCTTTCCGCCGGCACCAACGTCATTGTACTTTACACGATTGAATTTCGGTCTATCAATCTACATGTTAACGTCAAGCTTAACCTAAAGCCAAACAGGTTTGTTTTTCTCGGAAACAGTCAGAGGGGGAGCAGTCGAATTTTTTGGGTTGATAGAGGAATAGTGCAACTAGCTTCGGTAAAAAATTCAGTTATACAGGATGTTTCGTTTCGGAGCTATTAAAAGTCAAAGTCGAAATATCCGCGATTTCCGTTGAAATCGGGTACAGGTCACAAAAGTGAGTTAAATTGATGTAAATTTTCGGAGGTTGTAGAGAACCCGGAGTTTCACAACCTTATTGAAACTGGTGAGGATCGCAAAATGCGTATAAATTTCTGTCAGAAAAACCCAAAAGTCACTTAACCTACACACACTACACACTTAAACTACACACATACATCTAAATTTAATGACAGTATAAAAATATGTCTACTTGAGTACACACAGAATTATAGTCTCAAACTATTAGTATTGTTAAAGACTATTTTAGTCTCTGGTATTGTTTTAGAACAAGTATTTTCTTTTTTTTTCTTGCCTTAATTCTGATTAATATTTAGCGCGATTTGCTACTTTTAAGTTTGTTGGGCTTATATTTGTGTGTAGAGTACACTCCTAGAATTTGGTGTGTTTCTCCCGACCCACCCTGTATATATATATATATATATATATATATATATATATATATATATATATATATATATATATATATATATATATATATATATATATATATATATATATAAGTTAAAAATACTTTTGTCAAAAAGTCCTTTTTAAAAACAAAAAATTTTTATTTCAAAATTACAAGTTGTTACAATTGATTCTAATACAAGACTAATTTCTATAAAATTAAATAAAACAAATGTAACGTAAATTGATGACACGTAATTTGCTGACGGTGCTAGGTCGCTATTGCGGTCATCGCTCGGGTCGTTGTTCTGGTATCTTCTTATGGTAGGAAATTATACTTATATAAGATAATGGGGTAGTGAATACATAACTCCTCCCCTCTTAGAATGAGGCATCGTTGGGAAGATTGAGCTTGATGTCTGCGGGAGCTTGGTGTATTTTCTTAGAATTCGCTCTGGTTATAAGGAATTTTTGAATACTTCTTCGCCGTACAATACAATAAATGCCTATTGCATTTCTTGGAACTAAGTATAGTGCCATGGTACATAAGTTGGATGTATATATTTTCTCTGCAGCTTCATCATAGATGAGACTGACTGGGTTTAAGCACAGTTTAAAGAATATATATTCTGTAAACTTTGGTTTAAGTGAGGAGATGCAAAATTTAGTTTCCTTAACTCGATTTGGAATTTAAATGTTTTCTGGCTTAATCCTCAGGTTTGGTGTATTTATCACCAGCGGGCTTCCAAACCTTGATTCTTGAAAGAACAGTTGTTGGTTCCTAAATAATAATGTACATTGACTTTTTCTTATAAGACATATTCCTCGCATCCTTGGTTTCAACTTGATTTTCGCAGTGTGTTTGAATTTTTCTTCAGTTGGGAAAACTGCTAAAACTGGTTTAATTCCGGAACAGTTTCTACGTGATTCTCTAGGATCTTTAATTTTGTCAAGGTGCACTCGTTCGGGTTGTCTTTTAGCAGGACTTCTTTTTCACAGCTGGTGTTGCTAGTTGTTTGTAAAACACTGGGACAGTGATAAGGTTTACCTTGGTACATATATCACTTAGAGGTTTAATTAGGTTACCAGATTGTGATTTAAGAAGATATCTTACATTGGAAATAATTGTTACAAATTCTGATCCATATTTTACTGGGAAGAAATATAAAATGGTACAGGTTAAAATATATTTCGAAATTGTAATGACATAAATTAAGAATTTCGATTATAATTAATTTAGTAAAGTTTTTTTTTCAAAATTAAGTATAGTTTTAAATTTTCGCTATAAAGGAAATTTACTTTTAAAGTGTTGTTGAATTTTTTTTGTAGTTTGTGAAACAGGTCTTTTGTTTTTTATTACGCTGGGGTGTAGATTTTTTTTTTTGACAAAAATTTCACTTGGCCTCGTATAATAAGCCGATTCAACAAACCCTTAGCAAAAAGCAAATCTTGATGGGTTGCACCATCTTCAACAATCTGATTAAGTTGTAGTATTCTTGAGTTTAAAACATATTCATTATGTTGTAAAACTTTAATAGTTTTGTTGTTTTTTTTTCCAAACTGCGTCATTGACAAAATATTACATTTTTAGCCGGTCCTCAATGCTTTTTCGTTATCTAGTACTTGATTATAATTTTTATAGATTTCTTTCTGTCGTTAGCATTTAGATTACCCGTAACCCTTTTTATAATATACTCTAGTCCGTTACTCAACCCTATTTTTGCATGATTCCTATATGTTCTATTTTTTCCGAAATCAATTTTTGATTGAAATTAGAAATTCTATAATAATAAATAAGATCTGTATATCTATTAGTGTATTGTTGCTAGAAATAAGCTTAAGGTTACTAAATTGCTTATTAAGATTACTAAGCGCTAGATAGATAGATTCTAGGTTATAATAATATAATATGCTTGTCCCCTGAAGTTTGGCGGTACCGAGGTTACTTGTCAAACTCCGTAGATTTTGGGTTATGTGCTTTTATTTTTATTTATTTTTTTTTGTCCGATGGCGAGGAACCCGAAATATTTTGAAATTTGGAAGTTCCTTTTTTCTTTTTCGGTTTTTTGATATAAAATAGGTATCTTTTGTTGGCAGTGTTGCCATGTATAGTATTGATTTGTGCAATTTTAAGATTTTTGTCGATAGTTTTAATTTTTCCTGGTTTGTATTTATTAGTTGTTTTGTTTTCTTTTTGTTTATTGTGGACAAATACTTGTTCTGGTATATTCGGTAAACTTTTCTTATTTTCGTTAGTTTTATTTATAACGCGTTCTTTTTGGTTTTGAATGTCATTGTTTAGTTGTTCGTATAATAATTTGATTTTGTCAAATTTTACTTTTTCCACGTTGAAATTATTATTGTTACCGGAGTTTTCCTTTTGAAATTCGTAATTGTTTAAGTCTATGACTTCTAATGGTTCCGAAATATCTATGATTTTTGCCGTTTCTAATGGATTTAAAATTGAACAAATAGCTTGATTATCGCGAACCGTAGCGATACACTCAGGCATTTCTAATTCAGCGAATTTTCTGTATGGGATTAGTACGTCGCCGTTTCGGATGTTTTTCACAGATATTTTTATAATTTGTTCGCATCTCGGCTGCACCGTGATGCAATTCGCAGAAGTCCCTACGTCATGAAATAATAGTGGTATTTCGGCATTACGTGTTATTAAAAGATTTTTCTGTAAATTAATATTAGCATCGAGAAACTTGAGGTTATCTATGCCTAACAAACAATCAAAATATTTATGAAAGTTAAATAAATAAAATTTTAACGGTTTACATTTTATTTTAAAATTTGTTGGGCACGGGATAGTAGTGCTAAAATTTTCGATAGAACTGCCGTGTGCAGTTGAAATTTGAAAAGGATCAAAATATTTATGAAAGTTAAATAAATAAAATTTTAACGGTTTACATTTTATTTTAAAATTTGTTGGGCACGGGATAGTAGTGCTAAAATTTTCGATAGAACTGCCGTGTGCAGTTGAAATTTGAAAAGGATCTTGTTTTACAAACTTCTTAAAATATTTATTGGCAATTTCTGGTTTAACGAATGATTTAGTACTACCGGTGTCAATCAAAATTTTAAGATTATATTCAGGATGGATAATATACGGTAGTTTACTCTCATTGTTTGTTAGGTTCATAAGTTCTAAGTTTGGTAATCCGTGTCCGAGGCTGGCTCTCGAAAAAATTGTTCGTCATCGACGAGATCATATTCTTCCGGATGCTCGACTATAGGTTGAGCATTGATTTCGTCATACTTGTTATCAGTTTCGTATTGGTTGTCTACATTATGTGGGTCATTAATGTTATAAAGTTCTTCGACAATATACTTTTGTTGGTTAGGACCACTAAAATTTTGTCTATAATTTTGGAATATATTGCCCTGTGGTTTAACAGTATTAAAGGTGTTTTTTGTTGATACAGTCATGGGCGTTGGCTTTTGAAAATTTTGATTTTGGTTAGGTCTAAAAACATTGGGTCTTGGGCCTAAACTGCCACTAAAGTGGGGTTGATTGTTGTTTGAAAACATTTGTGAATTATTTGGAAAGTTTGTTAATTGAGGCGGCATAGTAGATTTTGGCTTAAATTGGTTTAATGCCCTATTGTGTTTCATATTTTGAGAAATTTTTATTTTCTGCAAGTTTGCAGAAACCGTTTCAATTTGGAAATCGTTCGTTAACATGCCTAATGCTGTATTAAGATCACCTGGATTTTTTGTACGCATCAGCGATCCGACGGGATCTTTTAATCCTCGTAATAATACCCTTAGTGCTAAATTACGACAGTATTGAGACAATATCGGAGCCTCATTTGCATTAGAATGTGTAGAAATAAAAGAAATTTGCAAGTTTAAAAGTTGTTGTACTCTGTTATAAAAATCGAAGTGGCTCTCGTTATTTTGTTTCAACCCTGCCATTTGTATATTTAAGGTATAAATATCGCGTTTGTCCGCGTAAGCATTGAGAAGCGCCTGTTTTAGATCATCCCATGTATTTATGAGACAGGAAGATATATTTACTGCGGCTTCACCTTTTACTTTAGCTAGAATACTTGACATTAAGTATTCATTTTGAAAATCTGTCAAATCAGTCGTATTATAAAATTTTGCTACTAATTTTTCGCAAATGGTAATAAATCTAGGTAAAAGCTCTGTTTCACCATAAAACTCTGGGATCATTCCCAAATATTCTGATTTTAAAGACATTTTTAAATTTAAATTTAAATTACTATTAGTAATATTTAAAGAATTTCGCCTTTTTGGCGTTGGTTTTTTCTTTAAAGGAGATCTTGTGCGATACAAGTGAGTGGGTGAGCCTGAATCAGAATCTGTATTTTCGTCTGAGTTTTCAGATATACTTGTTTTTGAAATGTTTAAAGAACCTCTAAATGACATAAAAGTACTTACAGTAAAACCAGTATCTTTTCCATATGCTTGGATCTGCGGTGAACGTCCTTCGATGTGCTTCGAAGAAGTTTGAGCTGTTCAGCAACAAGTTTTCTTCATATACCTTGAAGAATCTTCTTGTTAGGCTACTCAGTTCACCTAACTGGATCACTGTTCACGGGGGTTGCGTAACGTGACGTAAAAGTCCGAAATTTCGCGAAACTCCCGAAAAAGTTCTTATGCCCAATAAATCGTTGACACGAACCGGATTTATGTGCTTAAAGCCGTTTGGACATCCTACAACGACTGCGCCAGTTAAAAATACTTTTGTCAAAAAGTCCTTTTTAAAAACAAAAAATTTTTATTTCAAAATTACAAGTTGTTACAATTGATTCTAATACAAGACTAATTTCTATAAAATTAAATAAAACAAATGTAACGTAAATTGATGACACGTAATTTGCTGACGGTGCTAGGTCGCTATTGCGGTCATCGCTCGGGTCGTTGTTCTGGTATCTTCTTATGGTAGGAAATTATACTTATATAAGATAATGGGGTAGTGAATACATAACTTATATATATATATATATATATATATATATATATATATATATATATATATATATATATATATATATATATATATATATATATGTGTGTGTGTGTGTGTGTGTGTGTCGTGGTTAATCCGGGAATACATCCGTTCGTTTGATTCGTTTCTAGTTGAAACTTGCAGACGTTTCGCCAAAATCTCATTTGGCATCTTCTGTGCTTACTCGCTGGTCGTAGAAAGTAAACTGTTTTTTTCCCATATAAAAATTTTAGGTTAAATATACAGGGTGATAATAAATTAGGAACACATGAAAATGCTTCAGGAGTGAAGTAATACTATTTATTATTTTATACAAAATTTTGATAAAACAAAATTGTTTATAACCTAAAATAGAGACTAAATACAAAATTTAAAATAAAAATTCTAAGATTTAAACTTATTCTACATAGCTTCTTTGATGAACATTTTTGAAAATACCGTCGCGAAGTCAGAATACTGCCAGACTAAATAAGATGCTGACGTAACATTGACGTTAACTAAATCGAATATCTTGATTTTTTTGTCAGATGCAATGTAATTACTAATTACATAAAACCGCTATTATTATTCCAAATCTAAGTCTTTATTATAAAATTTATTAAAATTTTTATTTTAAATTTTGTATATATTTAGTCTTTGTTTTAGGTTATAAACGACTTTGTTTTATAAAAATTTTGTTTAAAATAATAAATAATGGTACTTCACTCTTGAAGTTTTTTTGTTTTGTTTTCCTAATTTATTGACACCCTGTGTATTTGATCTGAAATTTTTATATGGAAAACTCATTTTTTGGACAAGCAGAACTTTTTATAAAGAATGACTTTTCTTCGTAAAATCGATAATAAAGTTTTTTTTTTCCTGTTGTCAACTCCATCCATGGATACACTGTATATACAGGGTGAGTTTTTAAAGTGTTACGAGGCGATATCTCGAAAACGGTTTAAAATCTTTTCGCGGAATTTTGGTTAGTTAATAGGGAGATGGGGGACATATTTAAACATATTTTTGACATTTACCCCCTCTCTCTATTTTGAGCGGTGGGGTATGGGGATCTCGTTAATAGCTAGAAATACAAAATTGGCTAAATGGAAAAAAGTTGTGTAATTAAAGAACTTATAAAATAATGTTCCAAAATTTTTCAGGTGATTTTTCATTTTGGAGTTATTTTTAAAAAAATTAATTTTCGAATTTTTAATTCAATTTTTTTCTGGCATTAATATGAAAGGTAGGGCAAAACTAATAAAACTTCTTTGCAGCAACTTTAAGTGAACTTAAAGATTACGTTATAAATTTTTTTATTCGACGTTTCGTCTTCGGGCAGCGATGATCAACTTCATTTTTTTTTAAATACATCCTGATTTTTTGATGTCTTCATTATTAAGAAATTTTTGCGATACGGATTTGTATCCTAGAACATTTCATACATTGTTCCAGCTTTTCTTATTATAATTATAATTTACTTGTTGTGTATTGTTCATAGTTATTGGTTAGTTATTAAATTAATGTTTCATACTAATAATAATTATACATGCATTTCAATATTTTAATGGAATTAGAAAATGTTCAACTCACTGCTTCCTATATGAACCTAAAATTTGTTAATAATGGTCAAAAAGGCTCAAAACCTTAATTATTAAACCATAATGTGTGGTACACTGGTCTTGGAATATTTTTCAACAGTAATTAATTGATTATTTTTCTTATTTACTAGCCATAATTAAAAGAAAAAATTAAAAAGATTAAGTATGCCTTATTATTTTCTTCATCAAATTACAAAAACTGGAACAATGTATGAAATGTTCTAGTAGACAAGTCCGTATCGCAATAATTTCTTAACAACGGTAAAAAAGGACTCAAAACGTAATATAACCATAACGTTTTTACATTGTTGAATTCAGAATAAAAAGAGCTTCTAAAATGTGACATCAAAAAATCGGGACCATATTTAAAAAAATGAAGTTGATCATCGCTTCCCGAAGACGAAACGTCTAATAAAAAAATTGATAACGAAATCTTTAAGCTCATTAAAAATTGCTACAAAGAAATTTTATTAGAATTGCCCTACCTTTTATATTAAAAACAATTGATTTAAAAATTCTAAAAGTCAGTTTTTACTCGAAAATGAAAAATCATCAAAAAAAATTCAGAACATCATTTTATTAATTCTTTAATTATTTCTAATTGTTAACGAGATTCCCATACTAGCCCACTTTATCTTGGACAGCGTGTTTAAGCAAATTAGGTCTTGTTATAGAAGCGCAAAAATCCTGGCTTGCCTTAAGTCAAATTTAGTCTAGCTACGGCACTGCATTGTAGATATGTACCTTAAACTGCATATTATTTAAATTATTAATACCTAAAGAATTCCAATATTTTTAAAGCTAACATTAACATAGAGGATACATTGAAATACTTAAGGGGAATATGTGATGTTAAAATATTAAGATTAACTTCTCCCATATTGATAACCTTACTTTATTAACTTATGACAAGTTTATAAAAAGAGGAATATCATGAAATGTTTCGCTCTTGGTTTGCGTAACATACAACACCGTAGATCCAGCACGCCCAAGGATGGATGCCCATGCGCTGCTACAAATCTGGGCCCAGACTTCATTTTTCGGGGGGGACGTACAATTTTGCGTTACGCCACTGGTTTATGCATATTATTTTATGCTTTGCGGTATGCTCCTTTTTCTGATAATTCACCAAAAATTGCAATATTTCTTTCAGGTTTGGCGGCAGATCCAGGAACTTATTACAAGATAATTTCCTGAAGTGCAGAAAACTGCGATGGCAAATTGTTGAGGAAAACCCTTTCTGGGACAACCATGGAAACAATCTTCAGCACATTACAGCTCTGTATCTCAATGATCGACACACTTTTAATTTAGAATACCTATATCAGTTATTTACTCATACCGTCTTCAATCAATTCCAATAAACAATTTGAAATTAATTAATTGTTCATAATTAAATTTAAATCAACAGCCCAGCCCATAAAACTGCCTAACCGCAGAACACATTTCATTTTCAAAACTGTTTTAGAAACAACATAAATTTTAAAATTTGGCAGAACTCTTACATAATATATAGGCTATTTTACACAGAGAGAAAACGCAATGACAACAACAACAAATGACCATTAATATTGTGTGCGCACAGTCATTTTGCCACTTGGTAATGCTTATTCGGTAGTTATTATTTTAAATAAAGTCATATTCTATAACCTGTGTATTATAGAAAAAATTAACTAATAAATAAATGGAACGGTACATATAAATAATTTAGTTTCTCTTCTTTTGGCGTAGAAAGTGTTATTTTTAGGAAACTTCTTACTTTCCCTAGCAAGTTAGTAAATTACCATATTTTGCATCCGGTTAAGAGAAGAAAGTTTTCTTATAAATTGTCATCAGTTAGATTTTTTATTTCGTTCTAAAATTATTTAAAAAATATTGTAGGAAACATATTGGGTTGTTGTGTAATTTGCGTGACTTGTGGAATTTTAGTTAGCTCGTCTCAAACATCCCACTCGTTACAATATAGTAGGCATTTCGGCCAGTGGCGGTTCCTGAAATTTAAGATGTGTCGTATCTCAGTTCCTACGCAGGGGACCCACACCATATTATATGATGTTACTATTGGGTACTCTAGAAACCTTTTCGTAAAAAAATATTTAATTTTAAATTTGCCAAAAAAAGTTAGTTTTTTGGGCCGCTTCACCTGAGATCTGAGAATGTTCTGAAGAAAATTTTGCATCCAAGTTTTTTTCATAAATTTTACCACATTGTATCGATCGAATTCAAATTTCATTGAATTACCTCTAATATCCTGAAATTAATTAGTTTTTAAAATTTTTACCCTAAAATATTTTGTCTAAGAAATAATTTAAAATATCATTTGTTTAAGGAAAATTAGAATATTTTCACCAAATTTGGAATTTGTCGATAAAATTTGATATACTTTATGAAAAAATATGGTGAGTAAAATTTTCTTCAAAGCTTTCTCAGATCTCAGGTGAAGCGGCCCAAAAAATTAACTTTTTTTCGCAAATTTCAAAATTAAATATTTTTTCACGAAAATGATTGTAGAGTACCCAACAGTTCAACAGGAACATTTTATAATTTGGTGTGGGTCCCATGAGTAGGAACTGAGATACGACAATCTGAAATTCCAGGAACCTCCACTGGCATTTCCTAACCAGTTACATTATATTTTATTGGTTTTCTCAGGCAAATAATCTAAAACAACACTAGTGTAACTTTGAGATTAAATATCATCTTGGAATATTTGAACGATAACTGAATATCCACTCGGACAATGAGAAAAAAATATACAGAATTCGGTACATTTAAATAATACAGTTAGTGAAATGATGAACCAATTCGCACCCGATCAAGATGTATTTCAAAATTTCCATCTTTTTTCGCTGGTATTGAAGAATGTACACTACACATTCTCATTGACAAAGCGTATATTATTTAAAAGTCACGCTATTATTACATACCTTTATCACTAATTCTACTGCGAATCGTTAACATTTTTTATAACAGTTAAAGAACCAATAAATTTTCTAAAAGTTCTGTAAATTTAAATTAGTTCATCACCAATAGCCCGAATATTTGGTTTTATGCTCATCAATGCTTAGAATTCCGTACACATTCAGAACATTCAAGTGGAGACCCTTATAATTATAATGGATAGTTTAAGTTTGAGAAACTGAAAGAAAACTTTACTAGAAGAGGGTCCAGTCAGTCTTTATTGAAGCTGCCATTTTAGATAGGATGTGTTTTATGTGGGTGTGTGTTCGTGTGTTGATTAATATACCTACATTACCTATTTATCTTACTTTCAGTGGTTAGTTATTTAATTTTTGTTCACAATATAAACGATATTGAGGCGCTTGTTAAGGAGAGTTTTGTGAAAAGAGACCGACAATTTTTAATACTGACCATTTTAAAAAGTTAGTTTCTTCTTATATACACTTGTGTTAATTTAAAAGCTAAAGCTACAAACAAATGATATAAAGCATATAGAAATCGTCAGAATCAAGAAAGGTTTATGTAACAAAGACATATTTTTTAAAGTTGGTACATTAATAGAAAATAGTCTGTTTCTTTTTACACGATCACGACCTTAACAGACTACCCTTTTCCATGCATTTTGGTCATCTTTTAAATCAATACACATAAATTAAACCCATGTTAGGCCCTGTTCTATTAGAAGTATAGAGATAAAACTTAACATAGGTAAATTTCAGAGTCTTACGATTATGTTGCCGATTATGCCAAAAAAACCCAAAAAAATCCCTACAAAATGCATTTATTTTTTGAAAAACAATAATTTTTTACACTACTTGTATTATTGTTTTTCACCTTTTCGTACTAAGTGAAAGTGACCCACATTTTCTAACATCTAAAACTGTATTATCACAATTTTGAATGTATCTTTTAGGTATTTCTGGAGCTTTTTTGGCATGCCATTGTTTGGCATGTTGGTTTCCCTTAACATAATCTTAAATTGAAATTTACCTACATATGTCACGTTTTATGTTGATACTCTAATAGAACCTAATACCATATGGTCCGTTTAATCAGTTTGTTTAATCACATTTAATAAATTTTGGAAAATTATGAGGATTGAATTATTGTTTATCACATACCGCAAAGTAAAAAAAAATAACGCTAGGAAGTTGAGGTCAAAAATTTTAAATGCAACCCTATGCATTGTGGTATTTCACTTTAAAGGTCTCCAAAAATGAAACATTTTATCGCAAATCCGAGATCCGTATCTTAATTCGTTTTTAACTGGCAAGCCTATTAAAATTTAAAAACGTGAAAAAAGAATTAAAAATTTAAATTATGTTATTATTTTTCCTATTACTTTAAACGCAATGGCTATACCTCCTATGTCCGCCGACGCCGACGGTAGGTTACAGTTAATCTTAGAATTCCGCCGCCAGGCGGACTCATGCAAATAATAAGAACTTATCCGCCGTAAAAATTATAGTGCGGCAGAACGCAATGGTTGATAATTAATTTTCCGCCTTTCGACGGATTTTACTGCATAGTAGTTAAGATCCGCCGACAAAATTTTGGCAAGCTTTATAATTTATATATCTACAGGGTGTCTGGAAAAGGTCTGTACAAAACGCTACCACGTATTCGTGAGACAATAAGACGATTTAACCCAACTTACCTATATCCAAAAGTGTTTCGTTAGGGCGCTAACAACGAAGCACTGACAGTCAATAAAAGTCTTACCTGCTTTGAGTTCTGATTGAATTTATCGGAACAAAAAATTGTTTTGAAGTGATAAGTTCATTTGTCAATCATCCTTGGACAAGACGGCAATACCTTTAAATCATGGTTGCACTGTTTACTTAAGGCGAATAAAATCAAAAGTTTTTTCTGCCTAAACGATGACAGATAGCGAAATCGAACAGGAGACAAAAAATGTTTCAAATAAGCATGTGTATCTGTTAAGAGTTTTAAAGGTATCGGCCAAACAGGTGAAAAAATATTACCTTTTTTGCATGTCAATGATTAACTTTTGACGACTTACCTAACACTCACGAGGAAAAAATCTTTCAAAAATACACTATTTCAAGTAAAGACTCACATTCCAAATTGCTAAAGGCAATATTTTTTTATTAAAAATAATAATTTTTAAAACAAAATCTTTTATGTTCTTTAGCGCCTTAACGAAACACTTTTGGATATAGGTAAGTTGGGTTAAATCGTCTTATTTTAGTCTAAGGAATACCTGGTAGCTTTTTGTACAGACCTTTTACAGACACCCTGTATATAATCAATTTTTTAGATCAGCGTTAAAAGGTGAGGTGAGGAGTTGTGAAATACGTTCTCGGACAGGTTTGCTCAGTTTTAGGTTTCAGCAGTATTTTTTCAAAATTTTTTATCTATCTTTGTTGAGTTTTTTACTGCGACTGCACGATTCGTGTTGGTATAAAATTCTATCTACACCGCATCCAACTGACATTTTATTAAATAAGATACTGATGAAACCGAAAACTGAGCAAACCTGTCCAAGAACGTTATTACTACCTGACAAAGAAGTAGACCTTCTGTGTTATTACTACCTGACAGTAAAAAAACTCAACAAAGATGGATAAAAAATTTTGAAAAAATACTGCTGAAACCTAAAACTGAGCAAACCTGTCCGAGAACGTGTTTCACACCTCCTCACCTTTTAACGCTGATCTAATGATTTGTGGGAAAAACAACTTGTAAATTTGGAGTGTTATTTATATAGATATATAAATTATGAAGCTTGCCAAAATTTTGTCGGCGGATCTTAGCTACTATGCAGTAAAATCCGTCGAAAGGCGGAAAATGAATTATCAAGCATTGCGTTCCGCCGCACTATAATTTTTACGGCGGATAAGTTCTTATTATTTGCATGAGTCCGCCTTGCGGCGGAATTCTAAGTCTAACTGTAACCTACCGCCGGCGGACATATAGCCACTACGTACTTTAAAAGGTATTTAAAATGACCACCATGAACTTCTTGGCAGTAATAAAGTCGGTTTTGGAACTCTGCAAAGAAGTAACACCTGCCATTCTCGAAAATGTGAGAAGTGAGTTGCAAAATCGACATTATTACTGCCATGAAGTTCATGGTGGTCATTTTGAATAACTTTTAAGGTAATAGGAGAAATAAAGGTATTTACATTTTTAACTTTTTTTTCTCGATTTTTAATTTTACACGCTTTCCATTTAAAAACGAATTAAGATACGGACCTCGAGTTTCCTGTAAAATATTTTATTGGCCATATTAAGACTTTTCGGACACCCTATATGTTTAAAACTTAGCTAATAATGCTAAAACTATTATCTTCTAAATTCTTTGAACTCTAAACCGTATACGAATTTTTGAGTTATTTGTTCTAGCACAGCTAAGCTAACAAAAGATTCAAACAACATACAACCGCCGGCGAAGAAGGTATAGCAAAATGTTTCTGGCAATCTAAATACTCGGCTGTTCCTCGATGAATACATTTTATGCCGTGTGTCATATACACAAACTTTCTTTTCTAGGTAGATATATATGTAATAAATAATTATTTTCAATTTTTTTATAATAGCCTAAGAAGTAGTTGTGATGTTTCACCAGCAAGACTCTTATATTAGTGACTGAGCATGGTTTTACAACATAAAATGGCCTCGGAGGTTTTGATGCCGCTACCTTTTAGTCTATGAAGGCAATTAAAGTTCCTAATTTCGTAGAAGCACTACATCACAATTACATTCACAACCAACATTTTCATCGTTACGGCTCTGGCCGTAAATGACACTTAGATATTTTAAATCAAAGTTTATTTATTCTAACAGGGACTGCCATTTGGCGCAACTTGGCGGTTTATCGTTACAAGACGAGAAAAGTGTCGTCTCGCTAGTCCCAGCATCCGCAACATTAATCTCCGAAATTGCTTCGTACTCATTGAAAGGCCAATATTTCTCTTCATTACTGGATGCCAAGTCGTGATTTATAATGTGGCTGTGAAGTTCCTCGGCCAGCAAATTAATATTAATAAATCCATTACGAAATTGATGCTAAATTACTACAGTAGCTTTCTAAGAAAACTTGCTTCAATTAGATGAAATTTTTAGACGTACAAAATTTTGTAGTGGAGTCTCTCATAAATACTATTGTTTTTGTAACTATAACTTTATACTCAAATAACTTTTTGAAATCATCGTACAATTTCATATTTGCACGTATACATGCATGCTATTGCATGGTATGAGAGTATAACACTTCATTTTAAACCCATAAATCCATACTCAGGTAAAATGTGCCATGCTACAATTAGAGATGGAACAATGGGAATTTATCGGAAATTTTGGAGAATTTATGTTACATGTTGGAGAATTTTATGTTTTGACTGCATCAACTGAAAGAACATATTTTTTTACGAAAAGTAGTTTTTACAATAATTTTATCTGAAAAAATAAAGAGATGGAGAGATGGAACATTCTCGACAATTTATTATTGGGAAATATTCCCTGAGAAAAAAGAGAATTTATCGGAAATTTTGGAGAATTTATTTTGTATGTTGGAGAATTTTATGTTTTGTTTGACTGCATAAATTGGAAAGAACATATTTTTTTACCCAAAGTTGTTTTTCCAATAATTTTATCTGAAAAAATTAAGAGATAGCACTGCACACACAATACCTAATTTAGAAAATATTTAAATTGCAAATTAACGTGATTACGCATCTTAGTCAAAATAAAGACACATTAAATTTTTATTTCCATTATTTTCAAGTAACTTTATTTATAAATAAAAAACAACTTAGAAACGCATTGTATAAAATAAAATGTCTAAACAAGTTATTTAAAACAAGACAGAAAAGAAATAAAGATAAAGATGCTCCATGCTCCATCTATGATACAATAGCGGCATTAAAATAAATTACCTTAAATTTCCGTAAATGCTCATAAATTCTCCGAGAATATTAATTTTCCCGAGAACATTCTCGTTCTCGGAAATATTCTCGGTTATTTTCCAGTAATTTATATTTTTTTCAAAAATCATAAATTCTCGAGAATTTATGCTGGAATATATCCTGGGTAATTTACCGTTCTCCGGAAATATTCCCTTGAGAACATTCTCATGGCACATCTCTAGCTACAATATGTATCGGTGTTTATGAAAATAAATGTATTTTCTTGGCTTATAACCAATAATTGTCGTCAGTGGTCGAGGATTTCGTTTATTTTAAAATTTAACTATCTTGAGAGCTACGAAATTTTTTAACTTATTAGAATATGTATGTATTTTAAAAGCATGTCCCATTACAAAGATTCGGCAGTAAAGTTTGACTAAACCATACATACGAGTAGTCCTAATTCATTCACTTGTAATTTATATTTAGGAACCTAAACAATCACTGGTGTGGTAAACTTAAACATATAACGAACCAGTTAGTTACTCAGGTGAAAAAAATATTGCTGAATTAGCCTTTCTATTCAAGAAAAAGTCAATTAGTTGAGACATTCTACAGGAAAACAAATACAAAAACTGATAAATGACAAAAAAGCAGAATTAAATTGGTACCATCTTCTATTAAATAGTAGAGATTACTATTTTTAAACCTGCTGTAACCGATCAGTTATCACCTGGATCTGATCAGGAAATTACAGGAATACAAATTAGAAGCAATTAAGTAATATCTCCCATCACAATTAAGTAATAAGAGGATGTCAGTTATCACATTCCTCTCTAACTATATACAATCGTAATATTGAATACCACATAAAAGCACAAAAGTGGGCATCAGTTCAGTTACCACAAAATCGTTCTATTTTAGGATGGGTTAGGATTCTTAAAGATGCGAGGCACGGCACCACTGGCCCACCCAGGATTTTGTCCTGGGGGGCTATTTTGTCTTGGGGGGGGGGGCTGACAGTCTGCAGCATGAGGTGGGGTATCACAATTCGATGAATTTTTTCAATTTATAGTGCACTTTTTTATTTTTTTTTTGTGTCTAGGATGTTGGTCTGGGGTGGGGGCTGCAGCCCTCGAGCCCCCCCTGGATGCGCCACTGCACGGCACCG
Organism: Philopedon plagiatum; assembly: GCA_963971165.1. NCBI lineage: Eukaryota > Metazoa > Arthropoda > Insecta > Coleoptera > Curculionidae > Philopedon > Philopedon plagiatum. The sequence goes on from OZ020195.1 coordinate 24,656,226, forward strand.
TAGTGGAGATAGAACGCGACACTCTATTAAAAGTGATACATTTGGTTGTCAATTTTTTGGCGTTATTCTTTAATATTTTTGAAAAAAAGGGAAACCGTTATTTAAACTATATCTACAAAAACATGTCAGGTAAAATTGTTAATTTATAACTCTTATTTTTAATTTCAATTAAGTATTATTTGTTAATTTAAAGATAAAGCAAAAGTTTAGAAGAAATCGTTATAAATTAACTACTTAAAGTTTATCGACATTAGTCAAATTATGAATTCCAGGGTACTGCTAAATAGGCCTTAACTACACTATCGTGTAGAGAAAGAAGAGACGAGAGAAATCACAACTAAGTGAATCACCCCAAAGTTATAGTTTGACAAAGTATCTACTTAACTAGCATGAGATGACATTTTTACTTAGTAAGTTAATGTTTAAACCCGCTTTGTCCGAGGAGTAGGTAATATAGATAATAAGTTAAATTAGTTCGATAAGTGTTTATACCTTGAGCGTAATAAAGCGCGGTTGGCCGAAACTCCCGTTCTACTTTATAGCCGTACTGACTTGCAACTTCCCAACTCTAAAGCTCACGTAAGCTCCCCCGTTTAGTTACTTATTTGAACATAAAGCAAACAAGGCTTGTGAAGGCGTCTTCTTGCGACTAACTTTAGAGCCGTCTTACGGAAGCCAGAGCTTAGCTTTTTCATTGTATAGGACTTCCCGAAGGAAAGGGATTTACCGCTGTTCGTAAACTTTCTTTACGGGAACTAAAACGTTGTTTATATCAACGTGAAAGCTTTTTTTATACGCACCTCTATTTAATCTTAGTTTAACTAATATTTTTTAACGGTTTTATCTTCATTACTTAAAAGGTAAAATATATTATGTAGATCATCTGTTGGAAATATTGTTCCTGGCTATTTAATTTGATTTGGTCGATTTCTTGTACGTACCTTTAAGAAATATGCAAAATACCTTAATAGGCAATGGCATTGAGCCTAACGTTCACCAAACTGAAGCTAATATAAGATAAGATTTTGTAAAATAGCTTGTAATTGAAATAATAAGGTAAAGAAGACTACTTGTATAAGATAAATTAAGCACAAAGATCAAAAGTATTTTATTTAAGATAATAAAGGCACATTAATTTAAAACAAAAGTTTTTTGCTACAATTAAAGGAACATAATTAAAATTGTATTGATATTAATAGATTAGGGTCAGCCATCTTTCTTATTATTAAAATTCGCTGACTGACAATAAATTTGTTTACCTTTACTCCACCTTCTCCGTAAACATAATGCTGTCGGTATGCCTCCGTATTAGGGGTTGGGGCGCTTCGCACTTTGGAGCCCTAGGCGCTGGGAGACCTTAATATGGCACTATATGTATAAACAAATGTTTATTAATGCAGAAGAACGGATTATTATCAAACGGATATTTTTTTATTTTGGCATGCAGAGCGTCACTTTTTAAAACTTCCTGAAGTTACGAAACGTCTTACTTTTCCTAACAAGTTAAATATGAAAATGTTCCGCAACTGGTTACTAAAAGTACATTCTCTTCATACCAGTTCCGAATAAAACAAATTTTTAAATTTTCATAAATTATCAAACACAGCTTTCCTCCTTTTTGTCAAAAGTAGAAAAATATAGGTATTGCATGAATTGTATTATTTGATTATACGTTAATAAAGGTAATGTTGTGTTAACTCTCGTCCCACTCGTTAAACAGAATTACACATTTACTAACTAGTTTCATAGTATTTATAATGATAAACTTAAATTATTTCTTTGCTTAAAACCAATTTATTTATTAGACTCCCACAAACGATACGCCTTTGATAGCCTTTATTCGAAAAAAATTAGACTATAATAAAATTAAAATAAAAGAAAATATTTTTATACTACTAACTTTTTAACGCGATTTTGATTGTTTAAAATATGGGAATATATGTTAAGTACGCTTGGACTTTAGATTAATTTTTGTTGAATATTTAGATATGCAGTGCGCATCTAAAGTCCCCACCCCACCTGTTAACTTTTGATTAACAGATGTTAGAAAAGTAAAATTTTGGTACGTTATATAATAACTACAAAACTACTTTTTAGGCGTAAATTCGTAAGTCAGTCTTCAAAGATGGTGGCAGGGCGCCATTTTGATTGCAATTTTTAAATAGCAGGTGGGGTCGAGTGATACCTCGTTAGAAAACCCTTTTCAATCTGCAAATGATCCCAAAGTTTATAAGAAACCACTTGCAAACGTATTAAAGATTAATATTAAAAATTTGCTCCGGTTGGGTTTGATACTATATCAATTTATTCCTCCGTGGTAAGTGTAAGCACCATATTTAATAAAATGGAAACACAACTGTCAGCATTTACATGTAAAACAATTAGTGGTCAAACTTTCATTTGGTATCACACTTTCCTTTATACTTTTCCAGGTAAACTAGATGAATGAAAACGTTCCGAAAATATATTTTTTTATATTTTAAGTAAAAACGGTACTTTTTTATTGTTTATTTTGGTAATATGTTAATTAAAAACCATGTACCTATTTTAAAACACTTTTTTAAAAAATTCAAAGGTACCTACATATGAATGATCATAAAGTTATTTTGTCAAACTTCATATTCGATCACTTTTCAGTTTTGCAAGACACTTTCTTAGGATATTGTACTTTGGAATTAAGATTAAAGATAATGTTCTACAGCTTTAATCATTTTTACTTTTTTTAACACACCGTATACGCTGAGTCAAAATTTTTGATTTGAGTGGTGTTTTCTTAATAAGCAGAACTTTTTATGAAGAATAACTTTTTTCTGTAAAGTCAAAAATAAAAAAGATACTCATCTGTTGAGATGGTTTTTGGACACGCGGTATATGGCTTTCTAATTCTGTTAAGGTATTAATTTATTGTAACCTAATCGTTTCTCTTTTTTTAAAATTTCTCATTATAAATATACTATTATATTATAATTTATTATAATATATATTAAAATTTAAAAAATAAAAACAAATATTTCTGTTTCTAGAAATCGAACGTATATCCCGCTATTTTATTTATGTATGCCCTGATACAGTTTATACTTTAATTAACCAAACGTTGGCTGAAAATTCGAGTTTAAATTTTATCTCCATCCGATAATTTCCTTGGACACATTTATGGAAAATGAAAAGGTTTTTGAATTACAACCTCTGCCCGATTTACATAATATGACAAAGTACGATATGCCAACAATTAATGTAATAGACACCATCACAATATATTAAAATATGATATACCAACAATTTATGGCTAGGCCCCTGGTACCACACTAATTTCAGCGGATGTTTTCAAATTTACCAACAGGTAACCAGCTGACCCAACCAAATAAACCGACTTTCACAAAGTCGATGGTTCTTTTAACACTTGAAGCTCTATGTATATTTGAAAAAAGGTTATAACCATTAAACTTCTTTTTCAGCCATTTAATAAAAGCAAATGGATACTCTTTTTTTTAATTTCTCATTATACAGGGTGTCTGGAAAAGGTCTGTACAAAATGCTACCACGTATTCGTGAGACTAAAATAAGACGATTTAACCCAACTTACCTATATCCAAAAGTCTTTCGTTAGGGAGATACAGAGCCCCAAAGTGGTACTTAACGATTTACTTTTCTGGCTCTAACTTTTGAACCGACTTGTACAATTTAATGAAATTTTAATATTTTATGTAGGCCATAAAGACTCATAAAACCATACTACAGTAAATGTTTGACATCGTCAGGGAAGTCAGGAACAGACTTGCCACCACACTCTTTGGGCCAAATTTTTGACAGGTATCATTTTACAGAGCTCAAAACTCATTTTTTAAATACTTTGGTCATTCCTCTTTGAAAAAGGTACTCTACATTTGTTTCGATAAAATTAGCCGTTTTCGAAAAAATTAAGGTTTTGTATATCACGTTATTGAAATAATACTACAATACTACAATAAAACACGTCGTTTTTATTTCGTTAACAATGTGTTATTGACAGGTAAAAGTTAAATAATAAAAAGTACTTAAAACTGAATCTTTCTGATATTTCAGAAATCGCTTAAACAGAAAAATGTGAAAAATGTGAAAGCTCTAGTAGTAGTAGTAGTAGCATTCTGATAAAATTATTTCAATAGCGTGTTAACAAAAACTTAATTTTTTCGAAAACGGCTAATTTTATCAAAACAAATGTAGAGTACCTTTTTCAAAGAGGAATGACCAAAGTATTTAAAAAATCAGTTTTCAGCTCTGTAAAATGATACCTGTAAAAAATTTGGCCCAAAGAGTATGGTGGCAAGTCCGTTCCTGACTTCCCTGACGATGTCAAACATCTACGGTAGTATGGTTTTATGAGTCTTTATGGCCAACATAAAATATTAAAATTTCATAAAATTATACAAGTCGGTTCAAAAGTTAGAGCCAAAAAAGTAAATCGTTAAGTACCCCTTTGGGGCTCTGTATCTCCCTAACGAAACACTTTTGGATATAGGTAAGTTGGGTTAAATCGTTTTATTTTAGTCTCACGAATACGTGGTAGCATTTTGTACACACCTTTTCCAGACACCCTGTATATTATATTATTATATTAAAATTTAAAAAATTAAAACAAATACTTCTGTTTCTAGAAACCTAACGTATATCCAGCTATTTTATTTATGTATGCCCTGATACAGTTTATACTTTAATTAACCAAACGTTGGCTGAAAATTAGAGCTTAAATTTTATCTCCATCCGATAATTTTATTGGACACATTTATGGAAAATGAAAAGGTTTTTGAATTACAACCTCTGACAAATTTACATAATATGACAAAGTACGATATGCCAACAATTAATGTAATAGATACCATCACAATATATTAAAATATGATATACCAACAATTTATGGCTAGGCCCCTGGTACCACACTAATTTCAGCGGATGTTTTCAAATTCACCAACAGGTAACCAGCTGACCCAACCAAATAAACCGACTTTCACAAAGTCGATGGTTCTTTTAACGCTTGGAGCTATATGTATATTTGAAAAAAGGTTATAACCATTAAACTTCTTTTTCAGCCATTTAAATAAAGCAAATGGATACTCGTATGAGGTATTATTCAAAATATTTATTTATTAATACCTACGTTACATTAGAAATAAAGATTCTGAACAATAATAAATATTTTGTTAATAGTACAAAGGTATTTATACCAGTTTACTACTACTAAATTGTTTCTCGCTGAGTCATCAAATCTTGGACAAGGAGCCCAGATGTACGAAATGAAATCTTTTGTCGGCATCTTGATCTAATTTGTGCGCTAAGTGAGTTATGAAACTCTAGACACTACAAAGACGAACCGACGAGACGAGCAGTCCCTTCAGGAGATCTTATACAACATTTTAGGGATAGCTGCATTCATGTTCACTCATTTTAACAGTTTAAGATAATTAACAGAACTCGTATTCGCTTCTTTTATGCAACACGCAAATAGTGTTGTGTGTAGTACGAAATCAAAATGGCACGCAGGCGAAAAATTAACACCCATTTTCTCGAAAAAGCCTTAATTAAAAAACCAAATTAATTACAAAATATATATGATAAATGCAAGAATAAGGCAACTCCGATACCACAATAATTCACAGAAATATTCACAATCTGTTCAAATGGACCTGGTACAGAAAATATGCGACAAAAACTCTATTCAACATCGTGTACAGTCGACACATCATAAATATTTGCAAGGTATGTAAGGTATGTACAATTACAAAATAGTTTTTGCGTGATTTTTGCTGTGCCAGATCTCTTTGAACAGCCTTTATCAGGCGCATAAGGTCATTTGGTCAATGACCCACCTAAAATTTTTAATGATCTACCTAATAATTTATTTTTTAATTTTTTAAAACCAAAAAAGAATCTTTTGTTTCAAAAAAGTGCAAGTTCCATGCGAATACTCCTCAAGAAAGAATCAAGCCAAGCCATCGTCGAAAGATTATCCAAGCTTGCTCCGGGCTGGGTCGTATTTTAAATTGACCTCATAGGTTTATATGGACGATATAAATTCATTAAAACTAAGAGAGAAACAGGCATAAGCGCTTTAGGAAGTTAAAAAGAGACACAATTGGTCGATGGCCCACCAATAATATCGGGCCACTCCCACTATGGGCATACACTCAAACCGCCCCGTAAAATATACTCTTTCAAAACATTTGTTTTGGAAAAAGAAATACTAATTAGGTAGCTAATATGCGCATTGTCTTTGCATTGTATTAATAATATTAATTAGCGCTTAAATATAAAAAATTATAAATACGATTTCTGTCAGGCCAGCGCTAGGCATCAAATTTAACGGCATCGGGCCGGTTTTCTTACATTACCAGCGTAGTCCAAAGGTAGAATCTCAGCGAGTTGACCAGAAGGTCGAGGGTTCGAATATGTGTTGGGTTAAACTTTTTTTTTAATTTCTGTTATTTCAAAAATTAGATCGGCTCTAAAAGGTGCATTGGCAACAAGTTGTTCCTCGATAAAATATTTTTAAAATTGTTGGCAATCTCATATTTACTACAGCTTGCAGCCTGCACGTGCGTAGACAAAGATCGTATTACTATGTCTAGTCGCCAGTATTGTATTTATTAAACAAAACGGTGTTTCGGCAGCGTTCCTAATTTTATTTTACGAATAATCATACTTTTAGCTAAAGAATTTTCTTCTGTTTATTCTGGGCTTTTAGTACAAGGCGCGACCTCTATTGAGGAGATGCTAAACGTATCAAAGCGGGACGCCGCTAACAATCTACTAATCTAGAGTAATAAAACACATAGAAAAAAGCCATAAACATCTAGAGTAGTAATGTTCAATATACTGCAATACCTATTTTATGATTTTTGCGGTGTTCCTTTGTAGGTAAATAATTTCTTGGCACATTATTAAAAAACCTTCCTTATTTAAAAAAGTGTATTTTGCTTGTTGCGTTGATATCACTAGTAGGCCACAAAATTTTGACCCACCTGTAAAAAAAACTCACGAGCCGCGCCTGGCCTTTACTACTCTTCTAGAGTGACTTATTCCAAAAAATATGGGCTCAGAGATAGGCAGGAGACGATTTAAAGAGGCGCACGCGCTGTCAGTAGAGCATTGTACATAAATGATGTCAATAGCGAATTTTAGTTAAAAAATATTGTAACATCATTCAATAATGGTAACCATCCACATATTCTATAGTATAATAAACAAAAACAAATATTTGCTTTCTTGTGACATTATAGATAGATACCCCAAGAGTAAAAAAATTAGAGCTCATACTAATATGAATGTTAAAGCTTTTTTGGCATTTCTGATTTACATGCTCCTGAATTAGTTCTAGAAACCTCCTTTACACATCGCACATCATCATTTTGGCTTCTAAAGGAAATAAATAGCCGAAAAACATCTTTTTCGAAAGTAATTTTTTCAAAAAACCGCTTTTTCGAAAGATGCTTGAGCACAATGTCAGGTACCTACCTACTGATTAGATTTTAAAAACTTCCATTGATTACTCATTCGCAAAAATTAAATATATAGCATTTTCTGAAATAAAATAATTTCCAAAATTCTAGGGCGTAGCTATACGCTTTACTGCAAAAATCGAAAAGATCTTATGCGCTAATTTTAAAGATAATATTGGAGTTATGGAGTTCGGGCATTATTTATTTTTACGATTCCCATAAGCTTTACTATTTCGAGGCAAGTTGCTGCCTCTTTTTTCTTTAATTATATTTTAGGCTTAAAAAAATTCAAATGACTATAACTTTCTACTAACACATTTTTTTCTCTCAAATTTTAAAAACTGTCGACAAAATGATGTAAAATTTGTTTAGAAAAAATAATAAATAAAATACCTAGACGTGTTCATTTTTTTCCTAGGAGGGACACACCAAAAATTCAACTTTTTTCGCAAATTACAAAATGTTTTTTTTTTACCAAAACATTCCCAGTTATTCCGGTATTCCCACTATTAAAACCCCTAAATTTGGTACGGGTCCTGTAAGTAGGAACAGAGATATACAACTTTGAAATTTCACCAGCCGCCACTGCCCACGACGACCGTATTTAAACAAAAAAAGACCGTCTAATGTGACAATCGATTTGACTTTTTTTTGGCACTAACTGTCTTCACATTTGTGCGAATATTAATATCTTACCTCCTTATCTGTATTACAAATTCGAAAATCGGTTTATTTGCTGTTTGCATAGACAAGATATATTTAGACCATCACAACGTATTCGCAACACCAGCCGAATCCGTCCAATGTATGGGCGAAAAAGTGCGTTTGTACGCATTGGGCGCCAGTCAGATTTTTAAACGACGGTCCACTCGAAGCATGCGCACTCGGGACGTCTCGTAAAAGTGATTGTTGAACTCAATGACGCAACGCGGCGATCAGAACCGGGCCGAAAAAATCTCAGTCATTTGTATGTTATGGTATTTTTGGTTGGGGTGGCGAATATAGCGAAACTCTGAAGCTTGTTATTTCGATACAAAAATAGTCTTTACAAAGTGCTACAGACATTTCATATGTTTCGCCAATTACGTATCCAACTTTTAAATATAAGGAATTATTTCGTAGTCTATTTCTTACAAGTAGTGCATAAATAGAAATAGTTTAATTCCAAATTTAAATTATATCAATATGTGAAAGAATACGAGGTAAAAAATATAATTTATCTTAAATGCACTCCGGTGTTGAAGTGAATACACACACGGAGAAGTAGAAATATTTGTCAGTGACGTATATTGAGTGTGGTCAAGGTGTCAGAAAGGCACTGATGGGGTGTCTGTGTATTAGGGGCATTGTATAAGGGGTAAGATGGTGTAAGAAGGTCATATATAGTGTCAATGCCTCCTTCCCCTATATTGCATAAGGGTGAGTGTGACCAAAAGGCATATTTGCGCTTTCGCCAAAGGGGCACTAAAAATACTAGTGGATTAGGGTAGAGGGGAGTATTTTAAAAGGGATGGCGAAAGGAAAAAGCACTTTCGCCAAAGGATCGCTAAGATATCAGTGGATTAGAAGGGTGTGTCCAAAAGGCATATTTGCGCTTTCGCCAAAGGGGCACTAAAATACTAGTGGATTGGGGTAGAGGGGAGTATTTTAAAATGGACGGCGAAAGAAAAAAGCGCTTTCGCCAAAGGATCGCTAAGATATCAGTGGATTAGAAGGGTGTGTCCAAAAGGCATATTTGCGCTTTCGTCAAAGGGGCACTAAAAATACTAGTGGATTAGGGTAGAGGGGAGTATTTTAAAAGGGATGGCGAAAGAAAAAAGCGCTTTCGCCAAAGGATCGCTAAGATATCGGTGGATTAGATTGACATGGGGCCGTAAGTAGTAGCGCTTTCAGCAAAGTATCAAGTGCACACACTGTAAATAGGTGTAAAAATATTTACATCTTACCCTAGAACTTGCTTTGTTCAATAACTATACAGGATGGGATGCCAATCCAATAAAATATACACATGTAATTTTTTTGATTTACTATTTTACTTCTTAAAACAATTGCATATTTTATTTCTATTGTTTAGAATACTATGTTTATATTTTATTTCAACTTTCAATTTTGTAAATGTAACGCTTAAAAAATTAAGAAGGGGGGGGGGGCATTAAAGAGACGCACTGTATATATATAAACTGAGCTATTTTCGAGGAATTATCGACAGTTTTGTATAGCAAGAAATCTCAGATTTAAGCCAACAAACTATACACTTTTTGTTAAAATCTCACTAATGGTTACATTTTTATCATTAATACAAAGAATAATAATTACAAGTAATATATTTAGCATTTATTACTCGATAAAAGATACACGTCATGTGAAATAAATTTTGAAGTACGGTCCTGTCTATCACAAGGCAAACGTTCGACAATGCGCAAGCCCGCAGAGGACCGTCTTTGTTTACGGATTCAGCTCGGTAAATTTGCCGCATTCGTAATTGACATTATTTCTCTACTATATATTTTCTCTATGGCTGTTTGTCAACGAATCGCGAGGAAGCTTAGCATAGAGGAACACGTCACAAAAAATATAGGCTACTTTTTATACCGACCGGATAGGCAGCTCCTCTGCGATCAGAGGCGTAGGTAGGGTGAGTGACACCCGGGGCGGGTATCAACGGTATCACCCCATGGTACGGTATGAAGCTCAAAAAGGCGAAAATTTTTTGGGTGCCACGCCCAAACTAACCCATTTTGTGGTATCTACTTTTGACTACAAAATTTAAATTTTATCAAAAAACTATTTTTTTCACATTTTTGTCGATACTTCTGAATTTTTAAATAGGAAAAATTTAGAATGGGCAATTTTTTTAAAATAGTTGTTAGGGTCCTACAATTAAAAAAAATCTCTACCTATCTATGTATAAAATTTCACATGTAGATAAAAGTTCTTGCTTAAAACGTTTACAAACTTTTATTTATGAACTTGTACTGGGGTTCTAAAAAATAATTAAAAACTTCCGTTTCTGCTTTTGTCAGCTGCGAAGTCAAGGATTATAATTATTTCATCGAAATCAATTCTTCTGGTTATTTAATTTTCTACTGACAGTATCGCAAGATTGCTCAGCCGTGTATTAGATATTGTGAAACGTAAAAAATTGATGATGTTTTAATTTTGAAAAACTCCTCTTACAAGAAGCCACTGATACGCAAATTGTTAAAAATATCTTTACCTATAGCTAGAACCAGGTTAAGAAGTGAATCAACAAAATCCCATTCGATTATAAACTCCAAAAAATTTAAAGCAATCCAGTTTTTCCTAAGGTTCTTCGCAAGTAGGGAACAATTTTCTTTTATTTTGATTGCAAGTATCGTATCTTTACAATCACTAGGCACACTAAACACTGACGCCACAAATATAAACCTGAACAATACTCTTTTATTAATTAAAATATTCGGCAGGGATAAAGTTGCCAGACGTCCCGATTTTATCGGGACAGTCCTGATTTCAAAGGGTATGTCCCGCGTCCCTACACATTTCAAATCGGCGATTAGTCTCGATTTTTAAAATTTAGTTTTAGTTTAAGTGGTACTGACTGTTCTTAGTTTAAAATGTATGGTTTTTAAAGCATATACTATATTTTTTACGTGTGATTTTCATAAAAAGTTTATATTTTTGCTTAATGTATGCTTTTCTGTTCATTTATTAAATAAATATTATTTCATATATTATTCATATATTAAAAAATAGCATCCCGATTTTTTGACCCAAGTCCCGATTTCTAAGCAGCCTTCAGCTGATAACCCGATTTTGAAGATGTTAGATCTGGCAACCCTAAGTCAGGAATGACCAATAAAAGCCAATACTTTTAAAATAACAGTATATTCAAAGAATAATTGTTACATAAAAAACCGTTCAGGTCACCACTTTGCCTTTAATTTATGACCTTTGGTCTGTGTTGTAGATTTCAAGCGATTCTTCCCTAACGTGTGTTTTTCTAAGAACAAATTTAATGCCCTTCGCTTTCTTTACCCATAATCATAAATAACGGCACAATATATCAATACCAATATAAAGAATGCAACGAATGGTGTATTAAAGTTGAAAAGACCGCGGTGGTTTGTTCCGAGAAATTTAAAAATGCTTGCGATTTGGAATATGAAATTTATAAAGATTAGCTTTGTTTTAGATTATTATAATGAGAAATAATAAATGTGTTTTTTTACTGATTTTTATGACCACATTTTCCATGGCATGAGCTCAAGCCTACTGATGTCACCCCCCTTGGTTTGGTACCCGGGGCGGACCGCCCTCCTCGCCCCCGCCCCCTTGCTACGCTGCGGTCTGCGATATACAATCCGGGATGAAACCTAGCGCATTCAGTAAATGTCATGAAAGTGGGCCTCCGATTTATTACTCGGCAACTGGATAATCAATAGGCGATATTAAAAAATTCTTTCAGATTCGGTAAACTTTTTTAACAGTGTTTTATATACAGGGTGTGCCACGATAAAAACTATTCGCCATAAATGTATGCGACAGGGGCGTAAAAATTATTGTTTTGTAAAGGTTTGTTATGAAAATTGTAACGGTTTTCCCTGTTTTTGTGAATTAGTCACATACGGGATGTGTCATAGATCCTAAAAATCAATAAATCGATTTGATTTTTTCTTACACAGATAAAGCTTATAGGCTAATGAGAAGGACATAGGCTAATTTTCATCCCCTAATTTTTCTTTAATAATTCTAAGTAAAGACAGAGTGTGTCAAGAAAGTGTCGTGAGAAACTGAAACTCGGAAACTGAACAATCAATAATTACAAAATTCTTTCGTTAGGAGGAATCCAAAGTGTGCCAGCTTTTGGTTAACAGTACATAGATGATACAGATATATAGGGTGTGCCACGGTAGAAAGAAAAGAGTATGTACCTATATGTGACAGAGGCTCAAAAATATTTTGTTTTACAAGGTTTGTGCACTGTAGCAAAATAGTAACAGTTCACACTATTACTGTGTATTAGTCTTATACATATAGCCATATGTTGTACGATGGATACTATCGATATTAAAAATCATTAAACCGACTTTTTCTGGTTTCTAGGGGCCTTTTCCGCGAACTAATTAAGTGAGGCTTGAAAATGCTAACATATATGAATGTGAACTCTCTTAAGCACGAAAGAGAAAAAGCACATTCATGACGGCTAAAAATTTAAACCCCGCTTAGACATTTCGTGCAAACGGCCATGCACATAGGTTTATACCGGCCTGCGAATGCATGGAATCCCACCAATATGAGCCGTGCCGGTTTCTTGACTAGCTCTCGCACTGACTGACGAAAAACTCATTTGTTTCGTCGTTTTTCAGGAATATCAAAGCTATTTAAAAATATTAAATATTTCCACTAAGAAGATATCATTTTCAAGACTTGAAATTATACGCCTTAAAAATTTTAATACTATTCTTTTTCATAGAATAAAGTCGCTTGACCTAAAACAAAATGAGTAAAATCAACTTTTCTTTTCAAACTATTGAAGGATTTTCATTTTGGGCTTACATTACTTAGGCCACACCACTTTAACAAAATCTGAGAAAGAAAATGGAAGTGGAAAGACCTTTGGGTGAAACTTAGTCGAGGCACACCGGGAACTAGAAAACGTTAAGTACCATGAGGACAATATTTAAACAATAACTAGGTGCCATAACAATTTCTCTTTAAATTCTTTATTCCCAATCAGCTTAAAGTTTATTGCGGGGAATATATATATATATATATATATATATATATATATATATATATATATATATATATATATATATATATATATATATATATATATATATATATATATGTACAACCAAAAAACAGGATAAAAAAAGTGTAGCAAGGAAGCCCCAGTTATTGGTTATTGGTGGCAGGGATAATGTTATTGGTTGCGGTAATTTGTTTGAAAGGTTTTCGCATTCTAAATATGATGTAAATTGCCAATACGGGACGGGAATTTTGTTTCGTGAACTAGTTTCCGAATCTATAGGTGCGAGTCGCAATTTTACCAAGGAAGATTTTGTAATCGTATTTATAGGATGCGAAAATGCTTTGAGGGGAGAACCTATTGAGAGGGAGCATGTTGAGGATTTGTTGCTCATTTCAGGAAAAACTAATTTAATTGTCGGATCTTCATTTGCTTGTAGTAGACGTGTGTTAAATAGATTGATATATGAAGATAATGTAACAGTTCAGACTGGTGTCCACAACGACGTAAATAATTCTGTATTTTTTTCAGTAGATAGTTTTATGCAAGCTAATGAACGATCTATGTATGGGGAACCGTCTTATAATAGTAAGAAACTTTTATGTAAATTTTTATGTGCGCAAATGTTTCTCTCTTTTTCTAAAAAGCCCGTCTTGTTACTGAATACTGAGACTGAGCCTGAAAATGATGACGGAGGTGAGCAATCCGATAGCAGTATTTTTTTAGAGGGAGTGACGACTCGACTTTATCAATAATGCTTCTTAACATCCAGTCAATAAGAAATAAAGTCGATGAATTATCAATTTTTCTTGAGAGGGAAAGTCCCCACATATTGCTTTTGACTGAACACTGGCTACATAAGGAGGAGCAAATATGTTTACCTAACTACGTCGTTCTTTCGAAGTATTCCAGAACTAATTTTACTCACGGGGTACTGCGGTGTTAGTGAAAGAGTCTGTGCTGGAATCATATTCTTTTGTTAATATTGAAAATTTTAATCATTTATTGGTGGAAAGGGAGTTTGAATTTTCTATGGCACAGATGCCTAAACTTAGTATTTTTATTGTTTGTTTGTATAGACCACCTACCACCAGATACTGATGTCGGCATGTTTATATCTAGATTGGAATTGCTTATATCTTTACTTCCTAGACACTCTAAACTTATTTTAGCGGGTGATTTAAACATAGATTACAATAACAAGTCGCACATCAATACTGTATTGATCTCAAATTTGCTAAGTTCCTTTGGTCTAAGCATGCATGTTAACAAACCAACCCGTATAACAAACAGGGGGTCGTCTTTAATAGACTATTGCTGTTCTAACTTCTCCAATGATTGTCTTATTCAATGTAGTGTAATAAATGCGGGATTGTCGGATCATGCGGCAATTCTTGATAAGTTTGAAGTAATTTTTAAAGATACTAAGGTCAAGAAACGGCGTGGAAGATTGTATACCGGTTGTAATTTTAGAAAGTTAGCACAACTTTGCGAGAGAGTGGATTGGCAAAGGGTTATTCGTTCTAGTGATCCACTTACTTTTTTTTCACGCTGTTTTGACTCATAAGTTCAATATTTGTTTCCCCGTACGGCCTTTGAGGAATTATACTGGAAAACATTTGGTCACTAAAGGTGTGGGAGTATCGGCGCGAAATATGCGTTCCTTGCATCAGCTCCGCAAAAATTTATTAAACAGCAATGTTTTTATGCAATATTATAATAGATATAGAAACATCTACAGGCGAGTTATTAAGATGACCAAGCAGGTGTTCTTTTCCGATCGCATAAATCATTCAAGTAATAAACAAAAAGAAACTTGGAAAATAGTTAAGGATTTGAGCGGGAGAGATAATGCTACGACTAGCATCACCTCCAGTCGATTTAATTATTTTTATTGTTCTGTGGCTTCTAACTTGTCAAGTCAAATCAATCCGAAACGTAATGCCTTGTATTTTTTACATAATAGTTCACTAAATGACTCCTTTTATTTTTGTCCAACTGACATAGATGAAATTAAACAGGTATTTATTTACAGAAATCAAAAATAAGAAGGCTGTTGGATTAGACGATGTCATTAAGAATATTTCTTGCTCTTCCGGATATAGCCCTAGGTACACTAGCGGAAGTAATAAATTTATCTTTTATTTCAGGGAATTTTCCAGTATGTTTGACGGATGCCCGAGTTTTACCACTCTTTAAAGGGGGAGATCCTAATACTGTTTCAAATTTTAGGCCCATATCATTGCTTCCGACACTGGCAAATAGTGAAAAACTCGTCAAAAGACGTATTATTGGTTTCAGGCGCAGAGATACTAATGATGTTATTTTTTCTTTATTAAATGACCTCTATCTCCGGTTTAATGATGGAGAGGTTGCCGCGGAGTATTCTGTGATCTCGCGAAAGCTTTTGATTGTGTGGATCATGGAGTACTGCTCGGCAAGCTTCAAATCTATGGTTTCAGGGGTAAAATCTTGGATTGGGTCAAATCATATTTGTCGGACCGTCAACAGCATGTCATTTTTAACAATAATGTATCCTCCAGTTTGCCAATTACTTCTGGGGTTCCTCAAGGGTCTGTCCTTGGACCTCTGCTCTTCTTATTATATAAATGATTTGGCAACTTTAAATAGATCCGGCTCATTTACTATGTTCGCCGATGACGCGACAATTTTATGGCATTCCAAATGTTCTGATCAGTCGGAGAACGATGTTAATAGAGATCTGGTAAGGATTAAGGATTGGTGTAATGCAAATTTCCTTACACTTAACATTTCGAAGACAAATATTGTTTGATTTAAGTGTCGATTAGATAATGTGTTTCTGGATGTTGAGCAGATAGGTAATATTGAAAGCAATAGGTTTTAGGGGCTTTTTGTGGACGATAAATTAAAGTTTGAGCAACACATTTTGCAACTGTCAGCGAAGCTTTCTAGGGGTTGTTATGCTTTAAGAGTAATAGCTCAGGGGTTGGATTTGTTAACAGCTAGGAATATGTATTTTGCTCTAATAGAATCTCACTTGCGTTATAGAATATGTTTCTGGGGAGCGTGTTCAAGAAATGTTTTTAATATGATTTTTATACTTCAAAAAAGAGCCTTGCGTTTTATGTTTCAAATTAAAAGAAGAGAATCATGTAAACCACCGTTTATACTTCATAAGTTGTTAACACTGCCATGTATTTTTATCCTAGAAACAGTCCGCCTTATTCACAAAAAATGTAGGCCGGAAATTCTAGCAAATCCAGTCTATTCTGTGCATAATACACACACCGCAGCACTTCCCATTCCATCTTCGACTTGGGTTAGGAATTCCTTTGTTTATAATGGTAAAAAGGTATTTAATCACCTTCCTAAAGACGTTAGAAAAATTGCCTGTGCAAGAAAATTTAAGAGAGAAGTTAAGCAAATACTTATTAACAAAGCCTATTACTCAATTTCAGAATTTTTTGATGAATCATTTTAATATTTTTATCGTGTCTTTTAATTTACTACTAATTATTGTAAATATTTTTAAATTTATTTGTTTGTTTGGTTGTAAAAGCGAAATATAGTTTTAGGTTCCTACAAGTGAATTTTATAACGTGCGCTTTTGCTGTGTACAGTGTCCCTGTAATGAGATATGTATGTATATTAGGCTTATTAATTTGGATTATTTGTTTTTGACTTTCTGTATTTTAAACTTTGACCCAGACACTATGATAGATTTTTAACTTTTAACCTTTTATTGTATTTCTTCGTTTGTTATAACTTACGTCTGTTGTATTTTTTTTATATATGTATACTTAATTTCTAATATATTTTTATGAAAAAGGACAAATTTTACGGTTCCCCGAAATATAGAGAAAATCTGAATGATAGATTTTTTTTGTTTTTATAATTGTAAGCATGCTTTGTCAATAGGATTTTTCTTTGAACAATAAAGCTTTATTGATTGATTGATTGATTGAAAGGTGTATTTTAAAATTCCTTAAAACACTGTCAAAAACATTTAAATTTTTAAATAATGCTCCTTCACATGTATTTTAAATAACTGTAATTTCTTGATTTTCTTTATGATTTTTGAAAGGTCATTATAAATTTTTATGCCATTGTGTAATAAAGACTGCATGCCAAAATTGCTCTTTACAGGTGCTGTTTGCAATAATTCAGTTTGCCTCGTGTTATGACTATGTAAATCATTAATGGGATAAATATGTACGTTTCTGTTTTTTACTTAATATTAAAGATTGAATATACTAATATAATAATATATATGTTTTTAATTTATACAAATTATCAATGTTTAAATATCCTAATGGTTTATATAAGTTTATTGTTGGTTCAAGGTATGGTAGTCTGTAAATACACTTAATAATTTTGTTTTGAAGTATTTTTAATGGTTTTAGATTTATCTTATTTGCTGATCCCCAAATTGAAATTAAATATTGCAATTTTGAATGCACTAAACAATAATAAATATTTTGTAAATGTTGTCTAGGTATATTATTGCGAATCTTGAATACTATTCCAATTAGTGGTGATATGTAACTTCTACGATTTTCAATGTGTTTTCGGCAATTTAAATTTTCATTTATATATAACCCCAAAAATTTTACTGTGCTGGAGAAAAGAATATTTTTATTATGTATTGTTATACAAGCTGCTTTTTCATTTGTTTTCTGTTTATTAATAAGTCCGCTTTAGAGCACTTCCGCGTTGGCACTTGTACCATTATTACGTGAATAAGAAAAAAAATCAAATGTAACTCATGTTTTGAGAGTATACCATTACAATAAGAATAATTTTTTCGATACAAATTTTTTCCCCGAGTACACGAAACGAAATTATTATGCAATTTGTTCACTACAAAATGCCACTTTCTGTTAGTAGAAAAGGAAATAAAATTGACGCTAGTATTCGGTAGGTTATTTAAATTTGAACGCCTTGGAAAATGCTAAAAATTAAACTCTTTTTAACATAGTGATAATTTATTTAACAAATAAATAAAACTTAAAAGACGTGACAAAAACTTAAGGTGGTATAATGAATCTCTTGTAAAGAGAAACCCTCTAATACCATACTGTAAAAGTAAACTCTGTGGAAGGGCTTACGACATGCAGAAAAAAAATAAACGAAATAACATAAAATGGGAGCTATCGATTTTTTAAAACCTTTCGCGCAAAACATGACGATACACAAAAGTGTAGGCATAGACTGATTATTTAATTTAATATCTTAAAGCCCTGCCAATATCGTACGCGGATCTTCCACTCCCTGTTTAATTTTGCGTAGGAATAGCACGGCCTCACGTCCGTCAATCAACCTGTGGTCATATGTCAGCGCAACGTACATCATTGGTCTAATCACAACCTGCAAAATAGAAAACCCCGTAAGTTACTGGAAGTAGATGAAACTCCGATATTATAAATAATGTTACATTTGAGAATTTGTCTATGATACCAGCAGCAAGTGCCTAAGTTTCAAATGCTTTAATTATCACCCGTTCCTTCAGAGTTTAATTTCAGTAAAAATTGTCGCACATCTTTCTTTTAAGAAAACATTTGACAACAACTATACAGGGTGTTATGAAATTTACTGCATATATTGAAACCGCTAAATCCTAGAATTCAGATTGGAGAAAAATATTCATAAATGGCAATTCCCAATAAATAAGCTAGTAATCTCCCCTTAAACTTTCTCTAACCGACGGTACCTGCCACTGGCAAGAAACACGTAGCCATTAATAAGCTGCCAATTCTATCAATAATTTTTTCTATAAGAAATATTTGTGTTACCTTTTAAGGAAAAATCCTTTAAAATACACTTCTTTTGGAAATATTTTAGGTTAATAAATAAGCACTAACAACACAGTACAGCCATTAATGCAAAAAGAGCACTCGACTAATAATTAAAATTAACAAAAATTAAACACAAACATTACACGCTTTTTTGTCACTATCTGCACTATTAAAAACGAAAACTAATGTTTTTATTACTTTCAGAGTAAAATCACTGTAAAATACACTTCCTGTAGAAAGATGTGTTACCAAAGAAAATAGAATAGGTTTGTTAGGTTTTACGTTAAACCCCAGATAAAACCAGACCAGATGCGAAAGCTCCAATGCCGCCTGTACTTCATGCGACGGCGAGCCAAGGATTGACGAGACGATCCACCGGCTGTCTGGCCTCTAGTACGGAGACCGAGGTTATAAATTTAAATCACAGCATCACAGCCACTGCCGTGTCTTCTTCAAATGTAACGTAACTGCTGTATAGTACAGACGCCTGCATTATCGCAAAGCGATGGTGCAGGCAGCCCTCAAGGTCATTGAGACTGAACATGATATTTGACAGTCTTTCGCATCTGGTCTGGTTTTATCTGGGGTTAAACTATAACACTAACAAAACAGTAGGTCTACCCATTAATGTAAAAACGGTCCACTAATTAATTAAAACACAATGCCTAAAAGAATGCACGGAATTTTTTTAGTATTAGCACCGAAAACTAAAAAGTTACCCAAACAACACAACGGCTTGCGGTTCGCCAAAATAAGTTATTTTACATATTATGTAATTGTTTGAAATACTTTTACCCCTGACGTAACAAAAAATAGGTAACCCAAAAAAAACTACCACTAGCTATTGTTGCATAAGAGATAGGAAAAAAGTTGTGTGGAAATAATAGCAGAGTTCAGCAATTCAATCTTTTTATCATTTTTTCGCAATTTGCAATTCGCATTTATATGAAGCGAAAACAAACTTCCTGCGACTAGCGTTGAAATATCTAAATCTCTGAAATAATTTATCCCTATCTGGTTTTTGTTTATTTCAACGCATAGGCCTATACAAACACACACAACAAATGTTATCAATTTTTTTTCTTTAGAAGTTATGTTTTAAATAATAATGTACTTTCTTTTTGTTACCTAGAAAACGGTCTTCGTCGATCCGTTGTTAACTTTGATTATAGTGTTTCTTAAATTAGCCTAATAGGGTTGAAAACTAAATTATATTTAGATATTTACGTATTATGTACTTAACGTTTGCGGGTGCAAGAAAGCGATTTAGAAACAAATCGACTTTAGAAAAATTCATTTAGGGGATTTTTTCAAAACAATCGTAAGATAATCTTTTTGACAAAAGGGCTAATAACAACTTTCTGAACGTGCTGTGTGAAATAGATTAATGATTTTTTTTTGACAAATGCTGTAATGAAAGAATTTTGGTTACAATTTTAAAATACTGTGTAGTTGTGCTCAATTAGTGTTTCTCGTTTTGATTTTTAACCGTTTTTCTTTTAGCAGAAAGTTTAAGCTAGTAGGAATAATGCTCATCTTTCGTTCTGGTTACAATTTCAACCGATTTCACGAGTGGTCCATATTTTCCCATATTAAGTAAAGAAATTGCTACCTATTAAATTAAAATACACATTTTTGGTCAAATACGTCTGAGGAATTAAAAATACTTTGGGTTATTTTCGGTTTTCACTAAAACTGGTAAAAAAATGATATCACCATAATATTTAAGTTTGGTAATATCACGCTCTTCAGAAGCGTCGGATAAGGGCCGATATTCGGGCATTTAAAAAAAAAGTGCGCGAAGTGAGGGAAAAAAGTATTGGGTATGTCTGTAGACTACCTCAGGAGTCACCCATTCCAATGGCTGCAGTGAATTTCATATCACCCTGTACACCACAACAATAGTAAAATAACATTTTCTGGAGAGATGGAAAAATAGTGACAGTATTTGAAACCCATGCAATTGCCTTTATTTCCATAAGTGACTTGTCAAAAAATAACATTTGTAATAAGGTTCTCACCAACTTGCAGTAACTTACATATAGTTTCACAAAATCTATAGTTTTGAAAATAACCATAATATGCTTATATTTTTAACAAGAGCAAAGATTAAACTTTCGATTTTTCAGAAATATAATATAAAATAATAAAATTGTCCTAGACCTAAAAATCGGCCATTTTATCTTCGGTACATCCAAAAGTTGCAGCAAAATTACAAGAGCATTAAAGAAAATTATTCACCAACCGAAACTAATTATAGAAAAACGAACTTTAATACCTTTTTCATTCCGAGGTTATTTAAATAGATCATTATTACCTTCCATTTTATTATATTTAATAAATTAATCTGACAAATATTTACCTGTCCTTTAAGGGCAATAGGTCTGTCAAATATACCGTGCATTCCTAGAATAGAAGACTGGGGCGGGTTTATAATAGGAGTTCCCATGAGGGAACCAAATACTCCACCGTTACTTATCGTGAAAGTACCACCGTCCATATCTTCAACAGCAATTTGACCTAAAAAGAAAATACAGTCACCGTTAACCCGCGTGTAACAAAAAAAATTAATACAAAATCTTCATTTTTTGTTTTATCTATAAATACATATATTAATTGAGGAGCTCCATTCAATAAGGGGACATGCGCTCGGCCCGGCCCGGCCGGACCCTACCCCACCCTGAATGTATGCAGTCCAACCTTTGTGCGTAGCGTTTTAGAAACAATTAAAAAACAATACCTTAACGTTGATTCTCAGCAAACTTCCAGTGGGAAAGTTGTTCCTTATAGTCTAAAGAACAATGGTGCGAAGGCACGAGATATTTTGACAAAAAATAAACAAATTAGAGCAGGTTTAATCCAGCGTTGCGCCCCGCGTGTACATTTCGATGCGTGCGTAGTACTGTTTGAATATTACAGAAGATAATTTGACGTTTAAAATATGACACAATAATTGTAAAAAAGTGTTACAAGAATAAAAATTGTTTTATTTAAATTATATTATCAAATATAAATTTTTGTTAACACAAAGCATTTTAATACAAAGGATTTTTTAATATGAAACATTACAGCATTAATTTTTGAAACGTAGGAAAAGCATGCATCATAATCATTTCACTTTTTTGGGCTTACTGCCTTTAACAGCTGTGTTTTGAAAAGGGTTTTCATAAAATTTGCAACCTTCAGGACTAAGATAGGTATTTAACCTAAGTTTTCAAATCATTCAGTGTTTCGCGAGAAATTCCGACATCTTTAGCAAGCGACGATTTTTCTAAAATTTCAAAAGTGGTGAAAATTAATTATTTTGCAAATGGCTACATTGACGTCTTTTACAGTTATAATGAAAAGCCTACGACTATTATTCTCGAGAAAGTAATCACTTTTGAAAATTTAGAAAAAACGTCGCTAGCTAAAGATGTCGGAATTTCTCGCGAAAAACTGAATGATTTGAAAACTTTTGTTAAATACCTTGGTCCTGAAGGTTGAAAATTTTATGAAAACCTTTTTCAAAATACAGCTGTTAAGGGCAGTAAGTAAAGTGGAATGATTATGATGCATGCTTTTCCTAAGTTTTAAAAATTAATGCTATAATGTTTCATATTAAAAAATCCTTTGTATTTAAATGCTTTTTGTTAACAAACATTTATATTTGATAATATAATTTTAATAAAACAATTTTTATTCTTGTAACACTTTTTTACAATTATTATTGTGTCATATTTTAAACGTCAAATTATCTTCTATAATGTTCAAACAGTACTACGCACGCATCGAAATGTACACGCGGCGCGCAACGCTGGATTAAACCTGCTCTAATTTGTTTATTTTTTGTCAAAATATCTCGTGCCTTCGCACGATTGTTCTTTAGACTAGTGTTGTAAATATCCGTATTCATTAGATATCCGAATCATACGGAATCGGAATCAGCTAATATCCGTATCCATTATCCGAATACGAATCCATTTCTTGACCCGCGCGAAAGCGGTTACAGATCATGTATACGTATGCATGCAACAGACTAAAACATTTTCTATCCGGATACACGGCTAGGTAGGTCGATGCGGTATCGGTATCATACCATTCGAAGTCGAAGTTTAGGGATAAGAAGGCACCGCGTCGCGCCGTTCTCGTTTGAATTCGGTTCGGGTGAGGCGGGACTAGTTTAACCAATGGGTCTCATCTCATATGATACCCGTTACCCCGATAACTATGCCATCTTTTTTTAGGAAATGTCATTAGAAAGAGAAAGCACAATATCAAATATGCCAAATCGCAGACCGTGTTGTTCGCTTACACTCGATTCCGATTCCGTTTTCTCTTTGCACTTTGCTTTAGTAACCACCCGATGCGAATTTATTTTGATTCCGAATCCGTATTCAAGTTCTCGGCCGGTTCCGGTTAATCCGGATTCTTTTAATATTCGGATCCAACGGATTTTTGGATACGAATCCTTACATCACTACTTTAGACTACAAGGAACAACTTTCCCACTGGAAGTTTGCTGAGAATCAACGTTAAGGTATTGTTTTTTAATTGTTTCTAAAACGCTACGCACAACGGTTGGACTGCATACATTCAGGGTTGGGTAGGGTCCGGTCGGGCCGGGCAGAGCGCATGTCCCCTTATTGAATGGGGCTCCTCAATTCTTCATACTGCTAAGCCAAGAGTTTAAAAACGAAAACTAATATTTAAAAGAGGGATTAGATTACTGTCCGGCTTTTTTTACAGAACTAATAGTTTTATTAGTTGTATACGAGACTAGCTTGCCCCCGCGACTTCGTCCGCGGTATAACAATTTTACTCCATTATAAACTTTGAACCCCCATTTTACCCCCTTAGGAGGTTGATTTATTAAAAACTGTAAAACACGTATTTAATCATTTATTTTTTAGAGTACTTCTATGAAGTTTCAAGTTAATAGGACCAACTCAAATTTTTCCCCATACAAGCTTTCAACCCTTGAGAGAACCTATGACTCCTTTAGGGTAAAAAATTGTTGCAAAAACTGTGGCCCTGTGATCCAAATATAATATAGGTGGAGGCTTTCTCTTATATTTTTATACATACCTTTCCTCGCTTTTTCTCCTAATGCGTTCAGAGCCATTTCGATATCGGCAAAGCTCATACCCTGAAGGTTCCTAATAACAGGCACTACTAGACCCTTAGGCGTTGCCACAGCTACTGAAATATCAACATAATCCCTATATATTATTTCGTTACCGTCGATTACAGCATTGACGACCGGTTGCTCTTGAAGCGCATAGGCCGACGCTTTTAGAAAGGCCGACATAAATCCTAATTTTATTCCATGTTTCTTCACAAAAGCATCTTGGTGTTGTTTTCGAAATTCCATAATATTCCTAACAAAAATAGATCAAAAATCAGATTAGCAAAATTTTAAAACAGTTCTTGTAACGTATAAGATATAATAATAATAATAATAATAATAATAATAATAAAGTTTATTTAAGGGGTTATATACAGTCAGGAGGCCTAAAAAAGCGATTTTTCAAGAATTTTTCCTGAGAAGACGTTTAAATTTATTAATGTAAAAATTTGTACACATATTATGGTAACTTTTAACTGTATTTTAAGATTTTTGTATTTGTAAAAATAATAATTTTGAAAGCTGCTATAGCTGATCTCCAGGAGTTCCTCTCAAAAAAGGCATCTTGCGGTGACAACGATAGGTATCTCTGGACTGGATCATAGAAAATGAAAAAACCAGACGGATTTCGTTAAAGTAATGTATAATCTTCTAATTACTCGAAGGAATAAGCAAAATAAATTTTTTTTGACAAAATGGCGGCTTCAAAAAAAAAAAGATTTTTGACCAAAATGTTGGCCTTAAATTGTTTATAAAAAAAAATATTTATCGGTGAGAACAAACCTTCGATTAATTACTAAAAAATATACTTAAGAAGCTTGTGTTAAAATTTGAGACTGATCGGTTCAGCCGTTTCCGAGAAATCTTTGTCACCGACTTTGAAAACACAGTTTTTAGAAAAACGCGTTTAAAGTTTCAAAAGCACTTTACATAGCGTACAATCGCTCAGACACGTCTTTACAAATATGCGTGTAACTTCGAAAATAATGGCCGGATTGCCTTGAAATTTTCTGTGTGTGTACTTGAATATATGTACATTATGAAAATGAAATTAAAAAAAAAAGATTTTTTGAAAATTCTAACTGTATATAACCCCTGAAATTAATTACAATATATATATATATATATATATATATATATATATATATATATATATATATATATATATATATATATATATATACAGGGCGTTTCATAATTGAATGCTGATCCTTAAGGGTGATAATCCTTGGATGATTTTAAGAAAAATTCTTTATATGAACATAGGTCCGCAACAGCTTTATTTCTGAGATACAGGGTGTTGAAATTTAAGAAAAAAATCTGTTTTTCTTCAATATCTCTAAAACCGCATTGTATTTTTGTTTTAAATTTTGGTAGGTGCAAAGTACGCTTAAAAATACATTTTCTTCAGGATAAAGGTTTTTTTAATTTTCATCAGTGGCGTCCCTGTTAACATGCCCTGCAATATTTTTAATCAAAAAAATGATACGCCACTGTTTTTTTTTAAATAAATGTTATTTTTATAATTGCCTTCTATCTTCTCATAAAAATGGTCTCTTGACTTTTTTTTATCCGGCGTACGGTTTTCGAAATAAAGTTCATTCATTTGCTTGTCCCTATGTGATTTTATCTAGTAGTCTGACAGCGGGTTGCACAAAACTTTTAATCAAGTAGTAAATTTAATTGATGTTTAGAAGGATCTTTGGCAATGACATTAACATGAGTGCTGTCACATTTCGAGTGTCTAATTAGTTTAATTCGTGATTACATTGTTTGTGCAACCGGGCATCAATTTCACAATTTGTGGTAACCTAAGCATCTAGGCTAGATTTTTATATTTTATAGTAACTATTATTTAGTTCTAGTAATTAAAGCCGTTAAAGAGTGGGATTATTTTGTAGGCTAGAAACATCTAGTATGCTAACAACACATTTCGTTGTTTTATAAACGCAAACAGTTAATTTAATTTTGGTATATTTTGTCCAAAATGGTTAAGTTTTTACAAATAAAAAATGTATTTTTATGCGTGCTTATTATTAGAACTAAATAATAGTTAGTTACTATAAAATATAAAAATCTAGCCTAGATGCTTTGGTTACCACAAATTGCGAAATTGAGACTACAAGAAAAAAATCACATAGGGACAAGCAAATGAATGAACTTTATTTCGAAAACCGTACGCCGGATAAAAAAAAGTCAAGAGACCATTTTTATGAGAAGATAGAAGGCAATTATAAAAATAACATTTATTTAAAAAAAAAACAGTGGCGTATCATTTTTTTGATTAAAAATATTGCAGGGCATGTTAACAGGGACGCCACTGATGAAAATTAAAAAAACCTTTATCCTGAAGAAAATGTATTTTTAAGCGTACTTTGCACCTACCAAAATTTAAAACAAAAATAGAAAGCGGTTTGAGAGATATTGAAGAAAAACAGATTTTTTTCTTAAATTTCAACACCCTGTATCTCAGAAATAAAGCTGTTGCGGACCTATGTTCATATAAAGAATTTTTCTTAAAATCATCCAAGGATTATCACCCTTAAGGATCAGCATTCAATTATGAAACACCATGTATATATATATATATATATATATATATATATATATATATATATATATATATATATATATATATATATATATATATATATATATATATATATATATATATATATATATATATATATATATATATATGTATATATATATATATATATATATATATATATATATATATATATATATATATATATATATATATATATATATATATATATATACAGCGTGTCCAGAAAAGTTCTAGACATATGGGAATTTTCTTTATTGTTGATTTTACGAAAAAAAGTTATTCTTTATAAAAAGTTCTGCTTGATTCGGAAATAATATTGACATATCAAGGCTTAAGATATCTTGTACAGGGCGGCAAAAAAATGCAGAAACACAGAATTGCGATAAGAGAGAAGTACCCTCAATTTTTATTTTAGAGCAAATTGTTATAAGAAAACTTTACTAAGGACTACAAAACGAGGTCGGATACAATTTTTCGTTGAACTATTTTAATTTACAGGGTACCATAAAAAAGCCTTTGGAAAATATTTTTATATTTTATTTCTTTAACATTTACCGGCAACAATTTTGCAACAACTATGTGTAATACTATAGTAACGAATATTGACGTGTTAGTCAAAAATCATTTACTATTTTTCGACTTATTAACAAAAGTTGTTAGTTAGTTTCGTCATGGTTGTAAAGTTAACGCTGCATGAGAAAATAGAAATTGTACTTATCGTCGGATTAATAATAGACACCCTGACAAAATGGTATGTAGCGCCACTATAGCAAATATAATGAATAAATTTATGGCTACTGGTTCCGTCGAAAATGTATTTAAGAAACAACATAACAAATGGTCCACAACAGAAGAAAATCAACTCAATGTCATGCAAGCGGTTATCGAAAACCCGAAAATTTCTTTAAGAAGGTCCACAACAGAAGAAAATCAACTCAATGTCATGCAAGCGGTTATCGAAAACCCGAAAATTTCTTTAAGAAAACTGTCAGAAACTATTCCAAATGACGTCAAGAAGTCTACTGCTAGTAAAATTTTAAAAATAAATAAATTTCATCCATATAAACCGAAATACGTTCACACGCTTCTTCCCAGAGATTTTGATTCTCGTTTCCTATTTTGCGCGTGGTTCCAAGGCGAGTGTGAAGATGATCCTTTTTTTGCAAGAAAAATATTATTTACGGACGAGGCCATGTTTACTTCCAACGGCGTGGTATGCACCCAAAATTGTCGGTGGTGGAGTGACAACAATCCAAATTTTATAATCGAATGCCGTAGTCAATATTCATTTAAAACCAATGTTTGGTGTGGCATTTTTAATGATCGGATCGTTGGACCATACTTTTTTCGACAAAATATAAATGCTGCCATTTACCTGGACTTCTTAAGGAACCAGTTGTCTCAATTTCTTGACGAACTTGCCACACGTATAATTTGGTATCAACATGATGGAGCCCCATGCCATAGTACTAACACAGTAACTGGGTATTTGAATGAAGTATTTCCGCAACGTTGGATAGGTAGACGTTCAAATATTCCTTGGCCAGCCAGATCGCCTGACATCACACCCCTGGACTTCTTTTTATGGGGCCGATTAAAAGAAATGGTGTATAAGCATAGACCTTTTCAGGATATTGACCATCTTGAAGCAGTAATAACAAACTGTGTCCAAGAAATCACTCCCAATATGATACGGGCGACAGTATCAGAAGTAACAAGACATACTGTAGTTTGCATGGAAAAAGAAGGAGGGCATGTGGAGACATAATCTTTTATTTTAAACTATCTGTTTTTAGATCACTGATGTTTAGATGTTTTTGATATTTCTTATAACAATTTACTCTAAAATAAAAATTGTCCCTCTTAACGCAATTCTGTGGTTCTATAGTTTTTTGTCGCCCTCTACATGATATCTTAAGTTTTGATATGTCAATATTATTTGCGCATCAAGCAGAACATGTGTGCAATACTGTTGTAACGAAAATTGACATGTTTACGTAATTACTTTCAAACAAGAGGTAATAAAAATGCTCAATGTATTTTTTATGGTACCCTGTAAATTAAAATAGTTCAACGAAAAATTGTATCTGACCTCGTTTTGTAGTCCTTAGTAAAGTTTTCTTATAACAATTTGCTCTAAAATAAAAATTGAGGGTACTTCTCTCTTGTCGCAATTCTGTGTTTCTGCATTTTTTTGCCGCCCTGTACAAGATATCTTAAGCTTGGATATGTCAATATTATTTGCGAATCAAGCAGAACTTTTTATAAAGAATAACTTTTTTTTCGTAAAATCAACAATAAAGAAAATTCCCATATGTCTAGAACTTTTCTGGACACGCTGTATATATATATATATATATATATATATATATATATATATATATATATATATATATATATATATATATATATATATATATATATATATATATATATATATATATATATATATATATATAAATAAACTTGATAAAACCCCCGAAGACGTACTTGTAATCTTATATTTAACATTACATTATGTAATTATATAAACTATTCATTTGAAAAAATTTCTTTTTTAGGACAAGAGAGATTCTTAGAGAAAAATAAATAATTAATTTTTATATTATACAAAGTAATTCCAAAAATTTCTTTTGTTAATATCCAAGCTTTTATTTCAATTTTATATTTTTTAATGATATAATTCTTTTAATATTTACTGGTAAATAATCGTTTAAATAAAAACATAAATATTTATAATTCTTTTGTGCTATAAACTGTATGTATTTTTGGTTTAATGGAAATTTCATTTTTAAGACGCGTGTCATGGTTATGTTTTTTAAATTGTATTAGTTTTTTATTTTTAAAAACGTATACTAAAATATTATAAATATATATTTGCCTAACGTCAATTTTTTTTTGTTTCTGAATATAATTCCTTTGAAGGATAAAAATAGTCTTTATTAAACATAATTTTTAGAAATCTTTTTTGTAATACTTCTATTTTTTCACTAAAATTCTACTTATTCCTCCCCAACCTAAAATCCCATAATTCAAATGCGTTTTAACTAAGGCATAATACAATATTTCTAAGTGTTTTATATCCAAAAAGGTTTTAACATTTTTGAATATTGGTAACAAACTTCTCAATTTTTTAATTACGTAATCTATAAAATATAAAATACCGTATCAATCATCTAGGCGTCTAGTTGGGATTAAAACTATGAATATTTATGGAAGTGGAAAGTCTTGCATCATTTAACCCAATTAAAATATTTAAAAATATACAGTATGTAACAAAAGTCTGGAAAGCTTTAAATATCTTATGTATCGTTGGTCCGATTTTGATAAAATTTGGTATATATGTAATAGATTACAACCGAGCTGCTGGTGATATTTACAATGTGGCCAAGTCTACAGTTTTCCGCAATTTATTAAAGCATATTTTTTTTAAAATAAAATACTCTGTATTTAATCAAATAAATTAATAACATAAAAAATTCTAGACAACTTTGATACAGGTATTTAATATCTAAACTCAGCCATTTCTGAGATATTCTGGTTTAAATATTTATAAGAATAATTGCTCCTTATTGGAGAAAATTGATGAGTAGGCAATAGAAATTTCTGACATTGACATTAAACTGAGTTTTCATTAGGTATTTCTACTTCCTAGTTTATCAGTTTTAATGTTTTTAGTGTTTTGTAGTTAGTTGCTATTAGTTTAGGTTTGTTCGGGTTTGTTTCGGTTTGCTCAATGTCAATGTCAGAAATTCCTATTGCCTTTTCATCAATTTTCTCTGATAAGGAGCAATTCTTATCAATACTTAAACCCGAATATCTCAGAAATGGCTGAGTTTAAATGTTAAATATCTATATCAAAGTTGTTTCAAATTTTTTAAGGTTACTAATTGATTAAATACAGGGAATTTCATTTAAAAAAAATGTTTTAATAAATTGCGGAAAAACTGTAAACTTG
The DNA here is from genome assembly GCA_963971165.1 of Philopedon plagiatum. Classification (NCBI taxonomy): domain Eukaryota; kingdom Metazoa; phylum Arthropoda; class Insecta; order Coleoptera; family Curculionidae; genus Philopedon; species Philopedon plagiatum. The sequence goes on from OZ020195.1 coordinate 24,686,846, forward strand.
GCTACATTGTAAATATCACCAGCAGCTCGGCTGTAATCTTTTACATATAGGTACCAAATTTTATCAAAATCGGACCAACGATACATAAGATATTTAAAGCGTTCCAGACTATTGTTACACTGAATAAATAAACAAAATGTGTCTTTAATTTTAATAAAAATAATGAAAGCAGATGTTGTACAAAGAAACCTACCATATAAATTTGTCACGTTATATTACAATTTTGTCCAAGAAAAGCGATCAACTCGCTCTTCTCGGCTTTTGTTATAAACGCCATTTTTGAAACATATAGGCACTTAGAAATACTTTACTTTTACTAAGATCGTCGTTCAGGTTTGTTTATAATCACAATATATATTTTTTTAAATAAAATAAAAAAAATAATTAAATAAACAGATAATATATTCGTTAATACCTACGTCATATCAATCTCGTTAAAAGTAGTCAACATCGCGTTAACGTTCTGAGCCTCTTTTAGACGCTGCGCAATCTTCAAACGCATACGATTCATTTTTACCCGCTGTTCTGTCCTGGTCCCAGAAATTTCTTTGGTAGGATCAGCCGGAGGCAGCTGAAAAACACATTAATTTTCAGAGTAATTTTTTATTTCAAATTTACTTGTAACGGCAATGTGATAAATGATATAAAAAATACCTTTAAAGATAGTTATTACTTCATTATTTATTGTGAACTGTAGTAGATTATGGAAGTACTTATCAAACTGCGTAATTGCCAATATAGGCTTTTACTGTTTTATGTCACGTATCAACAAGCGTTTTGACGCCTGTTTAAAATACATTTTGTGCCTCAAATATTTAGATTTAAAAAAAAGGAAAAATTGGATATATAGGGTGTTATAAAATTCACTGCATATATTTAAATTGGTGACTCCTGGGGTAGTCTACAGATATACCCAATACTTTTCCCTCAAATCGCACATTTTTTTATTTTAAAAAATACCCAAATACCGGCCCTTATCCGACGCTTCTGAAGAGCCTGACGGCACAGACTTAGATATTATCAATAAATAACAAATGATTCAACCGGTTGGGTTTGTGACATTTCATTTTTTATCAGTTATAGTGAAAACCGAAAATAATCCAAAGTATTTTTCATCCCACAGACGCATTTTACCAAAAATGTGTATTTAAATTTAATAGGTAGCAATTTCTTTACTTAATATGGGAAAATATGAACCACTCGTGAAATCGGTTAAAATTGTAACCAGAACGAAACAGGCTATGTTGTACGGTTAACACAACGAATTGTCACTTACCTATTACGTTATTTATTAATAAGATGAGCATAATTCATACCAGCTTAAACTTTCTACCTTTCAAAAAAGGTTAAAAATCAAACAATAAATTGTTTATAACCGAATTCAAAACAACCTTTGTGAAAGTTCTTTCAGCGACGCTTTAAAATATGTCTGCACCACATAAAAATAGTTAAATCAAACATTTATTACTTATTTCTTTGGTAGGTTTCTGCTTTTGGTATTATTGTTCGCAAAAACAAACAGTTTTCGTCAATATTATAACAAAATGTGAACAATTACCGATATCAAACAACTTCTTCCGTACACAAGCTTCAAATCAGCGTGATCGACTTAATAGCCGCGGTATTTACATCTCATTTGCTAAATATATCTAGAAGCCTACCAAGGATTTTGATTTTTTATTTAATTTTTGATTTTTTTTATAAATTATGCGATATAGAATAATGGTTTTGATAAGATGGTTCGCCGGGGAGTCAAAGATATAATTTTTAATTCTTTGTAGTGAGCTTTGCTGTCTGAAAAAATTACAAAGTTTGTATTTTCATTATATTTAAAACAATATTGTTTGTGCCTTTATTATGGCCCACAGCTTGGCCGAATAAATAGAAGTTTCGTTGGAAAGTCTTATTTTTCTGTAAACATGATTATAGAAGTTTGCAGAGGCTGTTTTTTTATTTATAACCGAATTATCTCTAAATATATGTGTTCATAACCTATCCACTTCTTATAGTTTATTGTTGAAATGATTTTCATCGCATTGCATTATTTTCATAATTTAAATACTCCAGAGCCATCTATTGACAATAGGGATGTAACGTTCGTTACTGTTAGATTTTCAAATAATTCAATTGCAGATTAAGTTTTGGGTATTTTCGAGCATGAGCGAATGAAACACGTGAATTCGCGAGAGCATGAACTCAACGTAGAAGTGTCAGTCATACCGTCTTGGTTGACGTTTGTGATTGTGACTCAATGAAATTTTCATTCAGTCACGGCGTTTCGAAGTAAGCTTACTGACGTCTTTGTTTGCCGTCGTGTGAATTCTGATAGTTTGGAGAAATCCAGGCATGTGTTTCTGTCTAAGCCTTTTGAAGTAGATTAGTGGAGGAGTGCGCTCCACAAAGAATATTTCTCACCTTTGGAATCGACACTGGATGTTCCAGGGTTCGAGCTTTAAATTACAGCACCATTAAGATAAGTACTTAGTTTTACAATTGCCAAGAAAGCCAAATGTTCAGAGTTACCATATTAATAAAAAAAAATGATTTAACATAGTGTTCTAGCACTGTAAGAGCGTTGAAACTTCCTCAAACTAGTTAGAAAATTGTCATTTCCCTCTTATTACATTACGATGCCTATCTCTCTTTAAGTTAAACATACAATTTACTTTTATAGTCATTTCATTATAATGTACGCTCTTTGATACTGCAAGTGGCACCAAATTAAATCTGTTTTGAGGCTCACGCCAATGACGTTAAAGAGTGTACAATTTTAGATAAGTGCATTGATACGTCAGCATGTGGCATAAATGCACTAAAATTAGTAAACACTCCCTTAAGTAAACTGCCCCGCTATTTAGAGCTGATCGATGGCTTGCTGTCATACATCATGGCGTTTACTATAACAACTATTAGTTGATGACAGCAATGTTATATGGATATGCAGCGATCATACGCTGTCTATCGAGATAGACATGAACAGTATGAACAGCATTATATCCCACGAAGTAAAGTACTTTATGGTTTAATATAAAGTATTATTCATCCTTACTCCATGACATTAAACTCCGTTGACAGGTGACTGTAGAAATATACTATTTAATTTTATTGTGTATCTCGGAGGAACTACATATCCCGTCGGGATAAAAAGTAACCTATATTATTTTCTGTGATCTGTGATTGTGACTTGTTGCCCCGCTAAGACGTGATTAAATATCAAACAAGCAAACAGGTTTTCGCATTTATAATATTGGTGAGGATTTATTTGTTCACATACCCTATATAAGAATGTTAGCAACAATATTTTAAATTTTATTAGACTTACTTTAACAGTGGCAGTAGCTTCGAGTGACTGCGCATGTCGAATGGCTGCTACTGGAATAGAACTTAGGGGGGCAGCTGGTCTGGGAGGTGCAGGGGCGGCTGGAGGGACAGCTGCGACTGGTTTTGGTGCAGGACGAGGAGCTGCAGCAGCTATAGCAATATTAATACTTTTTCAGCATAAACCTAAATATGTATTCTTTGTTAATGCAACAGCACCAACCAGCAACCAACCAAATGTTTTTAATCTTATTTTGTTAGATCTACCCAAATATAATTCTTCCTCCAAAGACAATACACAAACACACATCAGCATAGCCAAAATTCTTGGACTTGATTTTCAAGACATTATAAAATATTGTAAATACAGGGTTGATCACAGCGGCGAGTGGCCTATTAGAAGATCTCAGAAAGTACTACAAATATTTGGTAGAATTTTTTTCGAAGGCGTAAGAGATTATAAACTAGTCCTAAAAAATATTTTTAAAGATTTAACGTGTCAGCTCCATCACCTCCGAATTTTAAACAGAACGTTGAACTGCTTGTTTAAACTCAATAATTTTATTTTCGAAATAATGATATTTAAAAAAGTAGATTTTTTCGTTAATTGGCAGGCTGTAGCTAAGTGAAAAAGGTTAAGCAAAAAGTTGACATGTCTGAATAGAAAACTAAAAGCTAAATTTAAAAATTGGACATAAAAGCCGTTTTCTCTTCGATGCTCCATTAAAAATCAATATGCTGACAAATTGCACAGATAGTATTTTTTTAAATGTTATTAGTTTCGAAAACTATTAACTTTAGACATGCAGTGCTTCATACAAAATATGTACTAAAGTTCTTAAATTTCCGCTTTGTTGCATCTGCTTCTTACGTGGACAGCGGAAAGCTGATGACGGTCAGACTTTAATAAATTTCGTTACGAAAATCGACTAAGTCGCATTAATGAAAACACTTTGATTCATATTTTTCTTATAACTCTAAAACATCGAAAATAGTAATTTTTAGTAAAAAACTCAGTTTTGTTATTTTTATACATCTTAAAACCTCATCTGTTAAGTTTGACGATAAAACCGACAACGGAACCTTATAATTAAAGAATTGCAAATGGGGGTAATTCCAGAGACTGCTCTAACCTAGTTGGAAATAAAATTAGGATTCGATGTGAAAATAAAATACAAATATTTATTTACCCACATTGTGTTATTTGAAAGTGCGAAATACGAAAATACCATACAGGGTGTCTTAAAAGTCTTAGCATGGGCAAATATCTTTACTATTAATAAAGATAGAGACACCAAATTTTAGTTTTGTCATATTGGTTAATAAATCTACTTTTTTATGTAATTTGACTTTTTCAATCCCCTTGGGGGGTTACGCTAGGGAGTTGTAGTCAAAAATTTTAAATGCAACCCTATGCCGTGTGGTACCTCATTTGAAAGGTCTTTTCTCAGATGTTACTTCTTGGCAGAGTTCCAAAACGGACTTTATTACTGCCAAGAAGTTCATGGTGGCCATTATAAACAACTTGTAACGTAATAAGTAAGGCAGGCACTGTTGGTCTGTTACCAGAGGCGTCGATGCCGAAAATAAGTACATACGGTATTTGACAGAAATAATTTAATTGATGAGCGTTACCGTGATTGTATGAAATAAAAAAAACGGTTGAGTGCAAGTTCGACTCGCGCTTAGAGAGTAATAGTCTTCAGTGAAGGATAGCTTAGTCTTGTATATCCGCAAGACCAAGTATAGTCCTTCCAAAAGGCATGTTATTCTTAAAACAATACGCACATCTATACTTCTTTCAATACTAAATACGAGTAAACTAAGTATTGTAATGTTTGAAACAAGAACTTTCTTAGCTTGAGAGAAAAGCAAATAAACTTGAAATAAGTATAGCAATTCTTAAACGAACTGCAATACGGTCGTAATGTAAAAGTAGGTAACCTCAACCCAAGTATAGTAATCCTTATTTCAACTTTTTCTTAACTCCAGTGTTGAAGTGAATACACACACGGAGAAGTAGAACTATTTATCAGTGACGTATATTGAGTGTGGTCAAGGTGTCAGAAAGGCACTGATGGGGTGTGTGTGTATTAGGGGAATTGTGTAAGGTGGTGTAAGAAGGTCATATATAGTGCCAATGCCTCCTTCCCCTATATTGCATAAGGGTGAGTGAGTGTCCAAAAGGCATATTTGCGCTTTCGCCAAAGGGGCACTAAAAATACTAGTGGATTAGGGTGAGAGGAGTATTTTAAAAGGGATGGCGAAAGAAAAAAGCGCTTTCGCCAAAGGATCGCTAAGATATCAGTGGATTAGAAGGGTGAGTGTCCAAAAGGCATATTTGCGCTTTCGTCAAAGGGGCACTAAAAATACTAGTGGATTAGGGTAGAGGGGAGTATTTTAAAAGGGATGGCGAAAGAAAAAAGCGCTTTCGCCAAAGGATCGCTAAGATATCAGTGGATTAGAAGGGTGAGTGTCCAAAAGGCATATTTGCGCTTTCGTCAAAGGGGCACTAAAAATACTAGTGGATTAGGGTAGAGGGGAGTATTTTAAAAGAGTTGGCGAAAGAAAAAAGCGCTTTCGCCAAAGAATCGCTAAGATATCAGTCGATTACGTATTTCCACGAAGACTAACTTCTTTGCTCGAACAGTGTATCTCTTTGTTGAAGAGTAAGCAATATTTATGTCAATGTATATAAACTGTTTGCCATAACTTTAGTTATTCTTGAGACAATGTAAATTACCAATTAAAATAACTGTACTCCTATTCTTCATCTTAAACTAACCCTTCTTCTTGACTGAACAGTAGCAGTCCTTAATCCAATATTACTATTGTCTTGGATGCCAAGAATAGAACGTTTTTAGATTCAAAATTAGCCTTTACTTGCACTAAGAATTTTCGCTTGACACAAGAATAGTAGCGCTTCATGTAAGGCTAATTTTCCAAGAATACTCTAAGTTTCAAATTAGATCAAGATTTTTTTCAGTGTACAATATTGTGAATTTCTCACAGGACGCAAAAGTCTCAATAACTATGGTAAGGCTGATGCTTGCGTAAATAAGAAGAGGCGGCCATGCCGGAAATAAGTCAGTGCGTAATATAACTGATTAGTAAGGCTGGCACGGTTGGTCACAATGTCTCATAGTTAAGAATGTTCAAAAAAAGTAAGACGTCATAAAATCGTAAAAATATGTTAAATAAGTATTTGTAGTTTTACTATTGGGGATATATTCTTGCAAGTGAATGCGTTCGAATGTAGACACCCAAGTACATCTCCTGAAATTGCGTACGCATGTCTAGCACACTCGGTTTGCGCGAGGTACGCATTTTGGTCTACTGCGCAGATGGCAAATAACGAAAAATAAAGTCGAAAAAAACTTGGGAGAAAAGTTATAAAGGTAAATACGTGGTGGTACCTTTACTATTGGGGATATATTCTTCAAAGTAAATGGTTTCGAATCTAGACACCCAAGTACATCTCCTGAAATTGCGTACGCATGTCTAGCACGCTCGGCTTGCGCGAGGTACGCATTTTGGTCTATTGCGCAGATGGCAAATAACGAAAAATAAAGTCGAAAAAAACTTGGGGAAAAAGTCATAAAGTTAACTACGTAGTGGTACCTTGACTATTGGGGATATATTCTTACAAGTGAATGGGTTCGAATGTAGATACCCAAGTACATCTCCTGAAAGTGCGTACGCATGTCTAGCATGCTCGGTTTCCGCGTGGTAAGCATTTTGGTCTACTGCGCAGATGTCAAAAAACAAAAAATATAAAAACGACAAATGAAGAAGTAAAGTTGGAAAAAAGTTAGAAAAAAAGTGCCCCACAAAACAAAAAATAGCAGCGCAGACTGGTACTGTGTGGCACAAGAGGTCGACTAATGGTCGATTATATGATTTACGATTTATAATTTTTATAGGCTTGCCAGTTAAAAATGAATTAAAATACGGGAGCTGCGGTAAAATGTTTCTTTTTTGAAGACTTTTAAAAGAAGAGGCCCACCCGGCATACGTTTGCATTCAAAATTTTTGACCTCAACTCCCTAGCGTAACCCCCCAAGGGGGTTGAAAAAGTCAAATTACATAAAAAAGTAGATTTATTAACCAATAAGATACAACTAAAATTTGGTGGCTCTATCTTTATTAATAATAAAGATATTTGCCCATGCTAAGACTTTTCAGACACCCTGCATGGTATTTTCGTATCTCGCACTTTCAAATAACACAATGTGGGTAAATAAATATTTGTATTTTATTTTCACATCGAATCCTAATCTTATTTCCAACTAGGTTAGAGCCGTCTCTGGAATTACCCCCATTTGCAATTCTTTACTTATAATGTTTTAATATTTTGACAAGTTTTTATATTGTTAAAGGTATAAGTATAAAGTGTATAAGTAGAACAATAAAACAGGGTAGTTATAGGCGAAAAGGGTGCACTATGTTTTATGGTAAAAAAATAGTAGTCAAATCACATATTAAAAGATATTTTAGAATCCACCAGAAAGCAAATGACGAAGAGGTCAACTGTTACTACTTGACATATCAATCACGAGTATAGTTGTCATCGTTCACCGTCTCTAACCGGGCAATTATTCTCTCAACATTGCACAGTTCTATAAATGCTGATGGATACATTTATTCCAAACAGTAAATACAACAGTACTATCTTAAAGTTGTCTTGTGTCTGCCCTTAACCTTAATCCCTGGAGTTCAGAGTTAACCCCCATATGTAAGGATTTTAAAATAAGCACGGTACACAAAAATCGTATACAAAAATACAAAATTTAATATTTTTAGACATCACGTGTAAAATTCTGACTAATGAAGAGTTTGAATATTTGAAGTAAAATTTTTATTTAATATAGGAATTTCTAAATCGTTTGTTACATTCATGTCAAAATTATAACTTTTATTTACCTCGGTCGCAATGACCACGTGCTTATGCCTGCCATAAATGAAGAGAGAGGGACGTAGTAATGTGAACACTTCGAATGCTCTTTCCTATCCAGATATCGAAAACATGCATGATACAAATAAAAGAAGATATGATACCACGCAGCAGGCGCGGCCCGTGAAATTTCAAAGTTGCATATCTCTGTTGCTACTTATGGGACCCATACCAAATTCAGGTTTTTTAATAGTGAGCCTACTAGGAATGTTTTGGTAAAGAAAAAAAATATCTTGCAATTTGCGAAAAAAAGTTGATTTTTTGAATTGACCCACCTGGGTAAAAAATTAACACGCTTAGATATTTTATTTACTATTTTTTCTAAACAAATTTTACATCATTTTGTCGACAATCCTTAAATTGTAAGAGAAAAAAATTTTTTAGTAGAAAGTTATAGTCATTTGAATTTTTTGCAACCGAAAATTTAAATTATTTTTCGGTTGAAAAAATTCAAATGACTATAACTTTCTACTAACACATTTTTTTCTCTTAAAATTTAAGAATTGTCGACAAAATGATGTAAAATTTGTTTAGAAAAAATAATAAATAAAATATCTAAGCGTGTTAATTTTTTACCCTGGTGGGTCAATTCAAAAAATCAACTTTTTTTCGCAAATTGCAAAATATTTTTTTTCTTTACCAAAACATTCCTAGTAGGCTCACTATTAAAAAACCTGAATTTGGTATGGGTCCCATAAGTAGCAACAGAGATATGCAACTTTGAAATTTCACGGGCCGCGCCTGCCGCGCAGGTAGGCGTGGCCATTTACGTCACGCCGTGATCAATTCCGCGATATTTTGTATACAAAACACGTATCGCGTTGTGATTTCAACTATTTTTTGGTGTTTTTATATTAGTTTTAGGAGTTTAAAAGTAAAAATGAGATGTGCTGTGTATGGTTGTGATGTGGACAATCAATCAATCGATGTAATCAATGTATGTATGTATCCCTTTATTTATATGATTATTTTAAATCATATACTATAAAATTTGTATTATAAGCAGGAGGCAAAGTATAGTGCCAATAGAATTTATATAAAATCGCCTGTAACTAACGTAAACTCTACATTGCGCGATATAAATGTCAAAAATAAATCACGGCGTGACGTCATGCGCGAACCCGGACGAATTTGACACGGTTTGGTATCATACCTTCTTTTATTTGTATCATGGAAAACATGGACTGATTCGCTATTTTGATCTGATGCGCCCTGTGATCCAGTTCGCATCGCCTCGGTCTATCCTACTGTTTTTGTATGACTGACTTAAATATAAAAATACTGTAATGTATCGTTTTACTAATGTAGCACTAATTCTTTTAACTATTACAATTATTTATAATTCATTTTCAAACATGTAGTAATGTAGATTTTTTGGGATCTTCTTAATCAAAGAAAAAACTACAATGGGCAAACAGGTAAGTATAAAAAGCAGCTTCAGTTTTACAGTTTTTATGAGGTCCAGAAATTTTGGCGATCTGTGTAGTTGTAGGGAACTATCATGTACGTTATACGTGATAATTATACGCAGTTACTTTTATAATAAAAATAAGACACACAAAATACTAACTGTTTCTGATAATTACCTGGGGTATGTGGAGGTGGAGTAGCCTTTGGTGCTTCTTTGGCCGCTGGAGTACTCTTAGCTGGGGCTGTTCCAGTAACTTTTAGTTTAAATAGTGGCTGTCCAGGTTTAACAGTATCACCATCTTTTACGAGAAATTCCTCAATAATACCATGAGCAGGCGAGTGTACGGGCATGGAAGTCTTGTCCGTTTCGATTTCGGCGATAACTTCATCCGCAGCCACTGCATCTCCTACCTTCTTCTCGATTCTATAAAATAAAATATACAATACAGGTGTTTTTCCACAAAGTGCCTTCGTTCCAAAATTAGCCATAGTTAATATCACTCGACTTAAAGTAGATTTGGTTTAAACCGAGGTTTAAACAAAACACGTCAATTTAGATACATATTGAATTTTACGTTTCACCCCTCGCCTCTAGCTACCCCTACTTTAAAATTTCAAATGGTTGATGCCATTTTGCTCAGTTCTTCGATATTCTCACGCGAAGTGTGAGTAACCCTAGAGGAAGAAATCAAGCGTTGTCATATCTGGAGATCTCTCCGGCCATTCTAGAGCAACTCTTCTACCAATCCATTTTCCGGGAAATCTTTGATGCAACTATTCTCGTACAGTGCATAATATTGAGGGGGGGCTTAGTCATGTTGGAACGGGAACATCCACGACGAGTTTGAAAATAGGACATTATATCATTGTCTAGTCGTCTAGTCGATAATGGAACATATTTTGAACATCTATTGAAGTGAATTTTCTAACGTTGTCATGTTACCGAATATGAATTATTCGAAAATATATCTTACATTTTTTGACCATAATCGTAAATCTGGATTTTTACGGCCTTTAAAATTATAATATGAAATAATATATATATATATATATATATATATATATATATATATATATATATATATATATATATATATATATATATATATATATATATATATATATATATATATATATATAGGTAGTGTGGAGAGGTCGCGAGACTCCCACATCCAAGCTACCATGGGAGATCCGATAAGGATCCCTATGACATTTCTCAGAGAGCAATCTCAAGAACTTCTATCTTTCAAAACTTTCAGGTTGTCTTTTATAGGCAAGAACTGTGGAATTATATGGGAGCAGAAATGCTCATGCTACTGTAAGGCCTCTGGTGAGTCGATGTGGTGTCTTTTAACAACTTAGACACCGAGGAAGACGAAACAGTAGTTCTCCAGATAATTCCAAACATACTTAACTATGTTCATAAATGAGAATGTCTCAGGTAGTGTGGAGAGGTCGCGAGACTCCCACATCCAAGCTACCATGGGAGATCCGATAAGGATCCCTATGACATTTCTCAGAGAGCAATCTCAAGAACTTCTATCTTTCAAAACTTTCAGGTTGTCTTTTATAGGCAAGAACTGTGGAATTATATGGGAGCAGAAATGCTCATGCTACTGTAAGGCCTCTGATGAGTCGATGTGGTGTCTTTTAACAACTTAGACACCGAGGAAGACGAAACAGTAGTTCTCCAGATAATTCCAAACATACTTAACTATATATATATATATATATATATATATATATATATATATATATATATATATATATATATATATATATATATATATATATATATATATATATATATAAAGGGTATTCCAATAAGAGGTTTCGAATGTTTTTATTTGCTACTCTTCTTATCTCAATTTTTGTTTTTGATATTCGGGTTTTATTGCATTGGGGAATTCAGTACAATTTTAACAATGGAGCGCTATACAGTCGAACAACGTGTTTACATTATTAAAACATATTTTCAAAATGGTTCTTTTGTGAGAGCCACATATCGGCGAATTCGTGATTACTTTGGTGTACGCAATCGTCCCTCAGAAGTATCAATTCGCAAAATAGGCATAAATTTGAAACTACCGGATCTGTTCAAGATATCAAAACAAAAAGTACGGGAACGTCCAGCTCGTTCGGTTGAGAATATTCAGGCTGTTCGGGAAAGTGTGGCTGAAAATCCACAAATGTCTGTTGAAAGGCGTTCACAACATTTGGGCATCGGCAGAACTTCAACATGGCGAATTTTGAAAAAAGATTTAGGTCTACATCCTTACAAGATTCAACTTACACAGGAGCTAAAGCCAGCCGATCATGGACAACGCCGTGCTTTTAGCAATTGGATCCTACAGAAGAAGGCAGAGGGTAATCATTTTTGCAATAAAATCATTTTCAGTGACGAGGCTCATTTCCACTTGAACGGTTACGTAAATAAGCAAAATTCTTGCATCTGCAGCAATGAAAATCCTAGGCAGATTCACGAAAAGCCAATGCATACTCAACGTGTGACAGTTTGGTGCGATTTTTGGGCTGGGGGTATCATTGGCCCGTATTTTTTTGAAAATGAAGACGAACAAGCTGTTACAGTAAACGCAGAGCGATACCGAACGATGATTGATGTTTTTTGTGGGATGAGATAATGGACATGGATGTAGACAATATGTGGTTCCAACAAGATAGTGCGACATGCCATATAGCACAAGAAACATTAAATTTATTGCGTACACGGTTTGGAGGAAGGATTATCTCAAGGAATGGGGACGTAAATTGGCCACCAAGAGAATGCGGCTTAACGCCGCTGGATTATTTTTTGTGGGGCTATGCGAAAAGCAAAGCTTACGAAAACAATCCCATAACCATTCAACAATTGAAACAAGAAATTACACGAATAGTTCGTGACATTACTCCAGAAATGTGTTTAGAAGTAATGGAAAATTTCAACAAAAGAATTGTGTGCTGCCGGAGAAGTCGTGGTGGTCATTTGGCAAATATTGTATTCCACGTATAATTGTACACTGTTCAGCTACGCACTGCTATAAATAAATTTCAAGTATGTTATAAAACTTTTATTTTATTCGTTACCAACATTCGAAACCTCTTATTGGAACACCCTTTATATATATATATATATATATATATATATATATATATATATATATATATATATATATATATATTAATTCAGAAAAAGATAACCTGCTACAAACAACCCTGCAAACACTGAACCAGTGACTTAACATCCATCGTCAAGAAACTGATATTAACAATATATACACTCGGAAACAGTCAAAGAGAGAGAGAGAGAGAGAGAGGAATCGAATTTTCTGGGTTAATAGAGGAATACTTCAACTAGCTTCGGTAAAAAACTCAGTTATACAGGATGTTTCATTTCGGAGCTATTAAACGTCAAATTCGAAATTTCCGCGATTTCTCTTGAAATCGGGTACCGCACAGTGGGTCAAAAGACGAATCTAGCAACTAAAAAAGTCATTTTTGATTTAACCATTTTTTTAAAGTAAAACTTATGTTTATGATCAGAAAGGACTATATATATATATATATATATATATATATATATATATATATATATATATATATATATATATATATATATATATATATATATATAATAAATGTAAATGCGAAGATTTACTTCTTCGCTAGTGCAGCGAAAAGGCCGTGAATGAAAAATAAAAATAATGAGGACTATCTTTGATTCTGGTCTGGGTGACCCTCCTGCTATCGATTTCTGGGCCCTTACCCATCAGCGGGCAGGCTTACACCCAGGGTGGCTGAAGAACAGACCACGATTTGACCAGAATCAAAGAGAGTCCTTATATCCAAAATGTTCGGAAAGGATGGGTAAGATGTAGTGGCTCGCGCCAACTAGTTCACCCAGTGTTGCTCCAAAAATGTTTGGCTGCTAACACAATAATACTCGAAAGTATGTCGAATGTCGATTTTCTCGACGTCGACGGTACAAATGCACCATTGTACAACAATAGTAGAAAAATGGAAGATTTCTTGGCCTATTTAGGCCAAGAAATCTTCCATTTTTCTACTATATATATATATATATATATATATATATATATATATATATATATATATATATATATATATATATATAGATACTTTGTTACTTTTCTTGAACCATTTATAATATATCTTTTTTATTGTTTCTTTCTTGGGATTAGGTTCATTATAAAAACATTTTTTTTTTATTATTCTTTATTAAAAGTCCATTGACGTTTCGACCCCTTTTCGGGTCATTTTCAAAATGTTTTTTTTGTTTGGTTTGTTAAAAGACCTTGAAAACTATAAGGTCTTAGAAGGACTTCTAAGACCTTATAGTTTTCAAGGTCTTTTAACAAACCAAACAAAAAAAACATTTTGAAAATGACCCGAAAAGGGGTCGAAACGTCAATGGACTTTTAATAAAAAATAATAAAAAAAAAATGTTTTTATAATGAACCTAATCCCAAGAAAGAAACAATAAAAAAGATATATATATATATATATATATATATATATATATATATATATATATATATATATATATATATATATATATATATATATATATATATATATATATATATATATATATATAAAGTAGGGGTAACTGGGAACGAGTTGAAAATTCAAGTCTCCGTCCACTGCTGTAGTCTTTCTCTGCCTCTCCTTCCAAATATGTACTTCCCTTACTCTTATGCCGGCATAATCATTACCTCTTATATGTGCTCGCACCACTGTAGTCTTTTTTCCTGAAAATTTTTAAACATTTCGACAACCAGAGTCCCAGAGCCCTTATCGTCTCATTCCTGACCTTATCTCTCCTTATTACCCTATATATTACTACATTTGCTTCTACATCCTACCGTTTTAGAGTATGTAACAATGTGTATAGATTTTACGTTAACTACATCTATTTCAAGTTTAAAGTCCTTAGAATGTTATTAATTACATAAATCGTTTTAATTCAATTTCTACGCTTTGTTTCTTTTAATTTATTTTTAAAGGCAGTCCTTTCTGATCATAAACATAAGTTTTACTTTAAAAAACTGGTTAAATCAAAAATGACTTTTTTAGTTGCTAAATTCGTTTTTTGACCCACTGTGCGGTACCCGATTTCAAGAGAAATCGCGGACGTTTAATAGCTCCGAAATGAAACATCCTGTATAACCGAATTTTTTACCGAAGCTAGTTGAAGTATTCCTCTATTAACCCAGAAAATTCGATTCCTCTCTCTGTCTCTCTTTGACTGTTTCCGAGAAAAACAAACCTGTTCGACTTTGGGTTAAGCTTTATGTTAATGTGTAGATATTGTAGATTGACACTTATTTTTGCTGATCTCCTGACGTCATTATTCATTAGGGACAAATGGCTGCTTTTTAAATTGTAATAAATTATACCAAAAAGTAAACATTTTTTGTAGCTAAATTATCCTAGTAATTTTCCTCAAAATCGTTTTTCTGGGTTTTTAACATGGATTTATTAAGAATGGATACGGGATGATCTAACATTCTTTGAAGCCAAAACAAACCATTCTAAACGACACTGTAAACACAATTTGTAAACATTGGCCACATCTTATTTTACCTTGTATTTTTGTACAAAAAATACGTTAGAAGCATCACAAGATTTACTAAAAGTAATAAAAGCCCTAAAATATTTTATTTTTCTGCTAAATAATAATAAATTTAAGTTAAAAAGGTTTTATTATTTATAGGTTATATTATTTCTAAAGGTTTATTTAAAGTCGCTCTGAGTCATTTATAAATCTATGTCGCACTTTTTCTTTTCTAGTTCATTAGACAAAGACGTACGTGTAACCGAGTGTTCAGACGTTTTTCCTAAGCAACCAGCAGAGACAGGAACACTTCTGAGCTCCAACACTCCAATGCTATTTTATCTCTTTCTACTACCATTCTTAATTCAATTACGTATTTCCTTAAAGTTCGTAAACTCTACCTCTAGGGGAAATGTTTTCATAACAAACAACAAATATAAGGCTTCACGTTCGATACTCACAGTATACGGACATCGAATCCTTTCTTAATAAATAAATGGTTTGTAATGAATTCCTTAAACGATTTATGCAATAAAAAAATATGCGCATATTCCTTATAATAAGATATAATTTTGTCAGTGCAGAATTTCTTTATCAAATATACTTTATAATATATTTTGTGTTGTTATTTCAGTGCAACCAATAAAAAATATGATCATTTTTATACCGGCATGATGGGAGCCATCTTTAAAGGAGGTCGTTAGTATGTTTTAGAAATGTATTGGCTGTTTATAGAAAAGTTTTTCTTCTTTAGATTATTGTGAAGATTAAATTTTAAAAGTGAAGCAAAAAGAAATTTAATATAATATATTAGCAGTCTTAAGTTTATATGTTTCATAAGAAACCTGTTCTTTTTGTAAAAAAAAATCTAATATATTTGCAAAGACTGAATTTCTTTGTATTTCCAATACATAAAACTACCAAGTTAAAATCCACAAATTAACTGATTTTATCACTTATCGCTAAATCCTATTATAATCCTATTATAATTATAGAAGAAATCGACTGATCTACCGAATTTTCGGGACAGCTGACAACTTTGCGTGTATAATAATCATGTTTCTATTTATCCACTGCCATCTGTTGATCTAAAATGATTAACACTTGCGCCCTCAGTGTTTAACCTCCCCACTGTTGATGGTATATCTGGTTGTGTGTAAAACTTCTTTATCTGCTTTCATAAGAGTAATCTTTATATTTTAGGTGTTATGTGATTGTTTGTTATGGTATTTTTATTATATAATGTAACATTGTTTACGATCTCATGTTAGAATTTGCTTGCTCTAATTTTAAAAAGATGTATTTTAAAAGAATAGTATAATTGGATTATTTTTCTAATAGGTAATAACAACTTAATGACTTACACAGAAATGTAAAAAGAAAATTTAAAACATTATTGATTAAATACATCTTCCTGTTTTTACTACAAAATTATAAAATTAATGCAAAGTCTAGTTTAAATACATACATATGGATTAATACAAAATTCTTTTAAAAAGCACCGCTCTGTTTTTGTTTTCGCGTGAATACTTTATTTGCGCCAGTAGTTTGGATCTTTTTACTCTGGGCAATTGTTTTTCTTTTTCTGTTCTAAATCGTTTGTGATTTGTTTTTTTCCTCTACAGGTAAAATTTGCTCTAGTTGTCCTCTACATCTGTGGATTTTAATTCAGATGTTAGGGTAGCTTCCGCTTCTAATTCTAGTTGTTTCAGTTGATTTACTGTATAGGTGGTTTCATTCACAGTTATTGTATATTGCCTTTTATTTCTGCTGTGTAGTTTTATTCTAGCCTTTCTTTTCTTCTCCCACGATCGTCATAATAAAGGCCATTAGAAATCAATATGCCACTATCTTTACGCTGTTTTACCCTTGTGATGACATTCTGTTTTTTGAAAAATGATATAAATTCTACTTTGACTGGTTTTAATTGTTTTTTTCTCCTAGAGTGTATATATTGTTAATATCAGTTTCTTGACGATGGATGTTAAGTCACTGGTTCAGTGTTTGCAGGGTAGTTTGTAGCAGGTTATCTTTTTCTGAATTAAGTTCAAAGACAATTAGGTATACATTGTTTTTTGTAGATAAGAGTTCAGTAGATAAGAGTTTTTCCCAAATTTCTTTAGTGTTTTTAAGAGCTCTTATTTTATCATCAATTTCCTTAGCACTTGTCTTTATTTCATTTCTTATTTGCTTTGATTGTTCATCTCTTGCTTTTTCAAATTTTTGTGTTTGTTCTCTATTTGCTTTTTGGAGTAAATGAAACAATATTTTATCATTACTAATTAATTATGAATAGTTATCAATTCAAATATATCACTGGTGCAAAGAGCCCACTTTTAAGGTAAATCAGTTCCAAGCGATTTTCGACCATAAATATTAAAACTGATGATGATTGTTGAGAGGAATTTGCCCTGTTAAAAAGACAAATAGGACATTTTTCGAATAACTTAAGTATATAGTAGTACTTGTAATCCACTATTTCTTACCACTAGTCACAAAACTAAATTTATTTCTAACATTTCACTGTCAAAAATCGATATTAATTACAAAGCACGTTTGCTCAGTGCTACTACTACTTATTATCAGATGATATATATGTATGTATGTAAAAAAGCCACAATAACACATAGAAACAGCAATCATAGAAATTTTATTTTGAGATTTAATTTTACATAGTTAAAACGGATTTCCACCAAGTACCTATTGGCTGACTCTATTCAGTATTTAATGTATACCTAATGTTATAAAGAATATTTCCAATATAAAATATAAATATATGTTTGAAATAGAGCGGGGCAGGGCTTAAGGAGTTGTGACTTGAAAAAGAGCTTCAAGTCGTTTTTGGGATTTCAATTCCAAGGTTTGAATCCCTTTTTAAAACGAGGGCTTGGGGCTTGAATTACTTTATAAAAGAGCACTGTGAATGAAAAAAGAGCTTCAATTCCTTTTGAGGGCTTTCAAAGCTCTGTGGTGGTGACTTGAAATACTGAAAGGGCTTACCAAGCTATAAAAGCCAGTGTTGCGATTTAAATCGTATTTATATGATTTTTTAACCTACTTAAAAATACGAAGTAGGTACATCAAATCAAAATATCTGAAAAAATTAAATTGATTAATATATGAACTAAAATAATCAAAATAATAAATATGCCGATAAACTATACTTAGAATACTTGCATAGATTTATATGCCGTTCGAAATTATTGAACTTCTATTTATACATAGACGAGCGAACGAGCCGCAAAGTCAGGGAATCCCGGGTTATCCCCTTTTGACGCAATCGGCAATATTATTTGCTATTTTGTTTTGTTCTTTAGGATCAGCGGGCCAGATCTCACGATTTATCGTGAGATTTCACGATTTTCTATCGAATTTCACAATCTCACAATATGAGTACAGGATTTAACGATTTTTTAGGTATTACTCAACATGAATGATTTCTAGAATTTTAAATTATCTAAAATATAAATTAAATCAATTAAAAACTGTTCTTGGCAGAATTATTTAAATATTTTGGTCGATTGTAACACCTCTAGTTATTTAAGTTGGACGCCTGTAAATACATAGCGCTGCGACGGCGCTGTCATGAACTCCAAGCTCTTTTAAAGCGTCTAAAGCTATTTTCAAGGGCTTTAAGCTCTTTTAAAGGGCTTGCAGAGCTTCCAGCCCACAAAAGGCTTCAAATCCTTTGCAAAAGGGGTTGTGGCTTTCAGATTCCTTTTTAAGTGAATTGGGAATTGCATAGCCTGTCATGTTTAAAAAGGAATGGTGGCTTTGGGCTTTCAAGCCCTTTTTAAGAGCTTGTAGCTTGGGGCTTCAAGCTCTTTTTTCAAGGGCTTTGCCCAGCTCTGGTTTTAAACAATTTCAAAAGATAAAAATTACATTTTTTCATTACAACATATTATTTTAATACAAAATAACAAACAATTCACAACAAATCTGTAGTTAAGAAACAACATATAATCAGCATCTGGAAACAGCCCGCACAAGATTAACAAAACCTTTATTGATATGATTGATATAACATGTGCCCTGTTTTTTTAATAAAGTAAAAGTATATAATTTTATTCTGGTTGATGTAAATAAAGTTGCACTTAATAGTTTAACACGAAATAAGTTCAATCAACAGAATTGTTAGTGTCTTAATGATTTTCAAGATTGATTAAAGTTCTGGCAATTGTTTAAAAGTAATGGTTGGTCTTACAAATGCAGTACAATATCAACATATGATTTGAACTAGAAAAGCAGTACCTACCTAATAAGACATATGTGTCATTTTAAACCTATGCAGAATTAGGCCACAGGTTTTTGTTTACTATGCTTTCTATAAAATAGGATTAAGTACTTGCTTTTTACTAAGACTGTTCAATAAACTATCCTACAAATTCTTCAGAAATATCAGTAATAAATCATTAAGGAAAACTTAAAATAACTACTATTTTACAATATTCTTATGAGGAGTGACTAAGAATAATTTGATATTTATGCTGATAAGGGTTAGTTACTTATTCACAAAGTGGAAATCACTATCGATCATTCTATTAGAGGCAAATGCAGAAATTTCAAAGTTGTATATATAGGGAGCTTCGCTTAACGCAAAAACTAATGTCAGATTTTTGAGCATTTCCATTGATAACTATTTAACGTTTGACGCCCACATCTTGGGACTTGCGAAGAGGGTGGCTTCTGGGTGCTATGGTGTGCATTTGGCGTCGAGGGAAGTCAGTGCTGCTCTAGCTAAGGTTTATCACTGTGTAGTGTAGTCCCACCTGCGTTATGGGATTGTAATTTGGGGGAATAGATGTGGTTATTCGCTTAATTCATTGTTCATTCTGCAGAAGTGAGCCGTTAGGTTGGGCATTGGCTAAGAGTTCAATAATTTATATGAAAGCCGCAAAATATATAATCGCCTTCCCGATCATGTAAAGCAGGGTTGGTTTGATTTAAATCAAGTGATTTTTTTGAAATAAATCAATGATTTAAATCATTTTTCTTCATAATGATATTTTATTATTACATAATAATTACGAGAATGATTATTTTATTTTAACTCGACTTGATTTTATTATCTACCATTATAATGGGTATAGGGCAGTGGTTCCCAAATGTCTCGAAATTCTGGATCCCCAAAATTAGAAATTGGTAACATGCGGACCCCATGAACAGTTTAGCTTCAAAAATAATAAAAGAAACAACCTTTGTTAAAAAAATATTTATTTCAAAAGTGCCGATTTATTCAATGCCTTTAATATGGCTTGGCAATTTGCACCAAAAGGCAGCATGCTATTTATAAATAAAAACGGCATCCTATAAAAGTAACTGAAAAACTGAACTAAACTGAACAAAATATATTCTCTTTTCTAGCAGAAAAAATATAATATATCAATCATCAGTTTTGGATTTTAATGACAAAAATGAAATACTGTTTTTCCTGTCATAGTTCTTTCTAAATCTGGTCTAAGATTTGAACAGCCAGATTCTCCAATGTAGTGCGGTCTAATTTGACAACCAAAAGTTTTAAACTGACAAGTGTAAGACAATTAAGTTTTATGCTATGAACTTATTCTTGAGCTTTCTCACAAATTTGTAAAGAAAAGGGCAATTTTAGTAAGTACTTTTGACAAAAATAGAACTAACTTCATTACAGCAACTCGTTCCAAGATGAAAATGATTTGGAAACCAAGCAAATCGGTGAAATATCAGAATAATTCATAAGTTTTTAATAACGACTACTTATTAACAATGACAGGACAAAAACCTGTCAAAACATAACTGACCAACTAGAAGATTTCAATTTAAACCAGTACTAAATCTTAAACCTTCTTAGTAAATCTGAACGGAAATTTTTAATCTTAGATCTGAAGCAACATTGGGAACCACTGGTATAGGGTATAGGTAGCTATATAACATGTACCCATTGTTTTTGTTTGTGTTTTTAAAATTACCATTTTCTGTTTCGTTTGCTGAAGTTTCAATTAATATTAATATTATTAAATTTATATTTTCTACTCCATTATTTTAATATGTACTGCATTTTAATTATTTACTATTGTAACTCTGAACTGTACATCTGAACAAACAATAATGAAATAATACAAAACTAAATAAAATTCAAAAATTCGGACTTAAATCAAAAAAATCTGATTTAAAGCAAAAAAATCTGATTTAAATCAAAAAAATCTGGTTTTTTTGATTTTTTTTTTAAAATCATGACTTTTGCCAACCCTGATGTAAAGTATAAAGGATATTTAAAAATACTGTAAAAAACTGGTGGGGAGAGCTTATTACGGGTTGGGAGATTATTATAGTGACGATTTGACAATTAATTGCTGATTAGTACCTATGTTTCCTGCCCTTACTTCATGCTGTTTTATTATATTTATTCATGTTTACATCCTTTTATTATTGTCTTTAATTGTTCTGTAAATTAAATTACTTTTAGATATATGTATATCTGTAATCGTTCTGGTCTGTACTTCCCGAGGTACTTCCAGGGTTCTTCTGTAAATATTGTTTATGCTTTTTTAACTTAATTTTAATCTATTGTTCCTTAAGTGTTAATTCATGTGATTCAGTTATGTTGCCTTTATTTATGTCATTTATATTTAATGTTTAAAATCTGTGTTGTTTGTACCACACTGATTGATTTTTTTGTTTTTGAGTAATTTTTTTATATACCTACTTACTTGCGCAACTTGCACACTTTAACCGTTTTATTTTATTTACTTAGCTTTGTTAACAAAATATTTTATATTTTTTAACAATAAAGCATATTTTGACTTTTGACTTTGACTGTCTCTGTTCCTACTTACAGGACCCGTACCAAATTTAGGAGATTTAATAGTGAGCCCACTGAGAATGTTTTGGTAAAGGAAAAAAAAACATTTTGTAATTTGCGAAAAAAAACTGAATTTTTGCTGGGCCCCCCCTGGAAAAAAAATTAATGTGTTTAGGTATTTAATTTATTATTTTTTCTAAACAAAGGTTAAGTACATCATTTTGTAGACAATTTTTAATTTTAAGAGAAAAAATTTGTTAGTAGAAAGTTATAAGTGGGCATCTGAACTTTTTTAAACCAAAAATATAATTTTTAAAAAAATTCAAATGACTAAGTATCTCTCTACTAGCACATTTTTTCTCTTAAAATTTAAAAATTCTCAACAAAATGATGTGAAATTTATTTAGAAAAAATAATAAATAAAATACCTAAACGCGTTCATTTTTTTCCCAGGTTGGGTTGGGTTGGGTTGGGCAAAAATTCAACTTTTTTCCAATTAAAAAACGTTTTTTTTTCTTTACCAAAACATTCCCAGTCGGCTGACTATTAGAACCCCTAAATTTGGTACGGGTCCTGTAAGTAGGAATAGAGATATACAACCATGAAATTTCTGCAACCGCCTCGGTAGGGTATTAATAAAAATTGATGCTGATATGTTAGTTTGTTTTTATATAATTATTTTACACAAACCCCCTTATATTCCTAATTAAGTGTAATAACATAATTTTACTTTAAAATTTAAATTTCTCTTACCGTATATCACCTTCAGTTACAGACTCTGGAAAGGCAGGACATTTTATCGTTTCGGACTGCAATAAAAAACTGGAGGCATGAAAATATCTGTTAGTCTGGCAGCATATTGATTTAGGCAAACTAGAACAAACAAATATATGGATAGCTACAAGAAATATGTAAATATATCCCTAACCTCCTTTCTTAAATGTATGCTACTAACCCAATTTAAACTTTGACTTCGCCCCTTTCCCTTTGCGCCATAATTTGAGGTTAGGAAGTAAAATCAAATTTGACTAAACAAACTTTGTTAGAATGTTCCATTACCTTGTTATAATCTCACTGCTTGGTTTAATACTATATCTACAAATAGTCCCTACTCCACGACACTGTTGCACCGATACCTAGAATAATAAAGATTACATAACATGAAAGAACACTACTTTTATTTTTATTAATTGCTGTCTTATTAAAGTGATATAATTACATAATTTATTTTAATTCTTAAACAATAATACCTTTGATACATTTTTTTCCAAATATTTGTTTAAAGTTCTAATCACTGCACGCGGTAATCTTCGACTAGCCATAGTTAACATACTGGACATAATACCAAGGTTTTTCGGTCCCCCTAAACGAGTAAAAAATAAGAGTTACTTAACACCTAAATCATATGCTGGGTGTTCTATAAATATATTGCAAAACTTTGCAGCCGGAAAGCCAAAAAACTTTAACAAAACTAGTATTCCAGAACTGTCACACGTATGTCAAACCAAACTGTCAAATTCAAAAACATCCCTTGTGTCAGTGATTAGAGACCTCTCAATTCTCGACGCTATATTACGACTGTATCGCTATCAATACAGGAATAGCATTAAACCACATTTTTACTTGGCAAACGAAATTTAATCCACTGTTTAACTATCAACTGTGGCCATAACCAAAGATGTCAAAAATTATCTACAGATTTTTAATATGTTACGCTAACTTATGAACTTTATGACACACCAACTACACGGTTTCTAGATAGTAGAATCAGAGAAAAATAAGACAGAGAGAATAATATCATATCAGAGAAAAATAAGGTAGTTAGGAACATACCCTTACTATGTTTTTACCTTTTTCTGGTATGATTATTAAGTTGTATGGTATGTGGCAGAACGTCAGGTGGTTGTCAAATAGTTCGCATTAAAGTATTATATTCAAATATTAAGAATTTTATTTTGTAAGGAAAGTGTAGATCATAACATTCATAACATAGAGAGAAGAATATCTCGTACGGAGTTCAGTCATAAATACGACTTGCTTTCTATATATGACCTCCAAACCGACGTCGAAATAAGCTGCCATGGGCGTGCGATGCAGATTTTGGGTTATTACAAAGCACAGCGAGAGTGAGTATTGAGACGCGCCGCAGAAAACTCTCTCTGCTTGCCGTGTTGCTACCGCACTGGCTAATGTCGGAAGGTCTTGTGCTAATCTCGGGATGTCACCGTTTGAAGGCTGTCGAGGTGGCGGGAAGAAGAGATATTCTCTCTCTTTATCTTATTTTTCTCTAATAATATCTCGTACCGATTTCATTCATAAAAAGGTGTATTCCTTTCACCCCCAGGAGGAGCTCCCGTACAGCTCCAGAGCAGCACCTGAACCGTTCGAGCCCTATCCCCCCTGCCCTCTCGAGGATCATTTCTGACTTGAGCTTAATGTCAAACTTGTCAATTGTTCCTTTCGGAACGGTGCCGAGCTTAGACAAGGACTCTTTCCTCATCTAAGGTGCCGAGCATATACTTGCTATATAAATATACTGCGGGTTCCCCATTAACCCAATATATATGTGCGGTTTTTGATGCCAACAATGTGAAATGGAGATATATAATTTCGCATAAGTCTATCCTTTAGTCTGATATTTCGTAAACTGCGATTGCGCCAAATCTTGTGTTGCTATTGGCCATCTAACATCTAACGGCGCCATACGTTTCTTGACAGGGCTGGTTTTTTGGTATAATTGAACTAGTTTATTACTTTTTGTACAACACGACACAAAGAAAAAATGGCGAATGGCGATCCAACTGTAAACTAAAAAAAAAAACCGAAAGCTGAAAGCAATCAAACCCTTTTATTTTAAATAATATACGCACAACAGCCGATGACTAGTGCAATTCACCATCTAATTCTGTACTATTTCTGACCAATGAAAAAATTCGTATTAACGCATGGGCATATACAGAAATATCAGACTAAAGGATAGACTTATGCGAGATTGTATATCTCCATTTCATATTGTTGGCATCAAGAATTCCAGACAACCCGCAGTATATTTATATAGTATGTATATGGTGCCGAGATCATAGAAATAGGATTTTCTCTGGCCGAGATACTCCGGGGCGAGTCGCTCCGGGGCGTCAGACACCTGAAAGGAATATTACTAAAAGGTGTCTTCCTTTCACCCCAAGGAGGAGCTCCCGTACAGCTCCAGAGCGGCACACATTTGTTCCATTCAACTTGTGCATCAAGTACCTGAACCGTTCGAGCCCTATCCCTCCTGCCCTCTCGTGCATCACTTATGACTTTAGCTTAATGTCAAAATTGTTAATGGTTCCTTTCAGGAACGGTGTCGAGTCACTCTGGGGCGAGTCCCTCCGGGGCAACAAACACCTGAAAGGAATATTATTTAGTAATATTCCTTTCAGGTGTCTGACGCCCCGGGGCGACTCGCCCCTGAGTAACTCGACACCGTTCCGAAAGGAACAATTGGCAAGTTTGACATTAAGCTCAAGTCATAAGTGATGCACGAGAGGGCAGGGGGATAGGGCTCGAACGGTTCAGGTGCTTGATGCCCCAGTTGAATGGAACAACTGTGTGCTGCTCAGGAGCTGTACGGGAGCTCCTCCTTGGGGTGAAAGGAAGACACCTATTAGTAATATTCCTTTGAGGTGTCTGACGCCCCGGGGCGCCTCGCCCCGGAGTCACTCCACACCGTTCCGAAAGGAACAATTGACAAGTTTGACATTAAGCTCAAGTCATAAGTAATGCCCGAGAGGGCAGGGGGGATAGGGCTCGAACGGTTCAGGTGCTTGATGCCCCAGTTGAATGGAACAACTGTGTGCTGCTCAGGAGCTGTACGGGAGCTCCTCCTTGGGGTGAAAGGAAGACACCTATTAGTAATATTCCTTTGAGGTGTCTGACGCCCCGGGGCGCCTCGCCCCGGAGTCACTCCACACCGTTCCGAAAGGAACAATTGACAAATTTGACATTAAGCTCAAGTCATAAGTAATGCCCGAGAGGGCAGGGGGGATAGGGCTCGAACGGTTCAGGTGCTTGATGCCCCAATTGAATGGAACAACTGTGTGCTGCTCAGGAGCTGGACCGGAGCTCCTCCTTGGGGTGAAAGGAAGACACCTATTTAGGGGCGCATTCAGAATCGACGCCCGGGTGTTCCCGGGTAAACAACCGACCGTTCAGAATCAGGCGGCCAGCCGTTGGTTCTTATGGCCGTGACGTCATTGACAGGTTAATTTTTACCCACCGTTACCCACGGGGCGTCGATTCTGAATGCGCCCCTGTAATCTGTGTCATAATCTGTAACCTAACTTCTTCAGGAAAATTAAAATTTAAAAAGTTTTTGATTGGTTTTTCGCATTGGATTTTGGCTTTAACACTTTAAAGACATCGACAACAAATGGTACAATAATTTAATTGCTTATTTATAATATGGCCAGTGCTGCAGCATCTTATAAGCGAATTTTGCAAATTTTAGAGAAGTGGCCTATTGATAAAAATAAAGCAGGAGGAAGGTAACCAACTTTAATTTATACTTCAGAGCTTCTAATAATATTAGTCAGAGGTTTGTTGTTAATAATAAAAATTCGATGATCAAAAGTTGATTCTGGTCTGTATTGATATACTTACTTAATATATGAAAGACAGGCCAAAATCAACTTTTTATGATCGAATTTTTATTATTTTCTTTGTTAAGACTACATCTGGAATGAAAACATTTGAGTAGTTTATGAATTTTGATGCATTACTTACAATTTACTTTGTTTATTGCTATTTTTTTTTCTTTTAAGGGACTATTCTGAGTTTTTTAATAAATATGTAACAAGGGCTTACAAGGAGAACAAATTTGAGACCAACCAAAAATATTGGGATCAGCAATATTTAGCGGTACAAAAATTATTAAACAATACAAACAAAAACAAATACAAACGTTTATTGACATCATCAGCAACAGGGCTTACAGGAGAACAGTGCAATTTAGTACTATCTAATCAATTTTTAGAGGAACTACAAAACGAAGAGAAATCTTATTTTAGAAAATTACTTTCTTTGAAATCTGATAAACAGTAAAATGAACACTATTAAATATATTCCCCAATACCTGAATTCTATTAGAAATTTGTGCACAAAGATAGCAGAAAATATTAGTAATGAAAATATACCTCACATCCCAGTTATGGCAACTGAAGTGTTGGAGTATATGAAACCACAACCAAATGAAGTTATTTTAGATATGACTTTTGGTAGTGGGGGTCACTCAAAAAAAATCTTAGACATGGAACAAAGTGTCAAAATCCTTGCCATAGACAGAGATCCATTAGCCCATTCTTACGCCAAACAGTTACAAGAAGAATATCCTAGCCAAGTAGTCCCTTTGTTGGGTAAATTTTCTGATGTGCCTCAACTGCTTAAAAGATGTGGATATGGAAAGAACTCAATTCATAGTATCCTTTTTGATTATGGTTGTTCGTCAATGCAATTTGACTTGGCATACAGGGGCTTTTCTATTTCTAAAAATGGCCCTTTGGATATGAGAATGGATGGAAATAGGGATCCTAGTAAGTTTAGTTATATTTTTTATGAAGAAATTGATTTACAGGTGCTAATTTTTAAAAATACAATATGTTATACAAAAAGAGTAATTCTTTGGTTAATTCTGAGGTGAGAGTTTCTACCTTCACATATGCGTCTTTTCACAGCGCCTCCATCAAATGTCGCAGCGGGGGCCGTAAGGATAGTAAAATGACGGTGAGGTTTACTAAAACACCTTATATTAAATAATAATCTAAACATCAAGACAATATTATTACATAAGCTCACTTTCTTTCATCATATTCAGGCTTGTTGTAATAAGAGAATGAAATTGCCGTTACGTCAAAAGCTTCTTCTATGCTAACCTTTATCGCGATCCGTTGCTCCGTTGAGACGTGATTGGGTAAAGGAGTGCACACAAGCAGGCTTCCAGCTGTCTGGGAAGATACCCTTCATACCACCAAAAACGTTTTGTAATTTCAGGTACCACCTAATTAGAATACCTATCTAGGTCATTTTAGGTAATTCTGTATAATTACAATTTAAGTACAATTCAAATTTTTACCAAGGAATAAAATGAAATTTTGACGATAAGTATTAAAAATATTTTTATTATACCTAGATTTCACAATCAGTGTTGCTAATGTTGCCATCTTTTCTTTAATATATTTATAAGATTTGTCGCGTTTTCTTTTTGTATGATTTGTCCGATCAATCCGATCAAATCCGGGTTTTTTCAATGTTCTACTTTAATTTTAACCAAACTAAACTAAAGTCAAATAAGCCTGTCGCCCAGCATAAACAAAACCACGCGGCCGATACCTGCCCGCGAAATAACGCGATCGGTCAATCAGTCGTAAAATGCCCCTCGGTTTACGCCTCACCTCGTGGCAGCTTGATTACATTTGGCGACAGGCTTATTTGACTTTAGTTTGTGCATCCTACAAAGAAAGTTTTTGTTTCAAAAATATTCGTTTTAAATATATTTGGTTTAGACGAATCGCATTCTTTTTATTTTTTGATATTTTGTATATTTGATTTAAACTGTGATAATGTTAAAAACGTGTTTTATGCGTGCAAGAACTTTTATCATTAAGAATACCTAAAGTTTTCTTAAAAATAGGAAATTATTTTTTCCATATGACGCAAACTTTATGGATGCCGCTGTATATATAAAATAATACATAATAAACCCACACAATTATTGGATTATTATTAATTTTTGCAATTATTTTTTGATCCAATAATTATTTAATTCAACAAGCCTTGTTTAAAGGAACTACGCCACTGGTGTATCGATTTCCAGCAACTAAGTCAGGAATGTGACGCTCGTGGCCAGTGCCGGCTCAAGGGGGGGCTAAGGGGGCCATCAGCCCCGGGCGGTGGGCTAAAGGGGGCGGTGAGTGAAGTAAAAATTGTAAAGTTGAAAAACAATAACAGTTGTACAAAAAAAATTGACACAACTGACACACAAAACAGTTGACATTTTCTGGCGTGAAATCTTTTATTCTATTTTTTGAAATTCCTTGAGCTTTTCTCAAAGATAAATTGGGATGACGTTTGAAGAAATGTCTAAGCCACTTTTTGCCGGCATTCGCGTCTTTTTTTCAAAACGGATGAGAAAAGTTATTCCTTATAGCAAGCTGATACGCCAGTCTGCGAATATCTGCGAGTCCTAGACCATAATATCTTTTGTCCATTTCCAAACAGTACATACCAAATCTTCCATTTTACGCGATAAAACTGGTTTTCGACCCATTTGTAGTTTACATTGTTCTTCTAAGGGTTGCTCACGTTTGACATAAAATTTAAGGGTTATTTTTGGAACGTTGAAGCTCTTTGACGCCTTTAAATACCCCATATCCTTACTTTTAACTGCGTCAATGGCTGCGTCTTCATATTCTCTGGATTCCATTTTTTATATGGGAGTCCTATTTTAGGCATTTTACTGAATTTTTTTTCCTATATATAAAAAAGTTTTAGAACCGTACATTTAGTTGGGTTCCTGGGGATATCCAATTTTAAGATACCTTTCTATCCAGAATTAGGCAACCTTTATGATTAAGGTTATGTGATTAAAATTAAAAAAGCTTGATAGATATTTTTGTTTTAAACACTTCGGCTTATTCTAAAACTATTCTTTCCTACGCGAACTACTTACCTTTTTACAATAATTTTTAGGCACAGAAACAAAAAACTCTATGTCACACATAAACACATAATATTATGGTGCCAGTGGCGTATTCGGAGGGTTAACCCCACCCCCAGCTGTCTGAAGAAAAATAATTTTATTTCGATTTTATGACGAACTTTGGTCGCAGCCCCGAAAAATTTTCGCCTGCGGCGCTTTTTCACCTTCCCCCTTTCCATTTAGTGGCGGACCCCCCCCCCCCCAAACAAAATCCTGAATACGCCACTGACGTCAGCTAAAAGTGAACACTGAACAGCCAAACTGTGTGCTCCACACAGGCACATTCTGTGTGAAAGAAAGACCTTTCGTCTTGTGAATTCAATTACAGAAAACTATTAACAAGTTTTGAGGTGATGTAGTATCCAAAATTTGGCAACTATCCAATATTAGGCGACTTTCCTCTACATCTTTGTGTTTTTACGTTCGTTTTATTTATATGGATAATACCTAGCGGAAATAAAAATTGGAAAATTTTATTGGCGGGGGGACCCTCCCTTTGAATAGCCCCGGGCAGTAAACAGCCTTAAGCCGGCACTGCTCGTGGCTTGTTCTTGCTCGATTCTTACTTCACAACAAACCTTTAGGGGGTATCTACATTTTATTTAACCATGGTGTTGGAATGTGAAATAAATATAAAAAAGTTTAGTTTTGAGAAATTGCAAAAAATATTGTGGTCTTTTAACATAAATATCACTTTGTTTACAAACTGCAAATTTTTTAAGCAATTAGCCTGGCAAAATACTGAACTATAAATTTATGTTTTATCCTTTTGTTAATCATAATCAGGACTGAATAAAAACTTATCTTAGGTGTACCTACGGCTGCCGATGTATTATCAAAAGCGACTGAAGAAGATCTATACAAAATCATAAAGTACTATGGGGAAGAAAAACAAGCTAGGAAAATAGCAAGAGCTATTGTGGAATCAAGATACCTTCTAAGAAAATTAAGTACAACACAAGAACTTGCCGAATTAGTAGAAGCTGTTGTTACTGGTGATTTTGAAAGTGACAAACAATCCAAGAAGATACATGTTGCCACTAAAACGTTTCAAGCGCTCAGAATTTTTATAAATAATGAATTAAATGAAATTAACTACGGGCTTCTTCTTGCACATCACTACCTAAAAATAGGGGGGAGGTTAGTAGCTATAACTTTTCACTCTTTAGAAGATACAATAGTAAAGAGACATTTGCTTGGTAATGTGATTGAAAATAGTGCAAATCCTCTGCCACTAAAGTTTACTAGTCATAATTTTAATTTAGATGTAGGGGATGTACATAAAGTAATGAATTCCAACTGGAAAATGTTGCATAAACATGTAATTTTACCCAAATATGAGGAAGTCCAATTTAATAGTCGTAGTAGGTCAGCAAAACTAAGAGCTGCTGTAAAAGTTAACTAGATTTTGAAATATATTTATTAAAATAAGACTTTTGGTTTCAGTTATACAGGTTAGGTACATACAGTTTAAAAAGCCAGATGTGGTTAAACATGTTTTTTTAACAGTCATGTCCACCAGTAAGTACTTAGATTTGCTATGGTCAGACTGAGGCAGATGCAAAATGGTCCCATTCGGGGAAAAATGCGGTTATAAATGTTTTTCCAGAGATGACAATTAGGGTCATTTTTACCTATGGCTAATTACCTACTGGAATCCCCAATAAGTAAATATCTTAATTTTTGTGAGAATAATTTTTTTTAAGTGAAGTGGAAGTGTTTATGTGTGAGATTTTGACAAATATTTTTGAAGCAATTTTAAGGAAAACAGGTAAGCAATATTTTTTTAGTGTTAGGTTAGCCTTCCTTTAAAAAAATCTATTACACAAAATAATATTACACTTTGTGTTATATCTGTACCGACCAAAAAGCGAAAACGATAATTTTAGTTTTCAAGTAGTAGTAGTATTAAAGTTATATTTTATTTGACTTACAAAAAATTCCCCACCCGGCCCCGATAAGCATTAAGTTGCCATATATTCCTAAAAGTATTGTTCTTATGATCCATAAAAATAAATTGCTAATATAGGTTATTTTGGATAAAATGTGCAAAAAAGGTTTACTGTGTATTGATTTGATGATTATGTGATTGATAAAGTTTAAGTTAAAACTGGAGTACAGAAGGTACTCGTATAAATGTGACGGAAACATAATAAAATAAAACATTCATAAGCGTCCTTCGACGCGCGTCGGCATATCGGGCCGGTGGCAGGGCGGAAGGTCGACTTGGGAGGGGAGATCAGCAGAAACGCCAGTCTACCTCTCGAGCCAAGTGAGACCGCTGCGAAGCCAGAGCACGTCCCAGAAACACTTTCCTCGCCACGGCGATGAATTAGGAGTTAAGAGGTTTGGGTACTTGTAAATTGTATAAAATATAAATATTCATCAGCAATTAATGATGAAACCAGTGTTTTAATAAAGATCCCGTGACAATCTGAGGAAATACAACTTCAAGTGCTACTGGATCACACAGTTACTCGCAATTGCTAAATCAGGCTCCTGTCTTAGATATGTGTGGATAAGGCAATTACCAATATGATACTTGTGTCAAAATGGGGTTGTGATGGAAGTAGCGGACGCTTACAGTATAAACAGGTAGCCAGAGAAGAAGGGTTTTCTGATGCCGACATTTTTTTCACGTCAGTAGGACCTCTGCACTTGTACAGTAGTACTATCTAAATAAGGACTCTAAAGAGATTATAGTTTGGCAAAACCCAAGACCGTCTTCCACGAGGTACTGCCGCCCAATTAAGCTGCAATTTCAACAAGAAAATTGACAAGGAACTGATTTATAGTTTTAAAACTATTTTGATTACCTTGTCGTGTGGATTTCCAGCAAATGCTTCGGAATTTGCAAAATACGGTTTAGAAACAGCGGATTTATATGTAAACTTATACCATTGGTATTATATGCCGGCGTCAGTTCACAAAGTTTTAGTATATGGAGCTTCAGTAGTTTCTGCAGCAATGTTACCAATTGGGTTGATGTCAGGGGAAGCGCAAGAATCAAGAAACAAACATTTAAAGGAATATCGACATCACTCCCGTAAAGTGTCAAGAGAACTTACTAATCATGATGTAATAAATCGCCTCTTAGCAACTTCCGATCCGCTTATTTCATCCCCGTTAAAAATATATTAAAAAATCGAAAAGAAAAATTCGATCAACAGAGGTCATAGCTCTACTTAGTGTCGATGAAAGTAGTGTACGGCAAAAAAGACGAAGTAGCTAGCGACTGTAGTGATAGTGATAAGTAAAGATTGAACTCCTGCCTAATGTTGGAGGTTAGTTTTAGGTTTCATGATAATATGTAGTCAGTTAAAAAATAGGTATGTTTTAAAAGTTTATCAATATAATGCCAAATTTTGTAATATTACCTATTATTTTTGAAGCTAGTCATAATATTTTAAAATTAATATAAGTTATGGATTTATTAAGAAAGGATTCGATGTCCGTATACTGTGAGCGTATCGAACGTGAAGCCTTATATTTGTTGTTTGTTATGAAAACATTTCCCCTAGAGGTAGAGTTTACGACCTTTAAGGAAATACGTAATTGAATCACGAATGGTAGTAGAAAGAGATAAAATAGCATTGGGGTGTTGGAGCTCAGAAGTGTTCCTGTCTCTGCTGGCTGCTTAGGAAAAACGTCTGAACACTCGGTTACACGTTACACGTACGTCTTTGTCTAATGAACTAGAAAAGAAAAAGTGCGACTTACAGATTTATAAATGACTCGGAGCGACTTTAAATAAACCTTTAGAAATAATATAACCTATAGATAATAAAACTTTTTAACTTAAATTTATTATTATTTAGCAGAAAAATAAAATATTTTAGGGCTTTTATTACTTTTAGTAAATCTTGTGATGCTTCTAACGTATTTTTTGTACAAAAATACAAGGTAAAATAAGATGTGGCCAATATTTACAAATTGTGTTTACAGTGTCGTTTAGAATGGATTGTTTTGGCTTCAAAGAATGTTGAATCATCCCGTATCCATTCTTAATAAATTCATGATATAAGTAATAAACATTGGCGATTTATTTCTGAAATTTGCTTTATAACAATGTGTTGGATAAATTTTAGTACCACATGACAGTGAATTTTTATTGCATTAGGTATGTTTTAAAGAATGAATTTTCAAATAAAAAGCTATGTATAACATAAAAATTAATTTTAGCTATTAAAAGTAAAAATTCTTCATTTTTGGTCTATATTATGGGTCAAATACATTATTTATTTAACCCATTGATATTGTATTTCAAATCTCCTCCATTTCATACCAAATCCACTTCAATATTCTTGAAAAAACCCACGGAAATATTTTTGGCCGCATATTGATCGCCCCGAGACTACAGTGAGATGCAACAATTCATTAACATGCTGATTGCCACTACCGTGGAAAAAAAACGTAATCGAAATGTTATTTGACAGATAATGAATAAATAATAGCAAGCACTTTGTTTAAGTATTAATTTAGTGTTAAAAATTTAATTAAACAAAATTAGAAGTAAATAAAAACAAATAAACTGTTGCCGCTGTTATTTAATTGTCCAATAAATAAATAAATAAAATTTGTGTGTGCCCTCTGGTGGCACAATAGATAACCATTTTTTATAACAGAATGATATAAATCAGCAAGCTGAGTCTTTTTGCCAAATAATCGAAATATGTTAAAAATTTAAAAAATGAACTTTGATAAGCTGTAACTAGTAAAATATTCAGATTTCGATTTTTTTTTACATGGCTTACTACCAATTATATATATATATATATATATATATATATATATATATATATATATATATATATACATATATAAATTCAGTTTTTTGCTTTGTTTTCTTTTGCTGGTAGTGACAGTGTTGCGATATGGTATCCCAATCGTTATATAAACTTGTAAGAATAACTTCTAGAGGTAGAATTGGTAAAAAGTCGGACATCAAAACTTCTCTATGACGTAACTATTAAGGTATCTGCTCATAGGCGGTTCTAGACCTCTATTTTTGGGCTGGTTTACATATTTGCTGGGGCTTAAGTCCCTGGTTTATATATAGGCAACTAGGCCACTCAGATGGACTTGGGGGGGCTAATTCGAGATTTGGGGGGCTTAGCCCCCCCAAGCCCCCACCTAGAAACGCCTATGATATGCTAATTATTAATACATTCATTTAGTGATAAGGAATCGGACGATTTCTCTATGTCAAGGATTGGGATATATATGTAGAATAGGCATGGCTCTGGAAATGTTTAACACTTACAATCTACATATACAACTTACTGTTGCAGAAAAAAAGAACAGTCCCTCTTTAGATATGGGTATTTTGTACGTGTTTGTTTTCGGTTATTCTCTTTGCAGTTGTCCTCAATTTTTGCATCAGTGTCCACTATTGAGCCTCGCGTTGATATTGTGTTAATACGAAATGAGATAATAATAAAATTTAGTTACATAAAATATATTTAATATATCAGAATGTAAAATTCATTAAAATAATGTACAATTATATTACATTGATGCATTGTACTAGAACAGCCCTTCAATCTCCCCGGTTTCAATGTTTAGGTCAATATCATAAATAGCAGGCCGTGTAGGCAATCCAGGAATTTTATTAATCTGAAAAAAAATGTATGTTACTCAGAATGGCAATAAATCGGTGGGAAAGTAAAAAATGCCCAAATACCAGCCTTTATCCGATGCTTCTGAAGAGCATGACGTCATACTCTAATATTATAAAGAAAAAACAAATGATTCAGCCGGGACATTGCCAAACTTAAATATTATCGTGACTCTTCATCAGTTTTAGTGAAAAGCGCAAATAATCCAAAGTATTTTTAATTCCACAGACGCATTTTACCAAAAATGTGTATTGTAATTTAATAGCAATTTCATTGGCAACTAACTTATTCCTACTATGTATTTCTTGCTAGTGGCGGGTACTGTCGGTTAGAGAAAGTTTAAGGGGCAATCGCACATAAGCAATACATGGCAAATTAAATTTTATTTTATATGCTTTTAATCTCACCTCTCCAGTTAGTGGAATAATAAATCCAGCTCCAATAGAAGCTGACACATTTTTTACGTCTAAAGTAAAACCAGTTGGTGCGCCCTTCAAAGCTGGGTTACCGCTTAGAGACAACTGTGTCTTTGCCATACATATTGGCAAGTTACCATAACCCTAAAAGTAAATAGGTATACAGTGTGGTCCATTTATGGGAAATTTTTTTATTAGTTGCAGAACCGAAATATAAATACCGCCCAAAGTTGGTGCATGTCCGATTACCATATCAGGTGCACTTAGAACGGCTTCAAGTCGAACAGCATACAGGACAGGCCAAAAAATATAAAAATCGTTCGAGAGTAAAGTATCCTTATTTCGAAAAATACAGAAAAATTGTATTAGGAAAAGTTGTTTAGAATTAAAAGATATGTCCAAATCCAAAGGCATAGCCTTCTATTCAAAAAATAATATTTTTGTGAGAATCTTAAATTATTACCCTCCTATAATGATTTTTTTTATATTCAACTATAATACATTTTCAAATTAACTTCAATCAACTCACTTCTGCATAAATTTCGTCCAATTAGACCAAATTTGTAAAATTTACTTGGATTTATATTTTTTTACGTAACCTAAAACTTCATGTCTGTTGCTACGATATCACACACAAGTTTCGACTTTCGCAAATATTCTTAAAAATAAGGCAGATACATGCACTTTATTAGATAAGTATTGGCCTTATTTTTAAGAATATTTGCGAAATTTGAAACTTTTGTAATATCGTTGCAACAGACAAAGTTTTTGGTTACTAAAAAAAAATATAAATTTAAGTAAATTATCCTTCAATTTGAAGAAAGTTATGCAGAACTCGTGATTGTGGTTAATTTGAAAATGTATTATAGCTGAATATAAAAAAATCGTTATTCGGGGGTAATTTAAAATTTTCATAAAAATATATATGTATTTTTTTGAATAGAAGCTGTATTTCGACATATCTTTTAATAATAAACAACTTTTCTTAATAACGTTTTTCTGTATTTTTCGAAATAAGGGTACTTTACTCTTGAACGATTTTTATATTTTTCCACTAACTTTTGGCGGTATTTATATTTCGGTTTGGTAATGGACCACACTGTATAGATAAATAAATAAATTTATGCTGATAGTGATATTAATGCCAGTTATGTAAATTACACGAATTAAAATATTAAAAACAAAAATTAAGGAATAATTAAAACAAGCTTAAAACATTACTCATTATTAAAAAAGTAATTATGTGACTCTGATGGTGATATATTTTTATTTTAACTTACCTGTTCCTCATATTTCTTTAATTTCGCCTCAGCTACGGCTGTATAGGCGACGTTTCCCGCGCCATACATTTCTTTGGCAATTACCTCAATTTTCTTCTTTAAAGACAAATCAAGGTCGTACAGGAATTCAAACTTGCTAGGCTGATTCACTGCACGGGTAAGAGCCTCGGCTAAGTTTACGGCACCTTCACTGCCTAACGCCCAGTGTTTGGTGAGTACTACATCAAACGCGCCTGCTTTTTTCAGTTCATTAATAAGAAGCTGAACCTCTGCTTCAGTATCATTTCTAAAACAATCAAAAAATGTAACCATTATTTTCATACTTTAACACATTTTATTGCTCAAATAGGAAATCCAAAATAGAGGAGATAAAACTGTAAAAACCTATGTATAGGAAAATACAAACCTCTAGTTCAATAAATAGGTTTAAAATTTAAAACAGTTATAGTTGCCACGGAAACTAAAAGTTCTCATAAGCAATTGATACTGTATAGCTACATGGTTTCTTGAAAACTTTTATTTTAATCTATTATTAGGGCAAGCTTTTTAAATTCATCGATGTCTAAAGCGCATTACGCACATTTTCATTAAACCGTTTTTCAATTACCGATGAAAGTCTGCTGAAATTAATTTTAGCTTTTTTAAATTCATCGTAGTTTCATCAGATTCCTCATCGGATTCATTACAATTGAAGACCAACGTTTCCGATGGATGCTTGGTAGGGTAAATCATCTGTCACAGAGTGTGGTTATTAATTTATGCCAACGTTTATATTTTTGGTTTTAAATATGATTTATAACTGGAAAAAGATTAAAGTTGTGTTCTCGTCCGTTTAACACGTGAATCCAAGTGTAATCTAGTTTTAGAAAATATTGTTTTATGCAACATCGGACGATCCGTCATGTTGCTCATCTGAAATCGCTGACTTAATGCGAACAAATTAATTTAAAAATTTTTGCATCATTAAGAATTTAAAAACTCGCCCTTACTGAGAGATTAAGTGCGGTAACGTTACCGCGGTAGCGGTAATTTTTTGGTAATTTTACCAGACAAATTTCTTTACCGGTAATTTTCAAAAACATTTTCTGAATAAATCAGACTCAGGCGACCATCTTTTTCCTGCATTATTCGCCACTTAACACTCAATTAGAAGGATATAATACTGTTTTATTTTTGTTTGAGTGAATATTGTTATTTGTTCGTTTTAAGAATTTGTATTTTTATTATTTGTTAAAATATTCTTACAACACAAAGAGATCTTTCATTTGAGCTAATAATATACAGGGTGTTCCATTTAAAAAAATATGACTCAATTAATTTTTTCAATGTTGTAAAGTCGATTTTTTATTTCCGCTATTACCAAAAGATACTACGTGAAAAAACCTAAAACTTTTGTATTTAAAGTTTTTTTCTATAACTCGTAATAAGAGCTGTAGGTGGGAGTCAAAATATAATGAATAACCCTGTACATATGTAAGTCTATTATGTCCTAAATGTTTGTTATTTAAAATATTCCCAAAATAACCGGTAAATTACCACTGAGAAAAATCAAATGAAAATAAACTTCAATCAGTACCCGTACTATTATTTTTATGGTATGTTTTCCAAATAAATTTTTATACTGGAACGTGTGGGGAAATTAAATAATTAATAATAATGCGGAATGTATACAGGGTATTTGACTTACAGTCGTATTCATAAAAAAGCGTACAAGTTAGAGTAAAAAACGAGCTCTGTCATTTCAGGATGACAAATCTCGCTTCTCGCTCTAAAACTTTTACTTTTTTCTGAATCTTACCACACTACTTCCTTGGAAATAAAAAAAATATAATTCTTTAACACACGGGATTGCTGTACTAAATCAAACAACTTTATTTTATGAGGACAGTTAATTCGGCGATCTTTTTAGCGGTACGTTCGGGAAGACTCAAAATTGGTTTGCAACAACAACGTTTATAAACACAAAATTGGCGCAGGTGTTCAGGAATTAAAAGAAATGTGGCAACAAATGCGGAGGAGATTTTTTAATGTAAAGTTTACTGGTTAATTCCTGACAGTGGTACATAATATAAACTGCGTTGGATTTAAAATAAATTAAAATACAATAACAAGCTGTAAAACGAACTTACAACTAAAATGTGTCATGTGTACTTTACTTACGTGTGATGATTTATGGCGACAACAACGGGAACTCCATACTTGTTACCATTACTAATGTGCTTAATCACATTTGGCAATCCAGCCCTCAAAAGTTCTAAGTTTTCTTGTGTATATTCTGGAGCAAGTGGAGCACCAGGCGAGACTGGTGGTCCACCGCCGTGCATTTTAAGAGCACGAATTGTGGCAACTAATACGACCGCATTTGGTATATTTCCGGATGTTCTACATTTGATATTGAAAAATTTCTCCATGCCTAAAATCGTTTAAAATATAAGGGTGTTTAATATAAATAAACAAACTTTTAAAAATTCACGAATTCCAAATTTGGTTCCAATTTAACTGAATAGCCCGAAACTTTATTTTTCATAGTTTTTTCTTAGAGTACTTTAGACAGGGCCCCCGCAAGGGTTATCAACGCCCGCGTGCCAAAAATATTTTGGCGCCCCTTACTCGGCAAAAAAATTGGGGGTGCCCAAATTTGTCCAGTTTTTGTTGGAATTTAGTGTAGAGTAGTTAAAAAAACCATCAGAAACCTTTCTTAAATGCCTTAAGATCAGTATGCTGTTAGTTTTAGATAACATATGTATTTTTTTAATTTTTAATTTTTTTCCTTTAGGCAATCGATTAAAACCTCATTTTATAAGGAAACTACAGAGATTTCAAAACCAAAACTTTATTTTTCTCTAAATTATTTATAAAGGCATAAATCAAACAATAAACAAATCACAAATAAAACATACCTTATTATTAGGATACAGAAATTAAATGGGCGTTTTTCTAGATTTGGCCGCTGCAAATTTTTTTATAATATTATCAAAATCTATTTTATCGAGTATCTCTTGCTCTATAGCTAAGATTGCCAAACCAGATAATCTTTCTTGTGACATGGTAGACCTCAAATAATTTTTAATTATTTTTAATTTTGAGAATGATCTCTCACCAGAAGCAACAGACACAGGTAAAGTGAGGAGGATTCTTAACGCAATACTAATATTTGGTAGAGATGAAGTTAGATTGTTTTCAAATATATATTGAAGAATTTCAAGGGGATTTGATACTTCAGGCAATGAAAACAATCTTAGGGCTTTTATCTCGTTAAATAAACCATTTCCTTCCACGTCAGCCTCCTGCTTTTCCTGATCAGTTAGCTTCTGTTGAAGAACATGACAGCATTTTAAAAGATCTTCGTCATTTAATTTAGAAATATCACAAATAAAACCAAAAACGTTTTCGTAATCAGATATCATATCGAACCTACTATTTAACGAACTTAGTGTTTGATCAATTATTTTTAAAAAGAAATTTATTTTAAAAGCAGTTTTTGGATCTTGAGGTGTCTCATCCGTGTGCTCATAATCGAACAATTTCGGTTTATACCTTCGTCTTACATTATTTAATGGGGGAAAACATTGCTCTATCTCAAGAGCAGCCGCTAGTTTTCCAGCTTCAACAAGATTTTCCTCGAAAACATTATCATTTCTATAATTTTTAAAATGATCGACTAAATTCTTTAAATAGTTTTGGCACACTTTAATGTCAATCGCTACACTTTGCATCATTTTGCTTACAATATTAATCTGGAATAAAACATCATACCAAATTATTATACTACAAATAAATTTAAAAGATTGAATATTTAATAAAAGAGAATTTGCTTTATGTCTAGTTTCTATGTTATAAGTATCATTTTCTGCTATTTCTAGAAGGCTATCACATATTTGAATTAAATGAAACTTTAGCGGTTTCATAGCATCAATCCTACTTGACCATCTAGTATCACTTAGGGGTTTTAGATTTAACTGAGGGACATGCTTTTTCATAACATCCCATCTTTTTGTGGATGAAGAGAAAAATACATAAAGTTCTTGTACAATATTAAAAAAATTCACTGTTTCATTTGAAACCTTAGCAGCATCATTTACTGTTAAATTTAAGCTGTGTGCAGCACATGGTACAAAAAATGCCCTAGGATTAGCATCGAGTATGCGTTTTTGTAAACCAATATGTTTTCCGCGCATATTGGCCCCATTATCATACCCTTGACCTCTCATATCTTTAATATCTAAATTTAAATTTTTCAAAAGTCCCATTACAAAATTACATAGCCCTTCCCCTGTAGAGTCGATTATTGAGTTGAATGCTATAAAACTCTCTTGTATTTGGACCTTTTTAGAACTGTCATTTAGAACGACATAACGCAAAACGAGGCTTATTTGCTCTGTATGGCTTGCATCCGGTGTACAATCTAAAATTATTGAATAATATTTGGAGCTTCGAACCATGTCCAAAATATTATTTTTTACTTTAGAAGCCATTAATTCAATAATTTCATTTTGTATCTGGTAGCCTAAGTAATGGGTCATTCTTAAAGAATTTGTTTGTGAGTTTTGCACTCGACTTATGTGCTCTCTCATCACAGGATCAAAAGATGAAATCATCTCGACAGTTTTGAGGAAGTTCCCATTATCATATTGGAAAAGTGTTTTAGATGAACCTTGGAAAGCTAGGCACTGTCTGGATAAAAATTTAACAACTGCAATAATTCTTTCTAGAACGTCATGCCAATACTTTTTTTCAGTTTCTAAAACCCGTAAGTGATGATCGTTTACAGTTGTAGATAATTTCAACATTTTTTTTAAATTCATCCATTTATTCATGTGAACGTTATGTGCAATTGATGTTTCATGTCTTATAATGGCTAAGGATAAATGTTGCCAATCAGAAAAACCACTAGTATCAGAAAAACTAGTAGAAGTCTTGCTGAAAAGTTTACAACAAAAACAAAATACCGAATTTTTCGAAACTGAGTAAATTAGCCAAATTCTTTCCACTTCTTCTCCATTTCCTAGTTTTCTAACAAAGTACTTACTTGAAAATTTTCTTTTGTCTTTATTAGCAGGAAATTGATAATTACGTCCTATCAAGGGAGGACCACGATCAACCAATATTCTGACTTCATCATTGGTGATGCTTCTGGGCCATAAACCGGGATCTTCTGATGGAAGAATACTAGGAATAGTAATCTCAGTCTCCCCTTCAGTAGAAGCTTCATCGCTAGAACTGCTAGAAGTGTCACTTGTAGTCGTAGTTGTTAGGATGGCTGACTCTACAGAGGCTATATTTTCAATACGTGTTGATGTTGATGTCGATGGTTCACATGTTGCAGAAGATGGCGATGGCGCCGCTTTAGAAACTGTATTTTCTTCTACCTCTATCGTTTCAGTCTTGTAAACTTGACTTTTTTGCAAAAAATGTTTCATACTCCCAGCCATCTTTTCCCTTTCTTGGACTCTAACTTTTTTTTGCTCTCGAAATTTTGCACCAGAAGGTCGTTTTCTCTTCTGTGGCTCCTAGAATTTAAGAAACACTAGATCAAAAATTGGTAAGGACATTTACCCTTGACTTCCCTTGCACAAGACCCATCTTTTTGAGAACGCCCCGTAATTTTTTATTTTTATGAATCTAAACTCTAAACGCGAGCCTTTAAACCTAAACGGCTAAACGAACTTAAGACCAATCTGAAGCATATACCCTATACACTTTTCCTGGTATAATAATTTGATAATTAATTTTTGGCAAAGATGAAATATAAATTTTTTCAGAAAGTCAAACGGTATGATGGTGGCTCCAAGGCGAAACGTCAGGTTTTAAATCTAAAATGTCTAAAGAAATATCAAAATCTATCCGATTTTTCCACGAATACAAAATACTTTCCTATTTGAGGGAAATAAAAATAATATTATCTATGGTATAAAGGTATGGGCTAATTAAGGATGTGCACTATTTTAAACAGAAAAAATTAAAAAAAAAACGAATTTTATAGACCTTAGAAAATGCTAATA
Source organism: Philopedon plagiatum (assembly GCA_963971165.1). Classification (NCBI taxonomy): domain Eukaryota; kingdom Metazoa; phylum Arthropoda; class Insecta; order Coleoptera; family Curculionidae; genus Philopedon; species Philopedon plagiatum. The sequence continues at coordinate 24,729,932 of OZ020195.1, forward strand.
CTGCATGTGGGTAGGTACTTACCATTTCATAAAATTTTATTCAATCACAACAAAACACAATAACACAAAATACAAATCAATCTTTTTAATTTTTAAGTATCTAAATATTATAATTTTCTGCGTCTTCTTGACCCTTAAACGTTGCGAAATAAAATATCAATTATTTGGATTACGACGCCTTCCGCTGTTTTATACTCCTACAGAGTATTCGAGTCTGGACAGGAAAATCGGCAAGTAGGTAACAAGTTCTAACAACTTCTACGCAAACTTGTCGATTTATACCAGTATTGGATATTGGATCATGATATTGCATATTCAGATGTGAATAGTGATGATTGATTTTAAAAATATGTTTTCTGTTTTAATAGGGAATTAGATTAGATAGGTACCTAATTATATTTATGAACATAAACTTCGCTTAGATTATTGAAAAAAAAGATTTCTTTGGTGCCTTGCTCGTTGGAAATATTGTTAAAAAATTAACCAAAAACCTTTGGTTCTTGGCGCCCCTTACAGAGTGCGCCCGCGTGCAGTGCACGCGTTGCACACGCGGTTGCGGGGGCCCTGACTTTAGACTTCACATTACAGAGTATGTATAGGTTTTCTTTAAAACAACAGAAAAAATGTTAACCAGTTGATAAACTCTGGTTATAAACATAGCTGCAAACACGTAATAATTTATCTAATAATTCTTGTTCATCTTTAGGGAATTATAAAAGACGCTCTGCATATTTTTAATAAAATTCATTTTTTTGCAAAACAAAAATATTTCAAAAATTTACAGTCCCTAAATCCCTAATTTTTCTTTATTTCAGTAAAATAATCTAAACAATTAAATTATGTGCGTTAAATGCAGTGCAGTCAAAACGATGCGCCTTAATGATTACAATTATTCTGGATAATGTAGCATATGATATGCCCTAAACCTAAACTAACGAAAAGGGCACGATAGCAGCTAAAGAAAAGGGACTGGGGCGTAGGTAACCAATGCAATTTCAGGCGAATTTATGTGTGTGTATATATATATATATATATATATATATATATATATATATATATATATATATATATATATATATATATATATATATATATATAACGTTCATGTAATCAATAACTTTAGCGGACATCAATACCAGGTCATTTGGTCAATGACCCACCTAAAATTTGTAACGATCTACCTAATAATTTATTTTTTAATTTTTTAAAACCAAAAAATAATCTTTTGTTTCAAAAAAGTGCAAGTTCCATGGCGAAAATTCCCCAAGAAAGAATCAAGCCAAGTCATCGTCGAAAGATTATCCAAGCTTGCTCCGGGCTGGGTCGTATTTTAAATTGACCTCATAGGTTTATATGGACGATATAAATTCATTAAAACTAAGAGAGAAACAGACATACGCGCTTTAGGAAGTTAAAAAGAGACACAAGTGGTCGACGGCCCACCAATAATATCGGGCCACTCCCACTATGGAAATACACTCAAACCGCCCCGTAAAATATACTCTTTCAAAACATTTGGTTTGGAAAAAGAAAAACTAATTAGGTAGCTAATATGCGCATTGTATTAATGTATTATTAATTAGCGGTTAAACATAAAAACTTATAAATACGATCACAGGCATGCCAGCGCTAGTCATCAAATATCGCGTCGGACCGGTTTTCTTACATTACCAGCGTAGTTCAGAGGTAGAGTCTCAGCGAGTTGACCGAGGGTTCGAGGTTGTGTTGGTGTAAACTTTTTTTTAAATTATTGTTATTTAAAAAATTAAATTGGCTCTAAAAAGCGTATAGGCAACACGTTAGCAAGAAAGCGGAGTTTCGGCAGGGTTCCTAATTTTATTTTACGAATGATCATACTTTTAGCTCATTATAAACGTCACCATCTACATATCTATTCTGGGCTTTTAGTACAAGGCGCGACCTCTATTGAGGAAAAGCTAAACGTATCAAAACAGGAAGCCGCTAACAATCTACTAATCTAGAGTACTAAAACACATAGAAAAAAGCCATAAACATCTAGAGCAGCAATGTTCAATATACTGCAGTACCTATTTTATGGTTTTTGCGGGTGTTTATTTATAGGTAAATAATTTCTTGGCACATTATTAAAAAACCTTCCTTAATTAAAAAAGTGTATTTTGCTTGTTGCGCTGATATCACTAGTTGCCCACAAAATTTTGACCCACCTGTAAAAAAACTCACGGGCCCCGCCTGATCAATACCTCTATAGTATAATTTCTTGGTAGGCGTACGTACATCAATTTTTATATTATTTCTCTAACATGTTGATAATAACAAATATTTAAAAATTCAAGACAAAATGTCCCAACGACAGCTCCGTGTTAAAAAATTCAAAACATTGCGTATACTTGCCAATATCAGATGCAAATCCAGCTTCAGTCACAACAATACCATCTTCACCAACCAACTTCAAGGCAATCTTATCTGCCAAGACAGAATTGGCACCGTGTGCAATGTTAGCGAATGGTCCGGCATGCACGAAAACCGGTGATCCTTCCAATGTCTGCATCAAAGTAGGTTCCACCGTATCCTTTAATAACACCAACAAAGCTCCCGTCATTCCCAAATCGTCAGCAGTCACTGGGTTACCTTTTCTGTCAAAAGCTACGACCATTTTTGACAGTCGTTCTTTAAAGTCTCCCATATCCTTTGCTAACGCCAAAATGGCCATTATTTCACTGGCGACAGTAATCACAAAGCCAGTCTTTCTAGTAATGCCCTTTTCTGTTGGAGATTCACCAATTGTGATTTCTCTTAAATACCTATCATTGATGTCCAAAACTGAAAAAGAAAGTCATGTATTTACATGATCTGTCTAACGGGACTATCCACTAGAGTACTTTTTTATTATTGATTTATCAGAACAAACCTATAAAATATCAGAAAGCTAAAAAGACTTATTCCAAACCAAGGTTTAGTTAGGCTGCAAAGGTAGTCAGTCACCAGGGTCTATTTTTTGTAAGATGACAGAAAAACAAGTGACCCTGGTCGAGTGTAGTGGTATCTCGGAGACTTTCCTCGTTTATTTTGATCCTCTGATAGTAGGGGAGTTAGAGGTATCCAACCTGTACCGGGAAGCTAGCCACATGCGGCCTTTTTGTATTGACTCCTAGCATTTGAATTAACAGGGAATGACATATCTGCCGGCCTGGTTTTGCCCGAAATGTTAATACAAATAGACACTTCCGGATATTTTTTTAACAAATTTTTGCTTTGAGCCAGCGACGTGAAACTTTACATGCAGATAGGGAGCGATAGATGGTAAAGGAAAAAATGCTTCTGCCGACCTTAATCCGCCCGGAAGTGGTGGCAGAAGCGGATTACCTTACTCCATTTTTCGACAGTCGCTATCTCCATGGCCAAACATCTTTAAATCTTCCATGCAAGTACCTAAATTAACACTTACCCTTTCAAAAATTTGTTGTCTGCCAGCAGTCTTCCGCCCGGAAGTCACTTCTACCGGCTACTTTTTTATCGCTGCGCGCAGCCGATTTTTGCGGCGCGCGTTTCGAATTTAATAAATAAATTAGCATTATACGCGTAAGAACTTCGACGACTGTTTATTCGCACAGACAGTGAATAATAAATAAATCTGAAATATTTTTTATGTTCCCTACATACATTAAATATTTGTGATGATTGTTTTTATCAATTTATTTTGGTCTTTATTAATAAAACAATGATTTTCTACTGCAAATTTTCGCGCGAATTTCGAAACTTCTAAAAGGTGATCCCATTGGCTGTGACATCACAAGTATTATATAAGTATATGGCGAATTTCAATATTGTCGGGTCATCGAAAAATCAATTAAAATGGCATTTAATGCGTAACTTATCCAATGAAATATCTCTGCACTTAAAGTAGAAGGTTCCTAAAATCTTATTCATGTATATTTCAAGCCGAAATCGGTCCAGGAACCCTCCAATCTTGCAACAAAAACTGGCGGTTTTTGCGAAATTTTGACACATCATATTTTAATAATTTCGACGTAAATAAACTGCAATTCTTTGTTTTCATGGCAATCAATGGTCGAAAATTAAAAAGTTTTAAATTTTGCAGGTCCCCGATGCAAATAAACCTATTTATATATAACTAGAGTTACATGATACAAATAAAAGAAGATATGATACAGCGCAGGTAGGCGTGGCCATTTACGTCACGCCGTGACCAATTCCGCAATATTTTGTAAACGAAACACGTCTGATCGCGTTGTGTTTTCAACTATTTTTTGGTGTTTTTATAGTACTTTTAGGTGTTTAAAAGTAAGATGTGCTGTGTATGGTTGTGATATGGACAATCAATCAATCAATGTATGTATTTATCCCTTTATTTATATGATTATTTTAAATCATATACTATAAAATTTGTATTATAAGCAGGAGGAAAAGTATATTGCCAATAGAATTTATATAAAATCGCCTTTAACTAACGTAAACTCTATATTACGCGTAATAAATTTCAAAAATAAATCACGACGTGACGTCATGCGCGAACCCGGACGAATTTGACACGGTTTGGTATCGTACCTTCGTTTATTTCTATCATGCTAGAGTTACAACGTTGCGAGTGAGAGCATAGGCGTGGATAGGTCCATATTTAAAAATATTTAAAAGAAAGGTATTTTATTTCAATTTTACGTATTTTACGGTACACACTTTAAAGCAGGCGATTAAATCCAGGAAGGGCGGCTGGTCTCTGAATAGGTAGCGTAAAAGTCGAGGCGCTGGCACGCGCCGGTACAGGATTCCCTGTGTCGCCGCCAATTGCCTGACTCGCCGCGTTGTAACTCAATTTATAACTTAAACGAAAAAGATTTAAATTAGTGGGAGGTATTCTTAGATAATTAACGGACAAAATAAACTCAAGAAGAATCACTAAATATGAAAAATAATGAATAATGTCGGTTAAAAATAGGATTTGTTGGAAAAAAACAAGAAAACTCACTTTTTACCTTTTAAATATACGCTCCTGGATAACCCATTCTATATTTATTTTAAAGTCTGATTATCCCTTTATAAGATAGCGTTGAAAAATTGGGAAAAATGAGATAGGAAAAAATACGGAGTGATTTAAAGGTACCGATGCCGACTGCAGAAAAAGTCAAAAAAATTTCAAGATGTTTGGCCATAGGGATAACGATTGTCACCACTTCCGGGCGGGCTAATGTCGACAGAAGCGTTTTTTCCTTTACCATCTATCGCTCTCTACCTGCGTGCAAATTTTCACGTCACTAGCTTAAAGGAAAAATTTGTTAAATACCCGGAAGTGCCTATTTTTATTAACATTCCAGGCAAAAACAGACCGGCAGACATGTCAGTCCTGTTAATCCAAATGCTAGGAGTCAATACAAAAAGGCCTCATGTCGCTAGCTTCCCGATACAGGTTGGAAGTCCTCTAACTCCTGGACTATGATTTTGATATTTTTAGCGTGTTTTGCTATTCGTTTTCGTGTAGTGTTTTATAGAATCATCCTTGAATATTTTAATCTTTAACCTCGGTAGTGCTAAATGTATGCTATTATAACATGAGTTATTTATAGAACATATTTAAGGTTCCTGCAAATTTCCAAAGGTTCAGTAAATCAGAATCAGATATTAATGTCACATGATTAGTCAACGATCTTGCCAAACCTTTTAAAAATTTGACTGTAATAAGTACGGTCACTATTTTTCAATCAAGTTCTTGATGACGTTACTAGTAAACAAAGACTATATATATATATATATATATATATATATATATATATATATATATATATATATATATATATATATATATATATACAGGGTGTCTAAAATATATGATACTACTATTGCTATCTCCGAAACGGTAAAAGATACGAGGTCAGTTAAATTAGAGAGAATGTGCCATTTTTAGTCCCTATTCATATTCCGTTTACGGAGTTGCCAAATTCTCTACAGTTTCTTATCTACAGTCTACAGGGGATTTTTTAAAAACAGTCAAAAATTTAATTCTTAAATATCTCGCTAACTACACTGCTCAAAAAAATTAGAGGAACACTTCTTTGTATCTCTATAACTTTTATTGTGGAAATGATATACATATGAAACATTTAAATTTCTAAAGCCACATATGTTATCCTATTAAATAAATGAACTTAAGAATTAAGAATGCAATAATTATTAAGATATGATTAGGAATTTAAAAAAAATACAAAAATCAAAGTGGCGATAGATGCATTTTCTTTGCAAAACATTTGTGGAATTCCCTTCGTATGAGAATCAGTATCTCGTGTGTCCTCCACCAGCACGAATAACTTCATGACACCTCCTTGGCATGCTTCTTATAATTCTTCGAATATTTTCTTGGGGTATACTTCGATTAAGGCTTCTTCTAGGTGCAGGAGAGTTTGGAATGCATTTGGACGCTTCCGAATGCGTCTGTCCAACAAATCCCAAACGTGTTCGATAGGATTTAAATCGGGACTAATCGCAGGCCAATCCATGATTTGAATACCTCGTTCATGTAGGAAGTTTATGGCAATGGCTGCTGTATGTGCTTTCGCATTATCTTGCATCAGTATGAAATTTGGACCTACACCGTAAGCTACAGGTACAACATGTTCTTCTAGCACATTATCGATGTAACGTTGAGCGTTTAGACTTTCATGAATTACCACAAGGTCGGTTTTTCCTTCAAGACTTATCCCTCCCCAAACCATTATCGACCCGCCACCAAACCTTTGCACTTCTCTTACTGCAGCAGCAGAATACCGTTCGCCGGGACGTCTGTAAACACGTGCTCGACCATCACAACGTGTAAGACGAAATCTTGACTCGTCGGTGAAGAGTACTTGTGTCCAATGTCGAAGTTGCCAATTAATATGCTCACGAGCAAAATTTAAACGGCATATTTTGTGACGCCTTGTCAAAATGGGTTTTCGCACGGGTCTTCTGGGTCTCAAGTTAGCTTCTTTTAATCGATTTCTAACAGTCTGGTCGGAAATATCTAGTCCATGAGTCACCCTAAAAGCACTTTGAAGATCATTTGCTGTTAGTATACGATTACGCAATGATGAAAGAACTAAATATCGATCTTGATTTTGGGTGGTTTTCCTCTTACGACCTTGCCCGATGGGTCTTTTGTACTGACCAGTTTCCCTAAAACGATCCCACACACGTTTTATAACAGAAGGACTGCGATTAAACATTCTTGCAACTTGCCGGATACGGAACCCATTTTCAATCAAAGAAACAGCACGAGCAACTTCAACTTCACTAAGATGCCGCATTTTATTTTTCGTGATGTCTAATTGACTTTTGCAACAATATGTTGCTGTTACCATGCCTACTAAATCTCGAAACTAAGCATAGGTCACTTTATCGCCACTTTGATTTTTGTATTTTTTTTAAATTCCTAATCATATCTTAATAATTATTGCATTCTTAATTCTTAAGTTCATTTATTTAATAGGATAACATATGTGGTTTTAGAAATTTAAATGTTTCATATGTATATCATTTCCACAATAGAAGTTATAGAGATACAAAGTGTTCCTCTAATTTTTTTGAGCAGTGTATTATGGTCAGAAAAAAATTGTTTTGACAAAAATCACACGATTTTTTACCTTCTCTATAGTAACGTCATTGTTTTGTTTATATCATTTGCTTTTATTGAGTTACTGATACTAACTTGTTTTTTTCAAATATGGACCTGGACTTTTTGCTGTATTGTTTAAAAGAATACTTCATGCCCTTTACATCTGTGTATTACTTGATTTTGTTTTTCTACGTTTTGGTGAAGAATAGCATCATCAGGATATTCTACCAGTACGGACCTGGCATTTGTCAAGTAAATGCGCCATTTCACAACCACAAACCATAGAGAGAGGTTGTGAATTGTGCCTTAACATGGAAGATCCCAGGTCCGTAGTGTTAGAAAATCCTGATGATGTTCCTATTCTTCATCAAGACGTCAAACAATATTTTCAAGTTATACACAGTTGTAAAGGGTATAAAGTATTCTTTCAAAAAATGGAGCAAAAAGTCCAGGTCCGTATATAAAAAAAAACAAGTTAGTACCAGTAAGTCAATAAAAACAAATGGTATAAACAAAATAATAACGTTACTTTATAGAAGGTAAAAAATCGTACGATTTTTGTTAAAACAATCAAACCCAATCGAAAAAATTTCTAGAAAGAAAGTAAAGCTCCTGTCAAGAGAACAACAAAAGTTAAATAGCACTTTCACCAAAAATATGTCGTGGCAGGGGAATTTCAGGCTAAATTCGGTAAAAAAGGGGATTTTTCTAAGTTTCGTCCTTAATTTTCTCCACAGCGGTTCTCTTTCGGAAAAAATATTATTTGACTTCTATTCTTCTCTTGACGGGAGCTTAATTTTTTTATTTGTAGAAATTTTTTTCAAATTCCTAGATTTTTCTTTTTCTAAACCAAGATATTTGTATTTTTTGAGCACCCTGTATACTCTACCTAAAATTTTAAGTTGTCAAAATTAATTTTTCTTAATGCATCAACTTTTATCATGAATAAAATTTTTTGCCGGACACTGTATATTATATTCTGAAATCAGATAGAATAATAAGATAAGCTGTTCTAACTTTATTATTATTTCAAATTTTCATACCTTAGGTTTCCAAAAGATTTTTCATATGATTTTTTAAAATAAGTAGGTAAATCCAGGGGTAAATAAGTTTATCATACAAAAGTCGCCTGAGCAAACAAATAACTTCTTGTTCTGTGTAAATACGTTACCTCTGGTCCATATGACGTTGTTCGGATCAATATCTAGTCTAGCAAATTTGGTTTTCTCTTCATCGGTCAAACTTTCTGGGTCGGTTTTGTTAATTCCCAGCCTCTGGAGCCTCCTCAGCTGGATGTTTGAAAATTGTCTCACGCCCTTAATCCTTGGTACGAGACGGTCATACAGAGCCTGATCTTTCTGGGTAGCTTCGTGGAATATCCTGGCATCAAGCTGGGCGGCTAAGAGATTATTGGCTGCAGTTATAGCGTGAATGTCGCCAGTTAAATGAAGATTCATGTCCTCCATGGGGATGACTTGTGAATAACCACCGCCAGCGGCACCACCTAAAATATAATAAGAAACATGTAACAAAATTATTGGTTTTTCTTCAAGAACTATCAAGAAAAAAATAATTATATATTAGAGTCGGATAAAATAGAATTTTGGAACTCTTAACTATTACTTAATTATTAAGAGACATAAACTCAGCACTGTTGTTATTTTTCTAACCTTTAATTCCAAAAGTTGGCCCTTGTGATGGTTGTCTCATGGTCGCAAAGACATTTTTCTTTAACTTTGTTGACAAAGCCTGTGCTAATCCCATCATTGTTGTACTTTTTCCCTCGCCAAATGGCGTAGGAGTTATACTAAAATGAACATAGTGGAAAAGGTTATTTTACAAATACAATTATTAGGGTATATGTATCTAGAGAAAGTTCAGGTGCTATCTCCCGGAAATAATAATAATAATAATAAAGTTTATTTAAATTAATTACAATTTAAATATGTTGAAACTTGATAAAACCCCCGAAGACGTACTTGTTGGGGGCAAATCTTATATTTAACATTACATTATTTAATTATATAAATTACTCAATTGAAAAAAATATATATTCAAATACATACATACAATTTCTTTTTTAGGACCAGAGAGATCCTTAGACAAAAATAAATAAATAATTTTTATATTATACAAAATAATATCAAAGTAATTCCAAAAGTTTCTTTAAATCGATTGTTGTTAATATCACAGGCAATATATAGTTATATTGCCTGTGTTAATATCCCAGATTTTATTTCAATTTTATATTTTTTTAATGATATAATTCTTTTAATATTTACTGGTAAATAATCGTTTAAATAAAAACATAAATATTTATAATTCTTTTGTGCTATAAAGTTTTGTATTTTTGGTTTAATGAAAATTTCATTTTTATGACGCGTGTCATGGTTATGTTTTTGAAATTGTATTAGATTTGTATTTTTAAAAACGTATACTAAAATATTATAAATATATATTTGCCTAACGTCCATTTTTTTGTTTCTGAATATAATTCCTTTGAAGGATAAAAATAGTCTTTATTAAACATAATTTTTAGAAATCTTTTTTGTAATACTTCTATTTTTTTCACTAAAATTCTACTTATTCCTCCCCAACCTAAAATCCCATAATTCAAATGAATTTTACTAAGGCATAATACAATGTTTCTAAGTGTTTTATATCCAAAAAGGTTTTAACATTTTTGAATATTGGTATCAAACTTCTTAATTTTTTAACTAAGTAATCTACATGTAAATCCCAATTTAATTTACTGTCAAAAATTATTCCCAAGTATTTAACACTGTTAGCTTTTAAAATTTGAATATCATCGTCTATTTTAATACTACCACATTTGAGGTGTTATTATTTTGATTTAGACTAAAAGTAAGATAATTTGTTTTGTCAAAATTAATTGTTAATAAGTTATTATCAAACCAATTTTTAACTATTTTAAAATCTTTTGTAATTTTGTTATGTATGTTGTTCCAATTTGTATCACTATAAAAAATAACAGTATCGTCTGCAAAACTATGAATTTCTCCATCGCAATTTATACGAAATAAATCATTAATGTAAATATTAAAAAATAAAGGTCCTAAAATTGTTCCTTGGGGAACACCGTATTTAAATACTTTTGAATAACTTTCTTCTTTATCTATCATAACATGATTTGGCCTATCTTTTAGATAGTTTGTTATCAACTCTAATGGTATTCCTCTAAATCCAATATTTTCTAATTTTTTAATTAGTAAATTATGGCTAACAGTATCGAAAGCCTTTGCTAAATCCAGAAAAATACAAATACAATGTTTTATATTATCGACTGTATCATATATCTTTTCTGTTAAGTAGCAAATAGCATGTTGCGTTGACTTATTTTTTTGAAAACCAAATTGTTTTTCAGAAATAAAATTTAATATTTTTAAATAATTATCAATTCTTATTTTCAAAATTTTTTCAAAAACTTTAGCTAATGAAGATATTGATGTTATCGGTCTATAATTAGTAATTTTACATGAATCTCCACTTTTAAAAATAGGTTTTATTACACCAATTTTGAAAAGTCTCTGGATATATACTTGTTTTTTAAAAAAAGAATAGTTGTAGGGAATTTGGTTAACTAATCCTTTGAAAACATGTTTTACATTGACGGTAAAAAGTAAGGAAACGCAAGTAAGGCACGCTACTCACGGGTGTCACTGTATAAATGTACTAAAGCAAAGGTAGTAAAATTTGAAAAGAGTAACAGTATATTTTATTTTGTAAAGCTATTTTGCTTTACAATAATTTTAAATAATGCATAGGACAAAATTAGTAACTTTCACGTCTTTTGTAGAATTTTGATATATTTTATATATTATATGTAAGTACAATACCCAAGAACAAACACACTAAATTAGCACAGTTATTTCAATAAGTGCTTACCCAGTAACAACTACATATTTTCCATTTGGATGATTCGCAAGTCGGCTAAGAACTGATAAAGAAACTTTGGCTTTTTTGCTTCCATACTGTGATACTTCATTAGGAAATAGTCCTATTTCATCAGCTAATTCCATAATATTCTTTGGTTCTTGTGCTCTTGCTATTGCGATATCACTAAAATCACATAATTTTTGAAAGATCATGATTAAACTATTTTTTAAACATTTTGTAGATCATTTCAAGCAAGAGTTATGTTTAGAAAAATGTTTTTATTTCATTCATTTAAAGCAACAACCCGTACAGCATTATTAACTTAAAGTTAACAATAATGTTACCTTGGTACGGGAGTCTTCAGTTTCAGTGGCAGTGGTCTTAAATTCCACGCTTTTTTAGTTAGCTTATTAACAACCTTCTCAGCACTACTAACAGTATTTTTAATCAACATGGCTACTGTCATTGGGCCCACACCCCCCGGCACTGGAGTTATATAAGAAGCTACCTCTTTAGCTTCATCATACGCCACATCCCCAACCAACCTTTGGCCAGATTGCTTCGAGGGATCTAAAATTTGATAAATAAACAATTAACTTTAAATATGCCATTGGAGCTTGATAAAATGTTATTTGCAAAAAGGTGACATTTTTAATTCTGATAAACTAATCACTAGAAGTAATATATAGCATCAATATTTTGGTTGAAACGGCACAATATAGGTATATACACTATTAGACAAGAGTAGAGAAAAAATTTCTATAATTGTTCACTGAATATATGATACTTTATATTGATACCTTCTCTCATATCTCCTTTTTAGTTGTTTTTTTTTCAAGTAAAACCATTTTTTAAAGAGAAAAGTAAAGAAACCAATATTTAAATACATATAAACAGTATTTATTTGTTCTGTACAAGAGTTATCAGTTTTGTGATATACAGATGGAGAAAAGTAGAGAAACCAAAATTTAAATAGATATAACATATAGTCAGTATTTATTTGTCCTTTACAAGAGTTATCAGTTATGTGATATACAGTTTGTACAATATTTATCGAAAAATCTTCGACAAATAATTATTGATGCTCATCGACAAGGTGTCAGACAAGTGGACATAGTAAAATTTTGTAATTTGCACAAGTGGTTTGTAAAACAATTTACAATTTTAAACTCGTAAGACATTAGAGCCTATGGATGGTACTAAGGTGGTATGGGGCAGCTGTATTTCATAGAATGGATCGATTTGGACACCCTGAAAACCATAATGCTTCCATTTCCGAAAGACAACTTACCACGGGAATGAATATTTCAGCAGGACAATGATCCCAAATACCAATTCAAAATTCTTAAATATTGGTTTCTGTCGAAAAATATTATCGTTATGGACTTTCCCCACAAAGTCCAGATCGTAATCCAATAGAAAATTTAGGTATGTAGAAAAACTGGACTGCCGCGCCGTGTGAGACAAAATATTTTACTACAAGAAATATGCAAGATGTGGGGAGGATTTTGAAAGAATCTTGGTAATCCATTTGAGAATATACAATCCGCAAGCTACCGAATCTATGCCCAAGCACTGCCAGGATAGTTAACATAGGATACTCTATGCACTATTGACTGTAATATGCCGGCGATAGTAGTTTTCTTATAATTAGTTGTAATGTTTTAGTTTGTTGTAATATGCTACAATTGGACTTGTTATTAAAACTGACTACTTAATGTAACTTAATGTCTACCGGCTAGAGACTGAATTTTGCAGACTAGACAGGACTTTATTCCTACCTGGACACCTATTTTGAATTATAACTTTCTTTTTTTCTCTCTCTCCCTCTCCCTCTCTCCCTCCCTCTCCCTCTCTACCTCCCTCCCTCACTTTTTCAAAAAATACACTTCTCTTTTACTCCCTTAGCGGTTTGAAAAACGACCAAATACGCGTGTCCCTTATTTCTAATGAGTTTAACACTTTACACTTTAGAAATTATTAAAATATTGGCATTTTTTGAGATCTAAACATTTTTTTTTTCAAAAGTAGGTATATTTTTTCGAAAGTAAAATTTTTCGCTGACACATTTTTCGTAAAAAATTAAATTTCTCGATAAAAAAATCGTTTTTTTGAATATCCAGTGTTTTCAAAAAATATTTTTTCGAAATTTTAACAAAACTTTCTAAAGAAAATATGTGTTTTGAAAAAAAAAGTTTTCCAAAAAATTGTTCGGAAAATTTTCGTAGATACCATTTTTTACTTTTGTGTTCAAAAGATATTCACTGACCTGCCATTTTGCTGTACAACTGACACCTTTTGCTATCAAACTTGAGCAAAAATGATAAATTGATTTTAGAATATAAACGGCCAGATTCTCCAACGCTAGACCGGTCTAGTCTGACAGCCAAAAGTTTTAAACTGACAAGTGGAAGAATAAGACAACTAAGTTTCATACGATGAGTTTTTCAAATTTACAAACATAATGGCAATTTTAGTACATACTTTCTACGAAAATAGAACTAAATTCATTCTAGCAACACGGCAACACATTCCAAGATGAAAATCATTGGGAAAGCAAACAAATCGCTGAAATATTAGAATAACTCTTAAGGTTTTAATGACGACTTCTTAACAATGGCAGAACAAAAACCTGTCAAAACCTAACTGATCAACTAGAAGATCTTAACTTAAACAAGTACTAAATCTTAAACCTTTTTAGTGAATCTGAACGATACTGCATAAAATTCATCTGTTTTATTCCTTACATTAATTAATGCCATTTAGACCACTACAAATTAATAAAAAAATTCACATTATGAAGAAAATTGAATTTAAAGCAAGCACAGAGGTCTAATCAGATGCAAACGAACATTCCTTTTACTAAGAAAATGTGGCAGAGCAGAAACAGGAATGATGTTTTAGATAGGTATTAGAAAAACCTTAGCTTAATACAGGTAGGTACTTACTTTCATTTATCTGAATAAAGATGTCATCAATCAAAAGTAGAAATACAAAATTTAAGCAAGTTTTTCACCTCAAAGAAAAAACTTTTTAAACAGTTAGTCGATACAGGTATGGGTGCCCATAGAGATTGATTTAACAATGGTTACTGGACAAGTTTCTTAATCACAATAAAACATCGATTTAAGAGATATAAATTTGACTAAAACATTTATGATTTTGAATTTTTACGATTATTTTCCATAATTAATTTTTAACAACACGTAATTTCGTAATTTCATTACGTGTTGTTTTTTACATAGTATGTCTTCGTCACAGAACAAGAAAATAAAGTTTGCTTAATGCGGTGTCTTATTGTCCTGTTATAATACTTCCATTAAAACGGATGCGTTTTAACATTGCATGATTTTAAATCAATCTTCTAAATGCGATAAAACCTAAGAGAATTATATATTATCCTTTATGTCATGTCTTCAGCGACAAATTCTGGCTTTTAATTTAGTGGTAACTAGCTCTTGGGCTAGCGTAAACTAAACATGTTTTATAGAATATTTAATAATGTTTGTCCTTCTTCTTTCCCACAAGTCCCAAGTGTCCTTGTTAACTTAAATCATTTTTTCTTCGTTCACCCATCTCTGATAGCCGCAGAGCCTTGGCTGTTCCCTTGATCCTTTCATTTCGAACCTTGCCTGTCCTTGTTACCCCACACATACATCTTAAAATTCTCATTTTGGCCACATCTAACCTCCTTTACTGGACCTGTTTCCGCTCCATGAATTATTGCAGGTTTGCAGGCCTCTGTCTTCCAGGGATCTCCTCTAACTATTTTTATAATTTTCATATCCAGTAAAAATATAAAAATCAATTTTTCAGCGTGGTTTTGTTTATAACGCTTAACACATTGTAATGAGAATATAACTTATTTTGCTTGTACCTCCCTTGTACTGTTTCGTAGGGGAATTAAGACTGATTTGTGGGGCAGACAGGAAAGTACCTATTGCTGGAAATTGAGTAATTTTATTGTATCTTTCTTATTTTATTTCTTGTTTTATTTGTTAAAAGGGTTTATGTTGAGTAGCCGATATGTATCGGCTACGCTTCGCTCTTTGAGAGTTATAATTTTATCTTTTGAATTTTATTTCTCTTAATAAAGACTATTTATTATTATTATATACGGGATCATCTGTATATACTCGTACATTGGTACGTCTGAAAATACTAGAGATCAAAATAGAAAGATTAAGCCCAAGATGGATCAGGTATAAATTCTAGCAAATGACGCATCAAAACTGAAACGGATTTTGAAATGGTAACATTTTGGTTTTCTGTGGGTCTTTGGATGAAAACTAAGATAGAAAAATATAAGACAGAATATTCATAAAAAATAGTGGGATTCTGAAAACAGACAAACATTTAACTTTAAAAATTCTAAGCCCGCACAATAATTAAAGTGTAAGAATCTAAACTGCTGGCCACTCGAACTTACACATAGAGATTTTTAGGCAAAATTTAAAGTTCAATATTTTCAACAGGAATGCAAATTTTTGAACGCGTCTGGCAGATTTTAAGAGCTAGTTTTTTTCGGATTAAGCTGCATGACGTATGTTTATCGTAGGACCATAGGTTTATTATATACGGGGGGGGGGGGGGGGTGATCAATGAAGTCATGCAAAAAATCAAAAAGTTTGTATGAGTAAAATTTCCGCAAAATAGTTATTTGTTTTACTAGGCATAAAAGCACAAGATTTAATGCCAAGGCATTAAATCTGCTTTTCTGCCGTGTGAAACATATAATTTTTTCTTCAAATTTGTTCCAATTCCACGCAAAATCGACTTTTCCATATTTAAATTGCGTTTCATTATCAATATCCAAATAACTAAATTATTTTATCAAAGGTAACCGGGCCCTGCGTTACTATGTTTACCGCTGATGATGTTTGTTGAATATGTTTGTTTACTGTTTACTTTGTCATTGTCAATTTTGAAAAGTTGTCATGTTAGAAATGGATTTACTGCAAAGTGAGGATGAATTGATGCAATTAACACCACCTGAGATAAGAGACCAGGCGCGAGATGTGGAATTTAAATTATTACTTGGAAGGTTGCCTAGCAACGAACTTTTTCTGCCTAGGCAGTAAAATTGGACTTTTTCTGCCTAGGCATTAAAAGTACAACTTCTAAGCCTGCCAAGTGTCATTAAAAGGCCGCTTTTAATGTCATTTGGAGAAAAAATTTTTTTGGTCGTTGCAATATGGTTCGTTACTAAGGTAACATCAATATCTCTAGACGTTTTTGTCACTTTTTGGATTAAGGCCCTTAGGTCTTGTACACACTACTAAACATAAAATTTGGGTAGCAAAATTTTTAAAATGCTATAACTTGACATTGTATTGACGGTTCTTGATGATTTTTACGGATTTCGAATAATTATTTCACATAGATTTTCTATAATCTAAGCATTTTATTTGGGGGTTGAAATGTACAGGTTGAAATTTACACATTATACCGGGTCGATAATAGCCAAAACGTAGGGTACGACGCGCTCTAAGGTTTGGCATTATTTACGTTTTTGTAAAAATAAATTCTCACCTCAAGTTGTTTCTGTTTAATGTCCTTCTCACTGTTCTGTCCAAAACTTTCACCCCAGTGTATTGTCTCAAAGAGTCATTCAGTTCTTTGTCTACCCCCATTCCCATATTTATGATCGGCTGTAATTTCTACGCGACGCGTCAATTTCAAAGTAGGGTTTTTTAGGGATTGCAGGAACCTTTAAATTAGGTTTAGAATTCGAAATTTTGTAAGAATTGACTTTTGGCCGTTGTTAACCAATCTTGTATATTGTAGAATATAATGTAATAAACTTGTTCTTGTCGCTACGTTTTTGTCTGTTATCGACCCGGAATAATGTGTAAATTTCAACCTGTATATTTCAACCCCCAAATAAAATGCTTAGATTATAGAAAATCTACGTGAAATAAAGATTCGAAATCCGTAAAAAACATCAAGAACCGTCAATCCAATGTCAAGTTATAGCATTTTAAAAATTTTGTTACCAAAATTTTATGTTTAGTAAGGGCCTTAATCCAAAAAGTGACAAAAACGTCTAGAGATATTGATGTTACCTTAGTAACGAACCATATTGCAACGACCAAAAAAAATTTTTGCGGAAATTTCACTCATACAAACTTTTTGATTTTTTGCATGACTTCATTGATCACCCCGTATATAACAAACCTATGGTCCTACGATAAACATACGTCATGCAGCTTAATCCGAAAAAAACTAGCTCTTAAAATCTGCAAGACTCGTTCAAAAATTTGCATTCCTGTTGAAAATATTGAACTTTAAATTTTGCCTAAAATTCTCTGTGTGTAAGTTCGAGTGGCCAGCAGTTTAGATAAGTAACTTGGGAGTCCGTGATCGCTCCAAAATGTAAATAATGGTATCTCGCCCGTGTTTCTAAATCAATGAATAAAACCCAAAACAATTATAGTGCAAAACTTAGTTGTCTCTATACTCGTCAATTTACAACCATGACTATCAACTAGACCCATAATTGTAGATCAGTTTTAAATATTAGAAAGCTTCTTTGTCAATTTTTTAAATTTATTCTATTCTCAACTTAATTGACAGAAAACTTACGAAGGAATTTTAGGAATATTTTTTATTTTTGCACTCTTTAATTAACTGAACTATAACTATATTAAAATAACGCAATTACTTAAGTTAATATCTGCAATGGTAAATATCACAGGCTAAAGCATAATATGACTAAAGATTAATGGACCAAAAAGTAAAAGATACAAAAAAGGTCATTCTTTATAAAAGTTTTTGATTGCTTTAAAAATAAGATCCACGATGCCAAAAATTTGTTTCTTTTTTGTACAGGGTATGCAAAAAAAAACAAAATCTAAAATTTGGTTAAGCGTAAAGTCACATTGTCACCTTTTTTATTTAATTACAATTTTGATATTTGTGACTAGGGATTGCAATCCCGCAAAGTGGGATCCCGTAATCCCGTGGAATCCCGCATCATTTGACGGCCTGGAGGATCCGGCATCAGCTATGCAGATCCGCATAGCCATGAAAAAGCCGTAAACTCTTAAAAAATAACGCGAAAACGTATATCTGCCAAACATCCATGGTATTATAATATGAAAATTAATGAGATAGTATTATAAGTATTTTACTTACCTTACAATCAAACTAATGTGATTTACTATAAAAACTAGTAATACTTATTATTTCAGGTAGAGAAGTAATAAACATTTAAAGTTCATGTGCCCAAAGTTACTTGTAAATTTAATTAACAAGAAATTTGACTGATTTTAGTCATAGTAGTATAGTAAAGAGAGGCTACACTTTAAATTACATAGTTTTGTTGACTGAAATACTGTTAATTTTTGATATATATATATATATATATATATATATATATATATATATATATATATATATATATATATATATATATATATATATAATAAAAAAATTAAAGTTGGATTAATAATAATTAATTAAACAAACGTTAATTTATCCAATTTTATGAAATTAAAAGTCCTATGTGGGATCCCGCGTATAAACATTTGAAGTTCATTGGCCCAAAGTTACTTGTTACTTTAATTGATAAGAAATTTGACTGATTTATAGTCATAATAATATGGATCAGAGGCTAGACTTTAAATTACATAATTTTGTTGACTGACAAACTTAATTTTTGATATTTATAATAAAAAATTAAAGCTGGTTTAATAATTAATTAAATAATCGTTAATTTATCGAATTTTATAAAATTAAAAAACCTATGCGGGATCCCGCGGGATTAGAACCAATCCCGCAAATGCCCTGCGGGATTTAAAACACTTCGGGATTGCAATCACTAAATGTGACGTATTTGTCAAAATAATAAAGATATTGTCTTTAGAGCAAAGATTATTTATAATCCAAAATTACAGAAATGGCGAGAATTCTTATCGCTACGTTGAGAAATTTCAAGAAAAATTTCCAAATGTACAATTATGCAGAAGTTCAGTACATAATTTGGTAATCAAACTTAAAAAAGAACTGGATCCGTTAGTGATTTAAAGAAGACCAAGAAACGATACGACGAAAACGATGGTTCTACAGTGTTCATTTTGCAATCTGTTGATGAAAATCCTATTATGTACGAAGTTTACAGTTGTGTAAAAAAAGCCATATTCAAAATAAAATTCGTCTTTTTAAACCAATTTTTAATACACTTTTTAAGCAAATTTAATAACTTTGGAAGATGGGGAAATATTTCTCGAATATTACAATTATTATTTAATATTCTATTAGCAATTATTATTAACCTGTATGAGTCTGTAATTTTGGATTATAAACTATTCTTTACCCTAAAGACATTCTTATTGTTTTGACAAATACGTCACATTTATAAAAAATATACCCAATCAAATAAAAAAGGTAACAATGTGACAGAAAATTTTTGATTGTAAAAAAGAAATTAGAAATTTTTATTTGAAAATCTGGAATAGGAATTCTTTTAAAATTTAAAACAGCTTTTTTATTTAACGTTTTGCAATAAAATTTAAAAAAGGCGACTTTACTCTTAACCAAATTTTACATTTTTATATTTTTTGCATATCCTGTACAAAAAAAAAAACAAATTTTTGGCATCGTGGATTTTATTTTTAAAGCAAGCAAAAATTTTTTATACTTTTTGGTTCATTTTTGTCCTCTTGTCTACCCCATCCGTGGACATACTGTATATTAACATATAATCAAAACCAC
Source organism: Philopedon plagiatum (assembly GCA_963971165.1). NCBI lineage: Eukaryota > Metazoa > Arthropoda > Insecta > Coleoptera > Curculionidae > Philopedon > Philopedon plagiatum. Next base: position 24,750,126 of record OZ020195.1, read on the forward strand.
AAATCATCTTACCGTTTTGATTATCCTTATCCATTTTAAAATTTTTAAAATGCTTAAAATAACACGTTTAATTTTACAACTACAGCACAGCTCAGAGGAAATATTTTGGCCTAAGATAGACCTTGAAGAAACTAGTCGAGAATAAAGCTGGGTACAGAAATTATTTAATTATCACACTGTTGTTAACATTCGTCAATGCAAATTGACACTGAATGAAACGTATTCTTTCATAAATTCCAAACCACAATGCATTTGTAAATTGATCCGAATCAAATTAAGTCTACTGTATAGAAACCATAGAAAAAGTAATACAAATTTAAGTGGGTTTTATCTTTTATCATTGCCATGTCATTATAAAAAAAATATATAAGGAACTGGAAAAAGGTTTCAATAGTACTTTTTAAGTACTGACTAGCAATTATTATTTTTTTAAGAGTCACGGTACACTCCGAAAAAAATGACGGTAGTTATGTAAAAACTATATAAAAGCCTACTGTGCTGATAATAGTGATAATGAATTTGAATATTTTCTCTATAATAAAATAATAATACACGTACAGTCGGGAGATTTATTATTCGTCCACTTGTAATTTTTTCAAAGATAGAGCCACAGGCAATATAACCAGAATAGAACTATTATTGCCTGTGATAGAGCTAAATATTCTACATCAAATATACAGATAATATCTCTTTTAACGAGAAATGAAAATAACAATATCTCTTCATATACGTATATATCAGGATCCATTGGACAAAAACGACAAAAAAAGATAATTTGATAAAATTTCGGCGAGCAAAATTATTCGTCCACTTCCAAAAAAATTTAAAGATGTACAATTTAGAATGTATTTATCTGTTCTTATAGTGGTAAAAAAATCCTAAATATGGATTCTAAATTATTTTTAATAGCAGTTTGAGACTCCGTGGTCTAAAGAATACAGCAAATTTTAAACTCTGTCCAAATCATCAGAAGTGCCTCAAGAAATCAGGCATTTGATAATAAAATTATATCAAGAAGGAAGATTTCAAAGAGACATAAGAAAAATTGTTGGTAGAAGCCGGTCAACAGTAGAATATATTATTAAAAAATATGAAACAATCCATACAACAAAAACCTTGCCAGGGAGAGGAAGAAAAATTACTGACTTTTCGAGAGAAACAAGAAATAGTTAGAAGAGTTAGTGAAAATCCGCAAACTACTGCGACATATATAGTGAAAAGTGAAGCCAGTGATTACAAAAAGGTTATCCATGTAACAAAAATAAGAAATTTTTTAAGAAGCCAGGGTATCCAGGCACGACTTGATCGAAAGATACCATTAGTAAATAAGAAGAAACGTCTCGAGTTTGCTCAGAGGCATTTTGACAAAAATGCTGAGTACCTACTGTAAGAACATCATATAATATACCGACGAAATAAAAATTGAGTTGTTTGGTAAAATAAAAAAAAGGTTTTGGTGTACAGAAAGAGCGGAAACCTACAAAACCTAAAAATTTAATTCCAACGGTAAAGCACGGAGGGGGTTCCGTTCTAATCTGGGGGTGTATGTCATGGCATGGAGTGGGCCACCTCCATTTTATTGACGGAACTATGGATCGGTTCGTCTACATGGACATTTTAAAAAAGAATTTAAGACAAAGTGCGAAGAAAATGTAAATTGGAAACAATTTCATATTTCAACAAGACAACGATCCAAAGCATACCGCGCGGGTCGTTAAAGAGTGGATACTGTATAGCGTACCAAGAGTGTTAGAAACGCCACTTCAATCCCCAAACATTAACCCCAATGAACATCTATGGTGGGTACCCAAAGAAAGGGTGAAAGAACATAAAATTTCCAACAAAGAGGCGTTAAAAGCAAGATGTCAAGAAGAATGGTTAAAAATCGAAGTAGGTGTTGTTATAAAACTAGTAGAGTCAATGCCTAACACGTTACAACAAATTATAAAATCAAAAGGGTACCCCACACGTTATTAGTTTTGGCATGTTTGGAGGAATTTCGAAAAAAAATGTTGGTGGGCGAATAATTTTTCTCCCTTGGTTTTTAAGAAATTAAGTTTTATTTTTGAAAGGTATTGTTTAGGTTGGACTTTATATTCCTGTTTTTAGTACATGAATAGTTGTTTTTATTTTTGTAATGAAAAGCAAATAAACTTTAGTAGTTTTAGTTTTATCCCAATTCTATAAGTGAACGAATAGTATAAACTTTTTTGCGTCTAATGTGGCCAAATGATCCACTGTGCGGCGCGTGAAATCGGATGTTTAGCGTTCTCTCTCTGCTCTTTCTCCTTCTTACACTCGCACAATATATTAAACAAAACAAAATGCTAGTTCTGAATGAATGGCACCGTCTCCTCTTGCTGAAGATCAACGGTTTATACGTTTTTTATCTTTAATCTTTTCGAATACTTATAACTTTTTCTTAATAGAATAGGTGGGTCGTAACAAACCACAGAGAACGTCATACTGAAAATTTCTATGGCGATGTAATTAAATACATTTGACGCCGCGTCCGGAAAAGTTATTAAATAAATTTATTCACTTTACAGGCACTGTCTGAAGTTAAATATCTTACCTGATACAGCGTTTATTCCACAGTCAATTACCACGGCTCCAGGTTTTATCCAATCTGCTTTAACAAATTCTGGTCGGCCAATGGCTACGACCAATATATCAGCGTTTTGACACTAAAAATAATAAGTTTAGTTTCAAGAAATAGCTTTTGACGAGAAATAACGCAATATAAATTTAAGACAAAAAATCGCAGATGAAATTAAATGAACCATGACATCATATCGGCTAAATTTCATAAGCACTGTTTATTGGGTTCATCAAAATTAAGAAATGAAGGGTTATTGTTGAAAAAAGCAAAAGAGTCTATATTATGTTCCCACTTTAAAATTTACGAGATCTCCTATGTTCTACCTAGAGAAGCACCACCCGGTATGTAAGTCCCCATACTACCACTGTTTTAACCAACAATGATAGTTTTTCATACATCATTGTTGAGACATGTATGCATCCATATTTTTAATGTGGATGGTTTAACAAGGCGTATGTACTTAGGAAAAGATTTTCTATCGGATACGATAGCGTAATACAAGATATTAAGTACAAAGATAAAATAGCTTGTGTACCAGCGTATCTTTACCTACAAATTTCACATTTTCCTTTGAATATGGTATCATTTTCTTTGAAATACTGCCCAGCATTTTCGATTTTATTCAATAAATCATCTTTAGGATGGGTTTGATCGTGGGTTTGCTTGGGTTAATCGTGGGTTTATCGGTGTTTTAAGCAAATCCATTAAAACAATACAGATATTTTTATATAAACAGATATACTACGTTGACCTTGGCATCGGTATAAATAAAATTTTATCATTTTTACAGAACAAAATAATTAAGTTATTTTAAAAAACAGGTAATGCGTAAGACGTTCTTCGAATCTACTAATTTTCTTCGCCAAGAAAACTATCCACGACGATTAATATGGCGTTAATCCCATTATTTCATATAAATAAGTTACAAATTAGAAATTTTAAAATTTTTAATTTGTTTAATTGTTATTGTTTGAGAATATGGTGGAATATATTGCTAAATAAACCTTGTAAATAAAATAAAAACAAGTTTTCCTTAAACGGTGTGAAAAGTAGGAATTAATAATCTAATTTACGAATCTTAGGGCGGTCTTAAATTTAGTTCTGATTGAATAATCAAGTTTTGACCACATTTGGTTGTAATACTGCTCATGTTTTTTCTTAGTTTAAAAAGATATATGTATGTAAAATCAATTTTCAATATTCAAAATGCTTAGAGACGGATTTTTCATTAAAAGGCAGAAATCTGAACCAAATCCCCCTGTAGAAAAACTATGTTTATGCCAAATGATATACAAGCAGTAGTTTATATATGTACATATATACATAGAGGTATGTAAGTCTCACAGTCAGGCTAATCTAATGAATATGAGACATGATTTGAAAATTTGGCTTATTTATTTTTTGATTATCATTGGTTAACAGCTATTTTTCAAATATTTTGTAACTAATTCGTATTGCAACATAACCGATTATACCGATTACAACGTAAAAGGTTACTAGTTATCACTAAAATGTTCGTAATAATAGCCTTTATATAAACAGGGGTAATAGTAATAACACAAATATATATTCATATATACAGGGTGTTTCAAAAAACATGTGCCATCGCTTAAAGGGACATTCCTTGTAAGAAACTAAGGCAAAAAGTTTATATAAACATGGGTCCGCAGATGCTTCGTTTCAAAGATACAGGGTGTTAAATTTTTTAATTTTTTTCAGTTTTTCCAAAATATTTTCAAAACGGCTTCATCAATTTTGATGAAATTTACATTGTGTAAAGTACTTAAATTAAGCATAATTCTGACCACGAAAAGACTTTGGCAGGTCCTCCAGGGGCGTACATATGAGAAGACGGTACAATATTTTTCCAATAAAAACATGTACGCCACTGATTTTTTCACATTTTCGTATATCGGTCAAATAGTGTGTTAAATTCTTAACAAAACTTATCTCTTCATATTTTTTCAATTTTCATTTTGTTTAGGAGATAAATGTAATTTTATTAACCGTCATACTGGTTTAGTTTTCCCAACCATCGGTTTTAACATGTAAAGACCATTTAAAAATTTAACGTCCTGTATCTTTGAAACAAAGCATCTGCGGAACCATGTTCATATGAACTTTTTGCCTTAATTTCTTTCGAAGAATCTCCCTTTAAGCGATGGCACATGTTTTTTGAAACACCCTGTATATATATATATATATATATATATATAGTCGTAGACTGAGTTTACAGCAACGAGTAAGCATTGATAATGCCAAGTGAGACCTTGGCGAAACGTCTGCCAGATTCCAATAGGAATTTAACAAACGAACGGATGTACTCCCGGATCAATATTTCTTCACATTTCTCCATCCGTGAAAGTCTACGTTCAAACATATATATATATATATATATATATATATATATATATATATATATATATATATATATATATATATATATATATATATATATATATATATACATATATATATATATATATATATATATATATATATATATATATATATATATATATATATATATATATATATATATATAACAAAGTAAACAATGTAACAAAGTATATATATATATATATATATATATATATATATATATATATATATATATATATATCCAAAAACTATAAGTACCATATTTAAATTCAGTAGACTCAAAAGCCAGCACTGTTAATAGGTATATCTTAGAAAGTCGTCTCATATTTTTCTCGCAATAAGATTTTTTTTATTTCAGGATACAAAAGTGCTCCCAACCCAACCAAAAAATGTATCCCCAAAAAATTTGATTTTTTTCAAATCAATTTCACTGTCAAATTAGCGATCGAAAATCGCTCATTTTAAAACAGGGAGGTCGCCTCCGGTTACGTAGTAACAGCGCCGGGTCACGTTAGTGTATATGTTACGCTCAATAGTCGAATTCGGGCAATGCCCGAAAAAAATACGCAAAACTAATTTTGAGCAACGAATATTTCCCAAATCCGAAATTTTATTTTTATACGGTTATTGAGCATTAGAAAATAAGCAGAACTAGTTTTGCGCAATATGAAATGTACAAAACTAGTTCTGTACATTTCTGAATGGCCAGCACTAGTTATGCTTTTTTCATTTAATCAGCGGGCAGCGTCCGAATAAAATAAAGTTGGAAATGTTATTGAAATAATATATTTTATTTAAATACTGACAAATACAACAACAAATAAAACTTTATTCTTAGACAAATATTCAGTTAAGTTAAAAAAATTATTTATTTGAACAAGAGCTGGAATGATAGCACTTAGAATTGCAGATGACATTCTTTTTTCGACAAGAACATGCTCTGTTAATACACTTTTTATTGCACATACATGAAATAAAAACTTGTGTAGATCCAGAAATATCGGAGGATGCAGTTCTAAGTGATATTTCTAAAACAACAACATAACCCTACTCTTTATTTGGGTTTGGGAGGCTGTAAAACAAGCATAACTAGTGTTGGCCATTCAGAAATGTACAGAACTAATTTTGTACATTCCAAATTGCGCAAAACTAGTTCTGCTTATTTTGTAATGCTCAATAACCGTATAAAAATAAAATTTCGGATTTGGGAAATATTCGTTGCTCAAAATTAGTTTTGCGTATTTTTTTCGGGCATTGCCCGAATTCGACTATTGAGCGTAACATATGTACACAGTGAAAGCAGGTTGCCTGCTTTTAGACAGTTGGTGCCGACCAGGGCCTATAATTTGTTTTGTTTTTATATTATCGATAGCAATGTCCTATTGACAATAGTGCTGGCGGCGCATGCAGGATGTGTTTTAGTCATTTTTTGTGAGTGAAATGAGATAAATATAGTATAATAAGGCATACCGAGCGATTGCAAAAAAAATATCTACTGGATGCAGCTTCCGCATAGCAAGTAAGCATCGCTAGACGGCGCGGTGCACTGCCAATGAAAGCTGGTTGCCCGCTTTTAGGGAGTCGGTGCCGACCCCGGCGCATCTTGACTAAATATGCTTAACACCAGCACAAGATACGCCGCATTTAATAAGTCATATTGTAGCCGCCATAACTATGCTCTTTCGGGGACTGATGGACGTAGGCTGAACTCTAGTAATACGTTTACCGGTTTTGTTGCATTAGTGACGTGGTCCAGAGGTAGAGTATCCGCTTATGGACCGAGAGGTGGTGGGTTCGAGGCCGTGCTGAGGTGGACGGCCACAGTGAAAGTATGAAACCTGCTTTCACTGTGGTTATAAACTTAGGCTCAGTCGTCTCTTCGGCAATTAAATCTTTTTCCTAGAAATTTTTGTCAGACACATGACTTACTGTTGTTAACAGTATGAATTATCACGTCTGTCTGTCAAAGATTCTGAGCAAAATGAGGGAAGATTAAATAATTGCGGAACGCTGCTTATGGCGTCAATCGACTGTTTGTTGTTATCCGTCCGATCGACGTATTTTTTTGGGTGCGTGTTTAATTCTTACTGATTTCAATAATAATATTAACATATTAATTGAAAATTAAGATTATTAAACAAGCTTATTAGAACTACTTTATATTATCATATTACTGTAATATCTAAAAAAATTAAATGAAATGAAAAGTGGCTGAATACAAAGATATGTAAGATGTTTTAACATTATGGATGGTGGTTTCTGACTTCTGACAGTGCTAAATTTAAATAATATAATTTTTGTCCCGTTTACGCTCTAATATATGTATTGAAGAACTTGATTCACTATTTTGTTCATTAGGTAAATTTAGAAACAAACCCCAAAACGCTAACTGGGACTTACCTATTTTAGATGACATATTATTTATTAAAACAGAGCTTATAACGTAAAATCATGCATAATGCCATGCATCAAACAAAAATATTTCAACCTCCTCAATAAAATTTACCTTTTCTTTCAAATTTTTCGTCTTTGAGTGACATACTGTGACAGTGGCATGGTGCCATTTCAATAACTCAGCTGCTGGTGTACCTACAATTTTACTTCTGCCCAATACAACTACATCAGCACCTTCTATGGCAACCCCAGACTTTTTAATCAGTTCCATAACACCCACAGGAGTACAAGGTACGAATCCTTGTAAATCTCCAATAGACAATCTTCCTTCGTTAATTGTATGTAAACTAAAATTTGTATTGATAACAAAAGTTATTTTGCAAAGAAAACATTATTTTATTAATATAAATACAGCAGGCGCAGATTTAGGGGAGGGGGTAGCTCGCGACGAAGAACGATCCTGAACAAACCTAAACGAACCTTTTTTGAGTTTTATCAGGCTTCCTTAGGTTGGTACGATACTTTTTGTAAATTACTTTTTCCATAAGCCGTTGCTTACAAAAATTAATATTCAAACAGTGTTTTTCGAAAACATTTAATTTCGAAAAAGACGTATTTTTGAAAAGTGCTTCAAAACATTGGTTTTCAAAAAATTGTAAGTACATATGTATATCCCTCCAAATGAGCAGATGGCATAAATAAAGAAATGCTAGAATATTTATTTTACACTTTCATATTAATAAAACAAGTATTGATCCTGTCGCGTGTATTGTTTCTTTTTTCAAAAAATATTTTTTCGATTCTCAATGAAATAAATTTTGTCAAAAAACAGCTTTAACGAAAGATGCTTATTCGGAAATGGATCTTTTTAAAAAATATTCTCAAGAATCTCAAAATTACATTTTCCGATAACATTTTTTCAAAAATCTTGGAGAAAGCACGGCCCTTTATCGGTCTTGAAGGATTAAGCTTATAGTAAACTTGTACTGAATAAATTTATTTTGGTATAAAATGGTCTAACACTTACCCGTCAACATCTTTTTCCGGGGAGACAGAATCTGTTATTAAATGCGAGTCAATTTTGTTCACCGAATCCAAGGGCATTTGTACAATAATGCCATGCACATCCGGATCGTCATTTAATTTCCTTATACTACTCAGTAACTAAAATGATAAAAAAATCTCGATTAGTTCTTATTAGCGTTGATCAAAAAATTAATTGTTACAGTTTTTCCACAAATTTTAATAAGGAGATGATATCTGGAAGCAGCAAGAAGAAAGAGAGGAGTGGTTTATAAAACACTGGTTAGACCTGCAATAATATATGAAACATGAACATAGCTAAGACAAAAGTGCATTACAGGGCTTAGATGTACAGAAAAGACGGAGTCGAAGAATCGGAAGAAAAAGATGATATCCAGGAATAGATGAGCCCGATGTTCCTGGAAATGGATCCTAGTAGCTTACAAATAGATCTAAATAAGGTGAAAAGCTGGCTAAGAAGTTTTTGCAAGGAAACTGGTATCAGGGAGTTCTATTTTCTTGAGCACCATGCAGCAGTCTTTCAAGCAGAAGTGTATTCTATTCAATGAAGCTGTTTGGCTAAACCCCCTTTTTAACTGATTAATAGTTTTACTGAAAATATAATATCTATGCTAGTATTTTTTCTTGCTAAATATATTTCTATTAACACCACTGTACAGGGTCTTCCAACGAGGACTGAACAGGGGCTCATTTTTGAGCTTCCTTGTATTTAAAGAAAAATCTAAAATAGCCAATCGATGTACTTTTTCCTGCAGAATTCAAAAATGAAACCAAAAATTTATTTGAACCAGAAACAAAAGAGTTACGCTATGGATAAGGTGTTTTTTAAATGGAACATAGCTTTTTTATACGATTTTCGGAACGAGTGATTTTTTTTATGTCCGTTCTGATTAAAATATTTAATATTGTGACAGCTATTTTTATTAAATTTTGATGTTTTATCCAGTATAATGTAACTTCAACCTGTTTGAAACATACACTAGGTAATAAAGGTAAAATCACCTTGAAATCCTTCAAAGTCAAAAAATTTGACAAATTTACTATAATATTGCCGAAATGAAATATTCATTAGATGAGAGATTGCAGATTGTTATCTTGTTCTACAAATGCCAAGAAAATGCAAGAGAAGCAATCTCTCATCTAATGAATATTTCATTTCGGCAATATTATAGTAAATTTGTCAAATTTTTTGACTTTGAAGGATTTCAAGGTGATTTTACCTTTATTACCTAGCGTATGTTTCAAACAGGTTGAAGTTAAATTATACTGGATAAAACATTAAAATTTAATAAAAATAGCTGTCACAATATTAAATATTTTAATCAGAACGGACATAAAAAAAATCACTCGTTCCGAAAATCGTATAAAAAAAGCTATGTTCCATTTAAAAAACACCTTATCCATAGCGTAACTCTTTTGTTTCTGGTTCAAATAAATTTTTGGTTTCATTTTTGAATTCTGCAGGAAAAAGTACATCGATTGGCTATTTTAGATTTTTCTTTAAATACAAGGAAGCTCAAAAATGAGCCCCTGTTCAGTCCTCGTTGGAAGACCCTGTACCTAATAACTGAGGGTAAATTCACTAGCTGGTTAAAAAATGAGGCATAATGGGAACAACAACAGAATAGAGCGGCAATACGGTGCATTGAGGTTGCAAGGCTGTTACAGTCTGCAAAGGCGAATAGGCCTGCAGTCAGCTTATTAAACTTATGTAAGCAAACAAATGCCTAATCGCTATATTATGATCGAAATCGGAATTTATAACTAGAAAAAGGGAGAAAAGTAAAAACGGATATAGATTAATACTTAACTAACCTACCGACTAGTTGAACTAACATTTAACATTCCCTACGTTAGCTTAACGCGAAATTAAAAGGAAAAAAGAACAAAACGTTGAAAATATGAAATAATTAACACTGCAACCTCTCCTAATGTGAAAACATTATAGATCATATTATATTTGTGAGAATTGTTAAGGTAAAAATAAATCGTTTCTTTTAAAAACATGATTATTACCTCAGATTCAGTTATGGTGTTGGGCAAATTAATATGTTCAGCCTTCACTCCAACTTGTGCGGCCGCTTGTATCTTCATCCTAATATAAACATTGGAGTCTGCTCTGCCTCCAACTTGCACAATGGCCAAACTAGGTTGAAAACCAGGTATTCGTTTCTTAAGTAAGGCAACATCATTTTTTAACTGATCCTTGATTTCTCTATAAAGAAAATACAACACGTTTCCTCTAAACTCTTACAATGTTAGACTGAATAATGCAAAATAAAGAGTGTTTTCACTGACCACGGGTACATCGCGGCTACTTAATCCACTTTAAAAAAGATTGAACATTATTATGTCTCTTGATTGGTTGATTTAGTAATATCTGTATTGGTTTAAATGATCATTCGTTGAATTGAGAGACTGCGATGTAGGGGAAAGCGGGGCAGAACGGGGTACCCATTATAAAAACAGAACGCACCACCAGAAATATCTGAAACACTGCCAACGGCATTATCTCTACACAATTTTACTTGCTGTACCATCAGTTGGTTGCCAGACGTTCGCTGAGTAGGTTGTTTAGTTCAAATGTGAAATTTTTTCTCGGATTTATAATTTTTGATCAGTAAGATTAGCACGGTACGTAGGATCTTTATTTATTTATGCTAAATTTGAAATACTCATCGGAAATAGTATCCTCTTGGCTTCATTTTTTATATAGTGTTTTATTTTATTTGTTTTTTTTTGACAAACATATATTACTTATAACTAACAGTAAGCACGTGGGGTAGAATGGGATGGGGCAGAACGGGCGGAACCCCGTTCCGCCCCATATATGTATATATCGATGAATCAAGCTGTTTTGTCAGTTATTAATGGAGGAATGGGCTACAAAAGAGCTGCAGACCAATTTTGCGTCCCTCGGACTACCCTAAATCCTCAACCACAATTCATGGAACGACATAAGTTATAAAACCTCCTACTGTCGATAATGGAAATTCTAGTTTTCCTTGCTTGTTGCTGGAAGGAGCTTTGCCGGTGCCCAAAATTAAATCCACCGTCAAAAGAGTTACCCGAAAAAGAGGCAAAACCGCCTTTACTGACATCAACTTCGTACAAAAATGAATTGGAGGCGACCCTTGCTGCAAAAAAACACCAGTTGAAAAGAAACAAAAAGTAAAAAAATGTTATTTTGACAAGCCAGACGGTTTCACCAGAGAAAAAATCAGGGGAAAGAATAACGATAAAAAAGCCAAAATATCGAAACAAGAGTCAGATTCGCTTTTAGACAGTCACGATGACGTCGATTGTCTTTACTGCAAAGAATTTTGGTCCAAATCCAAATGGCAAATACAAATTATTAGTACCCCATTCTGCCCCACCCACGGGGCAGAACGGTGCAAAATGCATTTATTTTAAATTACTGTTTTAAATGGTTAAAGTCACAAAATTTATAGCTAAGAAGAATTGAGATAGTTAACTAATATTCCAAATAGTCGATTTGCATCAAAACACGTTTAACTTTTAATCACTAGATATTTTTAAATTGCCATTAAACGTTAAGTAGCCCGTTCTGCCCCGCTTTCCCCTATATGTGGTCCAGGCGCGGCCCGTGAGTTTTTTTACAGGTGGGTCAAAATTTTGTGGCCAACTAGTGATATCAACGCAACAAGCAAAATACACTTTTTTAATTAAGAAAGGTTTTTTAATAATGTGCCAAGAAATTATTTACCTACAAATAAACACTGCAAAAATCATAAAATAGGTACTGCAGAATATTGAACATTACTACTCTTGATGTTTATGACTTTTAGTATCACTTTTTTGTTTATGGCTTTTTTTCTATGTGTTTTAATACTCTAAAATAGTAGATTTTAGCGGGTTCCGTTGTGATAAGTTTAGCGTCTCTTCAATAGACAATAGAGATTGCCAACAATCTAACAATTTTAAAAATATTTTATCGAGGAACAACTTGTTGCCAATACTCCTTTTAGAGCCGATCTAATTTTTTAAATAACAAAAAATTAAAAAAAAGTTCTTGCCCCAGCACGGAAACCGCGACCGTGAGATTAACTCGCTGCGGTTATAACGCTGCACTACGCTCGTTATATAAGAAAATCGGTCCGATATCGTTAAATAAGAGGCCTAGCGCTGGCTTGACCGAAATCGTATTTATTTTATGTTTAACCACTAATATAATTAATATTATTAATACGATGCAAATACAATTCGCATGTTAGGTACCTAATTAGTTTTTCTTTTTCCGAACCAAATGTTTTGAAATAGTATATTTTAGGGGGCGGTTTGAGAGTATTTCCATAGGTGGGAGTGGCCAGATATTATGGGTGGGCCGTCGACCAATTGTGTCTCTTTTTAACTTCCTAAAGGGCGTATGTCTGTTTCTCTCTTACTTTTAATGAATTTATATCGTCCATATAAACCTATAAGATCAATTTAAAATATGACCCAGCCCGGAGCAAGCTTGGATATCCTTTGACGATATCGTGGCTTGATTCTTTCTTGGGGACTTTTCGCATGGAACTTTGAAACAAAAGATTATCTTTTGGTTTTAAAAAATTTAAAAATAAATTATTAGGTAGATCACTGAAAATTTTAGGTGGGTCATTGACCAAATGACCTTATGTGGTCATTTATCAGGAATTAGCAAACTGTAGAAAAACAAACGGATACCTAACTCTAAGAACTTAATTGAAATAACTTTTTTCTAATTCTGGCCAGAAAAGTGATATTTTTCTAAAGCGGTACTTTTCTAAACGAACTGAACTAACCTAGATACTTTTCGTAGCTTGTTAGGAAATAAAGATATTCCGAAAACAGTTATAAAAAGGACACTTTTGTCTAAGCAAAACGACTAAATTGACAGATTTTCATATTCTACCATCAAAAATAATTTAGTCGTTTTGAAGATTTTTCTGTCATTGAATTCATGTAGATGTTTCAAATCTAAAGTATAAACATGCAGCAACAAGACACCTTCAGCAGTAACCAATAAAGTAAAAGTATAACTTCTGTAAAAATATCAATGGAGTAGCTTAAAAAACTTAGTTTTATTATCATTTCCGCAATCGTGCAGCATCCCAAAATATATGCATAAACGCTTTATAATAAAGTTGTCAAAGAAGTTGTTCAGTGTAATTAATTATCAGATTGGACTGGCATTTAATTTAAACACCCTTTTAAAAACCGGGGAAAATTGTAATAAAACTAAAGTAAAAACAATAAGCCAAATCAGCCAGTTAAATCTAAATCGAAAAAGGCCGTTAAAAAAATTAATTTACCTAATTATTATATGATTAAATAAATAATCTTCACTGCCGAATGTAAAAGTATTTAGGCTGAATACACACTGATACTTTTTGCAGTCGCGGGACTCGATCGCACCTATATCGCATCGCTATACTGGTGGGTAAAGATACAGCGTAAGAGTATCGCGTTTGGTTCGCGATTGTATGGCGACTGTATCGATATAAAATGTATGCGTCTGCAAAGGCCCTCAGGATTAGCAGAAAATGATGGAAAATACTTACATGTAATTTATCGTTTAACAATTTAATCAAATGTTAATCCAATGAAAAGGTTTTTGTATTATAACAACAGTCAGTCCGGTAGCGACTGCACATTTACTCACATGGTGGATTGAAAAAATCCTCTTTTGCGGTTTTGTGCACCAGTACCAATACAAAAATTGTCAATCTTGTGGTCCTATTTTGGCCGACTGCCGACCATATGTTAAGTTAATTTATTTAATTGTTCAAAGAAAATGTTGTTCAGGAAGTCTATATTATATTTTTGTTAAAAGTGTTGATAATTTTATTGGGACAAAATTTGCAAAAATTTATCTATCATCTATCCCCTCGGGGTGTAACTCGTGATCTTTGAAAGCAATCCTTACAATATTTACATACACATAGTCTTATTTCTTATATTCAAAACATATTGTCACCAGTGTGTAATCAACACATCATCCGTTGTTCCATTATTATTTATGTAAGTAGGTAGGTATGTTGGTAAGTAATTATTTAAAATATTTTTTTTGAGTTACTAATTGAAATATTAAGTAAATAATTTAGTAATAACTAGCATTCATCATATTACGTAAGAAGAAAAGAGATAATAATAATTATTACATTTTATAGCACTCACAAATAAATAAAAACAAAAATTGATCACACAAAAAAAAGAAAAGAAAATACCTGGCAAGCTGAGTTCCCGAAAGAATTTGTCCCCTAACAGCGGCCATGGTGGAAGCGAAACCTGAAGTAATGGAAAATATTTTTTAATCATATTCAAAATTGTTTTATCTAAATTACAATTTATTATCGTCTAAGGGTTAAATGTCACGTTGATATTTTATTTAGAATCATATAATATTAAAATCCATATAATATGTGCATATACTGCATGTTATGTATTTTTCACGGAAATTTTTTAAAAATATTCTTGTAATTTTGTTGCGCAAAAAAGAGAAACAGAATCGCTGAGAAAAAAAATAAATGTTTCTTGTGGGGTTGTTGTTGTTCTGAGTTGACAGAAAAAAAGCATACCAAGTATTCGTGTTTATACAGGACCCAAAATATAGCTTTTATAGCAAAAACTAGATATAAATCTATCTAGGGTGCCAATTTCCTAATAGTTTACCTGACTTATTTGTCTTCATTTGCTTTATCACAAAAAAGATAAAATACTTTAAAATATATCCATATATAAAATTATTGGTGACAAATTGCTGAAGAAACTTAAAAAAAGATTAACTATTTTAGGCAAAAGTACGTAATATTCTCAACTTTGCAACCTCTTTCCTATATACTTCTTAAAGCTATTACACATTTTGTCTTACAGTAGTAATACCTTTTAAAAATTTTGGGAAAATCAGCGCCATATTCCCTGGAACGTAAGTGGACAGTAAATATGGATACTTGCGTAGATCAGATCTACAAAACGCAATAACAGATCCGGGCCACGAGTACGGGACGGATCTCTTTAAATTCGGCTAGACATGTACTTGGTTCTCTCATAAGAGCAATACCACTGATGTTACATCACGGGCACTTTCATCGGGCAGTTTTACGAACCGGAAAAGACGTCCCTCTGGGTTTTGACGGGCACCCCCGATCCTCTCCGGCGGCTGCCCCTCTATCGTATAAAATATTTTAGTACCTACAGTAAAATCACACAAGATTTTATTTGTCAGCTTATATTTTTTTTCTCTTTTGCTATCGGGTACTGAGGCGGTCGATTATATTCGCCCAGGGCGCCAAATTAAGAAATACGTCCCTGAGCTCTGTGCTAAATTTAAAATTTTTACACTTAAGTGTTCCGTTTCGTACGGAATACTAAAAACATAAACAAAATACAGTAGGTACCTAATAATGTCAATTTGTCAATCGCCGATTTTAAGAACTTATAAAATATTTTTTTGCTTGGGTTGCAAATAAAGTATGTTTTTGTCTTGTAGGGTAGACTGGGTACGGTTGTGCCAGGGTACGGTAGTGACAGTCGTCATAACAGCAAAACTATACGGAATTCGGGAAAGGGTGCAAGGGGAGGGAGAAGCGGCATGCATGTCTAAACGCGTTCCCCAGGTTGCGTAAGGCCAGCGCGAGACGCTAACGTAAGCAGGAGTCTACATTGCTTTTTAACGGTCAAAAGTAAGTTTTTTTGTTTAATTTCTTTTAATATTTACTGTTATTTGTTATACAGATAGATTATATCATATATTTTTTTGTTATAAGTTGAATATTAGTAGTTAATTACGAGTGATTAGTTTTTACGTAGATTACTTGGCCCAGTCATGGCGATTGTTTGTTTTCGAAAGTATGCGTTGGGTACGGTTGTGACAAATGTTGTGGGTACGGTTGTGACATATTTTTTTTTATATTTTTGCTTGCGCATATTCTGAAAGTAGGGCTGGCGAAAAATGGATCAAGTGCCAAGGGACATTTGGACTCTGGGCCCACGTAGAGTGCGCAGGTGACAATCACCATTACATTTGTCACAACTGTGATGATGAATCTGACTAGATCTCAGTATGTTCTTATATGCATAAATGTTTATTTTTTGAATAGTTTTTGTTACAATTTAGTAAAACTTTTTCCAGTTACCTACAGTTAATTTAAGTTTAGTTAATGTTTTGAATGACTGTAAGAAGGCTGTTATAATAACGTTAGATGTTACCAGTTTATGAATTGTTAAGCATGTTGTCATAGTTACGGTAATTTAAGTTTAGCTAACGATTTGACTGATTCTAAGAAGACTGTTATTATAATAACGTTAAATGTTACAGTCTATGAATATTTGTTAAGCATGTCATAGTTATGGTAAAACAAAACATTTTGACTGATTTTAAAGAAGATGGTTATAATAACATTAGATGTTGCAGTGCATTATTAATTGTAAGAATAGAAGTGATCGTAGATTTAAGGTCATTTGCTTTAATTATGAATGTTAACTTTTTATAGAAGGCAGTTATGTTGTGTTATGTTACATATTTCTAACAATAAAAGTAATTATAAACCATTTCTGAGTATGTTTATGTCTGTCACTACTGACCCCAACCACTGTCACAACCGTCCTTGGGGTGTGGTCGGTTGTGACACTTTCTCTTTTTTTTTCAATTTGATGCTATAACTAACACAGCGTATTTAGGGACAACATTTTGGTATTTTTACGTAGACAAAAGTACAAATTAAGATTTAAATTACCCTTGTCGCAGCTAACTAGAAAATTAACAAAATTATTGGCGATCAAACCAAAATTGTCACAACCGTACCCAGTCTACCCTACTATTTAAATAAGTATTAGTGTCGCTCAGGCCGAGCGCGGGGCCCCTCAACCAGGCCCGGGTCTATTGGAAAAATAGGCCCTGATGATGAAGGTGAATTGGGTAGACAGGATCAGAAATGACGAAGTGCTGAATCGAGTCGGGAAAGGACGGACTATTTGGAAGACATCACAGAAAAGAAGATAAAATGATCGGACACAGTCCGAGACATAGTGGTATAATTCAGTTGATTGTGGAGGGAATGGCAGAGGGTAGACACGGCAGAGACTAAGATATTTAGATCAAATAGTCAGGGTTAGCTATAGAGAAACGAAGAATTTAGCACAGAATCGCCAAGGATGAACTGTTGCGTCCAACCAATCTCAGGATTAAGATTCCAAGAAGATTCTACCTGGATTAGTTTACTTGGTATTTTATACTCCGTTTCCCAGTCCATTTGTTTTTTTTTTAGTGTCCTATGAAACGGAACACTTATGGATTCACTTCGGTGTCCGTCCGTCCGTCTGTAACACGCGATTTTCTCTGAAGTTATTCGACGTAAAAATTTGAAATTTAGCACAGAGATAGAGTGTATTGGCCCAATTATAGACGTGATGTATAAAAAAGGTAAGTTTGATTCGGGGGGTTAATTTCGGGGGGTAAATTGGCCGATGGAAAAAAAATTTCAATGGCACCGAGTAGGGTGTCAAATGAATGCTTATTGAAGCACGAATTCAACGATACATATGATGTATTTTTTATGCGTTTTTTAAAACATTTTTCGGAAAAAAACGCTTAAAAATTACTGTCCCCCACCCTTATCACCAGAAGGATCGCTCAGAAAAATCTTTAAAAAATCTTGAACATTGAGAATTAGGTGAAGATTGAACGAATATTATCCGGATTGAAAAATTTTAGCGCGATCAATTGTTATAGACAGTTTAATTGTTCATTATAACTGCTGAACCATTGGTTTTAGGGAAAAAGTTTCTCGACAAAAAAATATTTCTCACCATGTAAGGGACAACTTTTGTTCTTACACGTTTTCAAAATTTTGAATTTGGCTCACTCAGCTTCGCGCATACGCGATGTGATACGGCGTTGGTGCCATCGGCGGCGGCTAGCGCGGCAGATGGGCGGAGATCGGGCGGCCGAGGTTTGCTCAGGTTAAATGGGGGCTGATCGCATGGAACACTAATTGTGCAAGTATAGCTTGCACTTGACCGATTTTTTAATTTAAGATGAGCCAACACAATATGCACTATTGGGCACCTCACCTGAAAATTCACAATGGATTAGAGTTGTGACCAATTAGCATCCTCATTGATCAGTTAATACCTGGTGTGCTATAGTTGGGGACAGAGTCATCCGGCCACATTTTTTATAATGAGAAATGTACAACGACTTTTTAAGGGATGACTTAAACAAACTTCTGAATAACGTCGAAAATCAGCAAGAAGAGGTGAGGTTTCAGCAAGATGTTGCCCCGCCAAACTTTGCGCAAGTCCGGGACAGCCTAAATGACATGTTTGGAGATGGATTGGTCATAGTAGTCCTGTATTCTTGTAGGAATTGATAAAAGAAAAAGTTATGGTTACAGCACCTGTGCCAACCACACCAGAAAAGACCGGATTGGACAATCATATAAATTAGTTACTTCGGAAATGCTAAATCGTGTGCGCAACTGTTAAAAAATAATTTTAAAATGTTTGGAAGTAGATGGGGGCAATTTCAAACGCCTTTTAAAGCACGACCGTTGCGTCCTGATATTTTTCATTTTATTTAGTCGAAAATTCCTAACTATACAACCGGTAGAGTACAGGCAACAATTTTCTGCGTACACACGTAGTTTTTGACGGTGAATCCAATTTTCGAAAAAAAAATTATACCTTTCCGTTTGACATTTCAAACTTGCGACCGCCCTTTAAAATAAGGAACGGGCGGGTAAATATCAAACATAATAATATCTTAAAATATGTCTCCCTGTCTCCTTAAAAAAATTTCTTCAAATATTTCAAACCGCTTTTGAGATATCGCATCGTAATAGGTACTTTAAAATCATTACCCAGTGTATGTAGATACAATGGCATCAAAAAAAAATGTTGTGAAAGGGCCCATTGCAAAAGTTTTAACACCAAGGTGGATGCATACATGGGCGCAGTAACTGTATAGAGATTAAAGGATAAAAATTAAGTTAGTTTATAATTTTGCTTTCCTATCTAGGTCGGATATTTCATAAAATCATATTTTGAAATATTTAAACTTCTCTAACCAAGTAAAGATTTTGTTATTCACGATATTTTATCTATTTACAAATAAGAATCAAAATACACAAAAAATACAAGGGTCATTATTACGTCTTTCCGATTATATATTATACGAAACTGATTTGCCTAATCATTATCGTAATTGATATTGTGCAAGAAGATAAAAATGTGGCCAAAAATAAAGTTTATTAACTTTAATAGCAATATGTGTGCTTAAATTTAATAGGAAATAAATACAGAGTTTATAAAATTTTATATAAGGTCACAGAATATATAATGTCAGTTGTGAGCGACGGCAACGGACCTTTTGACACAGACTTCATATCTCATAAACTCATAATCAGTTTCAAGGTAAAATATCTTTCTTATAGTTCCAGTAACGTAAATAGATTTTTTCTTAAAGCTTCCACTGTTTAAAATATATCAAAAAAAAAAAACAAAATTGGTTGATTTGTTAAGGGTAGAAGAACGAGTTAGTCCCCAATTAACTCCCATGTGAGGCAATACAGGTGTTTTTAGGGCGGATTAAGGGTATTTCTGGCCCTAGGCTAAAGTTAACTTGGGCCCCCTTTCCACACATTTAATTTGTAAACATTCTATTTAAAAAAATAAAATAAAAAGTTTTTTTTTCATTTTGATTTTATTAAAAAATGAGTAACAAAACACATACATAACAAAAATTGTTTTTGTAAAATGATCTTTTTCGAGATTTTAGAGCAGCAAAATTTTCCATTATTTTGTCTTGATATAATCTGCTATTAAGAATATCATTTTCTATGGCTAACAAAGGAAGATCGTTGGTTTTTCCATCAGCTAAGGTATTTCTTTTCTCAGTTTTTACTCTTTTCAAAGTTGAAAATGATCGCTTCCAACTTCCAAGATTAGTTACTGCCATAGATAACAATATGCATATGGCAATATATGCAATAGGCATAACATGTTTGAGAGCCTTCATACACTCTTTGTGATTTTTCAAAATCAAGATTGTTCAAATTGTGTATAATTGTATTCTTTACTTTGAGTTAATTACTATTTTTGCAGGAACATCATTGTCATATGTCGTCGCTGGAAAGGCAAAGGGGCGTAACTCCATTTAACATATTTTTCAGGAAAAGCGATTGAAAATTAAGCCAGTACTGCATTGGTTACTGAACCTTCTTCTTCTGTTATATTTTACAGTACCTACACTTATGTAAGTTATTTAGTAGACTAAGTAGATTATGCTAAATGTTATATTCTTGCAAAGAAAGATGTGTTTACGGAGTTATCGAATGTTAAAAGAGAGCCGCCTTTTTGTCTATTAACTTTTTTGAAAATTTTCATACATGGCTGACTTACGCCTATATAATTTATATCACGATAACCATAAGAGAGAGACAGAGAGAGAGAAACGCCAGTTGATATTTTTATAAATATGACCTTTGGGGTAGGTAGGTATGGTTGCCATAACTCGAAATTTGGAGTTACGCCCCTTTGTCTTTCCAGCGACGATGTCACTGAAAAAGTATCACACATATTATCATTTAGGTTAGTGGTACCACTAAGGGAAATATCTAAAAAGAAAATCATACTTATTTTTATTTCAATTTAATAAAATTGATAAATACCTATACCTTCCTCATTTATTCCTGAGGTCTCTGGTATATCGGTGAGTTCAAATTCAGCCCGCGACGGGCCACTACCATCATTTGGTTTTCTAAAGAAAATGTTTGTTTTTGGAAACTTTTCCAACGTTTCGTCCCGCTTTACAGCTTTTTCTTTCGCAAGGTTTCGTTTTTTGCGCCACTTGGAAGGTTGCTCATTGTTGCTTTTTGTCTTTTAATAGGTATATCGCAATAACCACAATTGTTCATATACAAATATGTACAGGGTTTACAAACATAATTATATTATGGGCATATGGTTATGCACTGGGAATTCACAGACAAATACATAATGTAGTGCGCATGTTAATAACCTTGAAACGCTGTTCGAATAGAAGTTCGCGGCATCCAGAGGGGCCGAGAGAAAACAGCCGTCCTTTTCATTTTCGTGATGTAAGTGCATATGTTATCGTTTAGATCTTTTGTTTTTGAACAATATTAATTTATTTTATAATAATTCTTAATCATAACAAAAAACGTTTTATTTTTTGTCCGTAATCAAGGGTCCCTATTGAAAGCCTAGGGCCCCTACTATAGCCTGTGCCTAATGGATAATCCGCCTCTGGCGTGTTTTACTAGCCCTCTTGTAATAAGATCCTGATCATTTTTTTCAAATAATCCTTTATACGTCGCAAGGTCGCTGGCTAACATCCGACTCGAAGGATCAATCACAGCTTACAATTACATATTAAATTGTATAAGCTGTGGATCAACTATCTATAGCGTACCTACATCTCGTCTGCTGGACGCACTTGAGATTTTAATAAAATCTGAAGTCTGACAAATGGTCTCTATATAAAATCATTCAAGAAAACACAATTTCAACAGATAATAAAAGAACACCATAATATCATAGTTTAAAGAATATAGAATATAATGTACAGGATTAAAAAGACATCAATTACGTCACTGAACTGGATAAGAGGTAAAAAAAAACTTCATTAAAATCAGCTTATACTGTATAATACATGAGAACTAAATTTCAGTTTCACCCAGCAGCTTAAAATCTGCGATGGCGGTTAAAATTCTGTTTACAGGATTTCTAGTTTTTTAAAAATTAGCAGTGACGGAACAATCGGATATTTACTTTCAATCCGACGTCCCATGTGCGGAATTAAAGACGGAGGCGGAACGGAAAAGGCGATTCTATTGGTCGCTGGGCGGCCATCTTACAATTTTTGACGTCAAAAATTGTAAGATGGCCACCCAGCGACCAATAGAATCGCCTTTTCCGTTCCGCCTCCGTCTTTAATTCCGCACATGGGACGTCGGCTTAAAGCCGACGAAGGGAGCCAAAACATCGGAAATGAGAATTGCTTACGTCATGACGTTATGACCTTTTTCTTATTCTTTTTTAACCATAAAACTTTATCTATCTTCTTTTTTTTTAATTTTGTTTGACATGTGTACAAATATTACAAACTAAAATTATTCAACCTAACCTTAACTACGGTAGTTAAAAGTTATAAACGTTTTTAAAAAAACTTACCATAGGCCAAAAAGCTACAGTTCCTATTAAATAGGACTGTCAATGATTTTACACAACCAATTTTCATTGTTTTGGTTAGAGGTATACAAAATAGAGCATAAATAGAAAGTGCTCGGTTTAAAGCCATACCTCTATGTTTACCCTTAGGTTATCCAAAGTTAATTATTTATTTTATTCTTTGTTATGTCAATTTTAACGTTAGGTCAATCAAAATGACATTCTCTGCTTAATATTAACAGTGGTGTACCTCTCCTTTGGCCTAAAGGTTACAATAAAAAATAAAACGCATTTACAACCTGAAATCGATAACCTGTACAAAGTAAAAGCTGAATTTTATTTTTGAGACACATACAGTGTGGTCCAAGAAGTTTTCAACAAAGTGAATTTCTTTCAAATGTAAATTACGAAAAGTTGGTACACACCTAAAAACAAAATTTACCGTTACCAAATAGCATACAGGGGGACAAAAAAAAATTTAGAATTGCTCTGGAGTAAAGTGCCCTTATTTTTAAAAAGCACAACAAAATGTTATATCAAAAACTTGTGCCTATCTCATGTTTTTTGAGTAACCTAGCCCATCTCATATTTTTTGAGTAACCCTTGTATTATTGAATTTTTTAAAAACCTATTTGAGGATTTCTTTAATTTCGTCAAAACTGAACAGAAAAGGCGCACTGTTGAAAAAACAACAATTGCATATCAATGTAGTTTCTAAATTCGCTTTTTTTAGTTATCCAAAAATGGGGTTACTTGTTGTAAGGGCAATGGAGTCTTACTTTTTTAAAACATTAATACTTTAACAACCTGAAAAGCAATATTTGTCTTTCGTAGATATTAATAGTCATCAGGTAACATCTCTACTATTTTGGTTTTTTAACATTGTTGCTGCTTAGTTATTTGCTATAAAAAAAAACAAATTATTTTCGGCGATAGACACATACAAAAGACAGCGTGATCAGTTAAGGCCTCGGTTAAGGCTATATCTCGAATTCGTGCATTTTTTGTTTCTCAAAAAACTAACATAGTGCCGCCAAAACCGCATCCTTTTATCTTTACTAATAACGGAGATACCCAGTAAAACAATCGAAAAATGGACACACTGTACTGTACATCGTCTTTCCAATGGAGTCCGTTATTCCCGGAATGTAATATTCGAATCCGGTCTCTAGTTATAAATTACTTGGAAATCCCTGATTGATCTAAAATGTAAATAAGGATAAGGATATCTATACTTTATTCCAAATCAAATGATACTTACCTATATTATAAACGCGAAAATCTGCTTGTTACTCAATCACGTCTCAACGGAGAAACATCACCAATAAACTTGGCGTAGAGGAAGCTTAAGTCACAAAAAAGAATAGAGGCAATTTTTTATCCCAACTGGATAGGTAGCAGAACTGGGCAAACTACTTGAAAAAAGTAGTGGAGTATAACTACTAACTAATTTATCAAAAAAGTAGTTAGACTACTAATATTTAACTACTTTTTAACTACAAACCAAACTAAACATAATATACCGTTGTGACTCAAAAAACCAGTGCCGTAGCCGTACTTACAAGAATGATTAAAAAAAAATATTCCAAATAAAATAAAAAAACTTTTTATTATTTAAACTTTATTTTAAAGTTAGCTGTCCACTGCCTTAAATTTAAACCTAAACTATTAACACAGTTCCTTTTTGGTACCAAACTAAAACATATTAGGTAATAGGAATAGGAGGTAAGTATTTAAAAAAATAAAAAAAAAATTTTTTTGAAAACTTTCAAAACCTGCAAATTCTATATTAGGTTTGCTTATCGCTTACTGAAATGGAAACATCAGACGAAAAATTTCCGAGAACTTGTTCTAACGAGATTTTTGGCACGCATCGACGTACACGTAATGTAATGACGTAATATAGGGAAGTAGTAAAATATTTTTAAAAGTTGTTAAATTACACAAAAGTAGTTAAATGTTAGCACTGAGTAGTTAACTACTTTTTTAATTACTTTTTGCGAATATTTTATGCAGACTTAAAATAACCGAGTATATATAACTACTATAGGAGAAAAAAGTAGTAAGAGAACAACTACTTTTACAGAAAAAGTAGTTGTTAACTACGTAGTTAACTACTTCTGTAGTTAACTAGAGCCAAAATCAACCGTATAAAGTATAATAACGTTGGTGCCGGCGCCGGCGGAGGGAACCATTGGATTTTTATGAAGTCACACCAGGTTCGAGAGAGACGGCGCCGCAACAATCTTTCCGCCGGCACCAATGCCATTGTACTTTACACGATTGATTTTGACTCCACTGCCCACTGCCCAGCTCTGATAGGTAGTTCCCCTGCCCCTGGGATATATTAAACCTGACGCCTTCGCCAAATGTTACGAAAGTGAGTTTATTACTCAGCAGCTGGACAATTAACAGGGAGAATTAAAAAATCCTTTCAGATTGTATCAGATTACATACAAAGTGTGCCATGACAAAGACTATTAGCCATAAATGTATGCAAGAGGGGCATAGAAATTTTTGTTTTGTGAAGGTTTGTTCACTGTATGAAAATAGGAACGGTTTTCTATTTTTATGCATTGTATAGCCATATAACAGGGTGTCACAGCTGATGGATAATAAAATTCATTAAATCGATGACTTTCTTACAAAAAGAGAACTTATAGGCCAATGAGGACGACATAGGACATAGCCTACTTTTTGTCCCGATACTAGGTGTGTAACGAAAGTGGACCTTGGATTTATTATTATTCAGAAACTGAACAATCAATAAAGGGAATTAAAAAATTCTTTCTTAGGAGAAACTCAAAAAATGCCAACTTTTTCTTTACAGAGTTTTATATGCATCAGGGTGTGCCACGATAGGCTATGTACATATGTACACGGAATCATTAAACCGACCTAAATTTCTTTACAAAAAAAAGGGACCAATTTTTCATGATTAGTCAAGGGTACGCCACAAATTAATGTCAGTGTTCAACAATACATAAAAACATAAAAA
Source organism: Philopedon plagiatum (assembly GCA_963971165.1). Classification (NCBI taxonomy): domain Eukaryota; kingdom Metazoa; phylum Arthropoda; class Insecta; order Coleoptera; family Curculionidae; genus Philopedon; species Philopedon plagiatum. Next base: position 24,775,718 of record OZ020195.1, read on the forward strand.
CTTATACGCCAGCAAAGCCGCGAGTAAAAGCTATAGAGTTATTATATAATTATGCTTCAATTTAATTTTCTGAGTAATTATATTTTTTTTCTACTATTCATAAACCGTATATTGGAGCACTCTGTAACTATATAGGTGCATACATACACGTTTTCTATTATAATATAGAAAACTTCTATAGTTCACCAAATATGCCGCTGGTCATACTTAATTTCACAAAGCGAATTAACAAATTATACGGTGTATGTTCAACTCAACATTGTAGCATAAATATAATACAATACTGCTAACTCACTATTTATTGGCATACTGTCGAAATGAGATGAGGAAAACGAGAAAACAAAGGAAGTGAAGTGATTTCCTATCAAAAACGGCCCCAAGCATCACAATTATCTGTCCTTGTAATTTGTAATAAATTTAATACTTTTTATAAACATAGATGTATGTATGTATGATCTCTTTATCCAGTATTTCCACGGATGGGGTTGACAAGAGGACAAACAGGCCAAATTTTAAAAGATACGAAAAAAAAATCCTTCCTAACCAAAGGATTTGCTTGCCAAAAAAATTAGATTAGCCGTACGTAATAAAATTTTACGGCCAGATTCTCCAACGCTAGTCCGGTATAATTTGACAACCAAACGTTTTAAACTGACAAGAAGTGTGTAAAGAAATATTCAAAATATACCGTTGGCTTTTACTGCCATAAATCAACTACCTGATTGAACCCCATTGTGTTGATCCCAACATCTTTAAACTGCAATGAATGGGCGCAGGGGTGGATTTTGTTTTTAGGTATATGCATACATATTCTCTTATTTCAAAATTATTTATTCATGTTAATATACCTACACAGCACTTACATACGTCAAAAATCCAATAAAACAAATACAATCATAATAAGTCTAAAATACATCTAAAATACACAAGAAAATACATTATCAAACAATACTACATTCAATAAATTATTTATAAAGAGACAAATTATTGGAAAATCAAAAAATGTAATTATTTTATTTATACTTAATTCTATACAATATTTTACCTATTCTATATTCAGTTCTGTCTCACTATCACTAGTATCTTCATCTAAACCTAAACTAATTATTAAGGGGTGAACACTATCACTAAGAATCAGATAAGAGTTTTCCACCTTAATCACGTGTTGTAGACAATTCTTCCAACTGTCCGTAGAAATATTATTTACATGTTTTTGTATTAATTCCATCACAGATGTACTTAATGTGGGGGTAGTATTTTCTCTCCTAACATTTGATTTTAATTCGTGCCATATTTGTTCAATTGGATTAAAAACGCAATAGTAGGGGGGAAGACGTAACACTGTATGACCGTTTTCGGCGGCAAGTTTATCACACACATATTCTTTTTCAATATTATAAGCATTTAATACTTGAAGAAGTTCTCTTTTTTTGTAAGATTCTTCAAAAAATATATCATTATTTAACATATAATTTTGAATTTCTGGCTTGGTGCTGTTCGAATTTGGGACTAATTTTGTCTGATGACTGTGATAACTAGCATTATCCATTACAATAACGCTATTTTTGGGAATATTTTTAAGAAGGCGATATTCAAAACATTCTTCAAAAAGCTTTGCATTCGTATCTTGATGGTAGTCCAAATAGGAATCTGCAATGTTCTTGGCTGAAAGCAACAAACAGTTTTGAACAAATCCATTTTCTGAACCTGCATGTATGATGGTAATTCTTTTGCCTTTATTCGAAGGAGCCTTTCCATTAAAACTTGTTTTTTGTCAATGGCGCGATACTTAAAACCCATTTGAAGTAAAATTCTCCTTAGGCTTGATATGCTGCATGAAATATTTGTTTCGTCTTTTGCTAGCCTAATTTTTAATGATTTTAATGTGGGTACAGATTGTTCTTCATAGATAGCATAAATTTTTCTTCTTAATAGGTCCTTATCACTCTCGTCTATACTTCTTGATTGGCCAACGTCGTTTCGTTGTTTTCTTGCATTAATAGGTTTCATTGTTATGTCCTTTATCGAAGTTAAGGGAATTTTAGCTAAAGCACTAGTTTCTGCTAAAGCAGCATTTTTATTCAAACCCCTTCTTAGTAAAGATGAATATACATTTTTGACTATTTCTTTCGCATCGGGTGATAAATGCTTTCTTTTTAAAGATACACTACTAGCTGCACCATCAGCATGAGTCCATGGACGCCACATTATACTTAAAAAATAGTTTAACTAAGCAAACTAAATAGTTAAAATAAAAAGACAAAATTAGCGCACACAACTCGCACCTCACACAGGAAAGCTAAAAAGGTGACTGAAGGTGCCTTAATAAAATATCATTATATATTATTAATATTAAGTGCTTAAGTTACAGGTAATTAATTTAATTACCTGTAAAAATTTAATTTTAACCATTTTTTCCTAAAATGAATTGGAAAATAATAATCTTAACAATTGGTATAATTCATGTCGCAGGTAAAATATTAAGGGCCAGCCCTGTCTGAAAGGGATGGACATTTATGAGCTTTTATAGCCTAAGACATCATTAAGGATTTATTGCAGTCAAAAAGCCAACGGTATATTTTGAACATTTCTTTAAGAACATTGAATTTGGAAAAGGTATATCCAAACTTAATGGTAAGAATAAGACAACTGAGTTTTGTACTATAAATTCGTTTCTGAGTTTTTTCGCAAGTTTATAAAGGAAAAGGCAATTTTGGTACGTTCTTTCGACAATAATAAGACTAAATTCATTCTAGCAACCCCCTCCAAGATAAAAATCATTTGGAAACCAAGCAAATCGCTGAAATTTTAGAATAATTCATACGTTTTTAATGACGACTTATTAACAAAAACTTGTCAAAACATAACTGATCAACTAGAAGAACTTAATTTAAACCAGTACTAAATCTTAAACCTTCTTACTGAATCTGAACAATATTTTTTTGTGTAGTGTACACAAAAAATACAAAAACAGGAAATTATGTCAAGAATAAACATGCATCATTTTGTCCATTTATCATTTTAACTCAAAATGTTAAATAAGAATAGTTGTTTCAAATCTTTTGTAAGAGAAAAAAGGCACAAAAGGGTAAAAAAGTAACAGCATAAAATGGGGCTAAATAATGTGCTTTAAGTCGTAATTTACAAGGTTTCAATTTTCTCTTGCAGTTTTGGATTTTGATTAATTATAAGTTTTAAAATAATAACTTTCTTCTTTAAGTTAAAATAATAAATAATGCCGGCCATATTCTCCAAAGCTAGACTAGTCTAATTTGACAACTAAAAGTTTTAAACTAATGAGTGTAAGAATAAGACAGCCAAGTTTTATGCTATGAATTTGTTTAATTAATGGCAATTTTAGTATGTACTTCCACAATAATAGAACTAAATTCATGCTAGGAACACGTTCCAAGATGAAAATCATTTGGAAACCCAAGCAAATCTCTAAAATATTAGAATAACTGATAAGTTTGTAATGACAACTTAAGTCATAAACGTCGTAAAATAAACCGTGACTTAAGTACATATTAACAATGATAGGACAAAAACCTGTTAGAACCTAATGTTCAGATTCACTAAAAAGGTTTTAAGATTTTAGGACTGGTTTAAATTAAGATTTTCTAGGGGATCAGTTAGGTTCTGACAGGTTTTTGTCCTGTCACTGTTAAAAATTCATCATGAAAAATAAAAACTTATGAGTTATGAGTAATTATAATGATTCTGTGATTTGCTTGGTTTTCAAATGATTTTCATCTTGGAACATGTTGCTAAATAAATTTAGTTATATTATTGTTTAAACTGTTTACCTATAGATTGCCCTTTACAAATTTGCGAGAAAACTAAGAAATAAATTTGTAAAATAAAACATAGTTATCTTATTCTTACACTTGTCAGTTTAAAACTTTTGGTTGTCAAATTAGACCGGAGTAGCATTGGAGAATCTGGCCGCAGTGGCGGATCCAGGTTTTTGCTCAGGGGGCGACTCGAACTCTACGAAATTTTATACCAGGTTAAAGAAATACGTAAAATAAATTAATCCCGTGATTAGGACTGGGGGGGGGGGGGGGCGAAACCCCTTTTGCCCCTCCCCCTGAATCCGAGTCTGTCTGACCGTAACTGATCAAGTGGGTAGAAGATCTTAATTTAAACCAATAACAAATCTTAAACCTTCTTAGTGAATCCGGACACAAATGTTGACACAATTTCATGTTTTTGTACCTTCACTTTTAGATCATGCCTGATGAACAATGTATTTATTCATTTTAAAAGAATTTCTATACCCAGTTAGAGCTTAAAAAAAGCACCATAAAAGTAAATCGTGAGTCAGTAACAATAACTGCATATCTGGTAGGCCGAGGTTTCTCTTTATTCAGAAAGGCAACATTCCATTTGGGCTCCTTCAACTTCATTTTCCAACTTAAATCTGATTTAATGCTAACTAGCTGTTTCTTACATTGTTCCTCCTCCCAATTGGGAAAATTAGTTACGATATGATTTATGTAAAAAACTTTACTTTTACTGAATACTTCAGAACATTTACAATAGTTAATCCTACAAAGCTATATACAATAACTATTCTGATACTACTACAATACAGCACTATAATTCTATTTATTCGATTCAAAAACCAAGCCCTTTTCGACAAATTAATAATTGAAAATCTAATTATATAGGCTTCAACATCCTGCATATGCCTTATTCTAAGAAATAAAGGAAAATTAGGTCGTCACAAAACATTAGGCTTTTCTGCAGGTACATTAGTAGCACAATAACTTATAAAATCTTACTTTGTCCTTTATTAATTTTGTCATCATCCTTGGAAGTATCTGAAGACGGACGAAGCAAAAATGCAATTCCTTTTGTTATTCCTGATACCACTGGCGTGAAGCCTTGATTGAACATGTTTCCGAAAGTTTCCATTATAATATATTTTGTTTTAAATTACTGAAAAATAAAAATAGTCACATTTGTTTTTGTTTTTTATTTATAATAAATTTTGAGGTTACATTTGGCGCGAAGTTGAGTTGTATTTTTGGATCGCTGTCAGCGGTCAAACCGTCTCTATAGTAACGACGTTCCCGCCAGTATTTAAAATATACAAAATAAACTTATACCATAGAAAAATAAGATAGAGAGAAGAATATCTCGTACGGATTTCATTCATAAATACGATTTGTTTTCTATGACCTCCAAACCGACGTCGAAATAAGCTGCCATGGGCGTGCGATGCAGATTTTGGGTTATTATAAAGCACAGTGAGAGCGAGTTTTGAGACGCGCCGCAGAAAACTCTCTCTGCTTGCCGTGTTGCTACCGCACTGGCTAATATCGGGGTGTATTGGGAGAATTGTAGGCGCTAATCTCGGGGTGTTGTCGTGTTAAGGCCATAGCGTGGTCGAGCTGGCGGGAAGAAGAGATATTGTTCTCTCTATCTTATTTTTCTCTGCTTATACCAGACGGACATGACACGGACCACTTCTTTTTATCTTTGGTTTACACCAAAGAACAAGGCAGCTAAATATTTAATTAATGTTTTGAACTGGTACATTATTAATTATTACATTTCATATCCTATTTTAACCAATTACAAAACTATTATTTTATTAAAGTCTGTCAATAATTATATCGCCTCGGTTAATAATGCATTGTTTATTTAAATTTTAAATAATTATTTAATTATCTTAAATAAGGTAACTAAAAATCGCGTGATTGGGAGAAGCTAACAATTTCCTCTCCTGAATAGTACATGTTTATTGAGTAGAAACTGAAGAAACTGCAAAAAAAACTTATATGGAGCTACATACATATGTACAATTGTCAACTCAAACTTTCAGTTTTAAGTGGAAAAGCAATGTAGGTGCCCATATCTGAAATTTTTGAGTTGTTGATGGTTGTACATACATTATACATTACTTACCTTTGGCAAACAGAAAAATTTCTAACTAATTTAAACACTTAAACCAAACGTATGAATGAAAGTCTACTTGTCAGGGGTTCATATAAATATGCAAAAATTGAGAATAAATTCTCCAACCACCTGAAAATTCCTTATACAATAAGGATTTGAAATTTCAACAAATAATGGTAAAACAGCTATTCTCCGGGCTATATGCCCCTCCGAGCGCTGAATTACATACCAAAATTTGCCGTATTTTCTTCTAACACAGTTAGATAAGAAAATACTGTTTCAAATGCAAGAAACTACCAGGAAGAAGGAAGCTTTTTCTTTAGTTAGAATGTCGTCACCTGCAGACCGGATTCGAACTCGTTGGTTCTCATCAGTACAGGATAGACGAACATACCAACCTTCCGAAAAAGTAATCCCTTAAAGCTACAACTGTCGTACTGCATAAGCAGTGAGACACAGGCAGCGCCATCCATTAGCAGTTTCAAGCATTCAGAGTAGAGTTTACCGTAAGGTAAAATTATCAAACTGTGTTAGAAGAAAATACGGCAAATTTTGGTATGTAATTCAGCGCTCGGAGGGGCATATAGCCCGGAGAATAGCTGTTTTACCATTATTTGTTGAAATCCTTATTGTATAAGGAATTTTCAGGTGGTTGGAGAATTTATTCTCAATTTTTGCACATTTAAACCAAGGTTAAATTTGTCTTTTAAATATGTTTAGTTTGAACTCAGATAGAAAGCGTTTTCATTTAATTTTCCGTATTATACGTGATAAATAAAAGTTATTAATTCCTTCATCAATCTAAATTCTGTATCTGTATTACACAATTATTAGATTTATTTGCGATACCTATATTTAAAAATAATTTTCAAAAATAACAGAATAATGCATGCTATAAAATTACCAGAAAATATATTATGGGTGTGTAAGACAATTTTAGTTGTTTTCTAACCCTGACCATCAAATTTTACACACCACAATTATTAAAAACTATTTTATGTGACCATTTTGAATAAGATTTTTAATCGTTACCACCAAATTTTGCACACCACAATGTCCTACTGTAATAGGAGATAATAAGGAAAGCCAAGTGAAGTATACAGGGCAGTGGCGCACCCAGAGGGGGGCTGTGCTGCAGCCCCCCCAGACCTTAGACACACAAAAATTAAAAAAGTGCACTATTAACTGAAGAAATTCACCGAATTGCGCCATTCAGAACCCCCAAGACAAAATCCTGGGTGCGCCCATGGTACAGGGTGAGTCTTTTAAAGTTTTACAGGCGATATCTCGAAAACGGTTTAAAATATTTTCATGAAATTTTGGTGAGTTAATAGCGAGATGGGGGATGGGATTAAAACATATTTTTGACATTTACCCCTCTCTCTATTTTGAGGGGTGGGAGGTAACTAATTTGAAATCGGATGATGTACCTACTTTTGTTTATGAAGTTCGAATGTACGTAAAAAACTACGTATGTCTACAATTTTCTTTTTGACTTGCTCTTTTGGTTACGGAATTATGGTTAACTAAATTTTGATTGAATTTAAAAAATAAATAAATTTTACCAATAAATCAAGTTCACTTATTTCAGAAATATTATTCGTTTCCATGGAAATGCGATATTTTTACTGTTTGACGTTTTAACGATTATTTCGCTCAGTTTATTGCTAGGTCCCCAGATTTGACCCCCCTTGACTTTTCTTGCTGGATTTTATAAAAGATAAAGTGATGGCGACTGCACCTACAACTTTAGATGATATGAGAGACCGAATCCGCTTTGCCTGCTGATTAGTGACACCTGAAACGTTACAGCGGGTACGAAATTCATTTAGAAAAAGAGTGAGAAAAACAGACGATATATAAGTTGAAATTAAATAATGGTAAATAATTTTTTATTTTATAACCTAACAAATCATAATTCCATAACGGAATTTTATAAACCAAAGTACATTATCCCCTTTAAAATTCCAAAGTTACCACCACCCCTCAAAACAGAGAAAGGGCGAGTGAATGACAAAAATGTTTAGGTATGTCCCCATCTCCCTACTAACTCACCAAAATTTAATGAAAATATTTTAAACCGTTTTCCAGATATTGCCTTTTAACACTTTAAAAAAATCCCCCTGTATCAGTGGCGGTCCCTGGGGGGGGGGGGGGGGGGCGGTGGGGCGATCGCCCCCCCCCCCTTACCCTCTTAACCCAAGACACTATTTTTAACGAAGAAATAATAAATGATCGATGCGGGTAAAACAAAAAATTTAAAACCGTAGGTGCAGGCAGTACACGTCTCTAGAATTGATTGTGGCCTAGATAAAATTACATGCATGCTTTTTTAACAGAAATTTTGAATATACATAGGCAATTTTTTTTTGTAACACACTAACCCGACGATTGGGCCAACCCAACACCTACTAAACCGCCCCCCCCCCTCTTTGAAAAAACACACTAACCCGACGATTGGGCCAACCCAACACCTACTAAACCGCCCCCCCCCCCCCCTTTGAAAAAAGCTGCGACCGCCACTGCCCTGTATAAAGCATAAAACTGACTAGATAGAGAGCTATATAAATTATGTATTTTGTTGTTGCCCTTTCACACTAGTGTATTGGCCAGGTTTCTACAAATTGAAAATACATATTTAAAAAAATAAATATATTGTTTTAAAAAGCAATAAGAAATAGAAACATGTAGGAATATAAAAGGTTGTTAAGGTTTTTTTATTCCCATATATAGGATTCCAGCAAACCAAACTTGTTACATCATATATATGCAGGCGCGGCCCGTGAAATTTTAAAGTTGTTGTATATCTCTGTTGCTATACTTATGGGACCCATGCCAAGTTCAGATTTTTAAATAGTGAGCCTACTAGGAAAGTTTTGGTAAAGAAAAAAATATTTAGTAATTTCCGAAAAAAAGTTGAACTTTTGAATTTTGAACCTGGGAAAAAAATTAACAAGCTTAGGTATTTTATTTATTATTTTTTCTAAACAAATTTTACATCATTTTGTCGACAATTTTTAAATTTTAAGTGAAAAAGATGTGTTAGTAGAAAGTTATAGTCATTTGAATTTTTTTTTAAATTATATTTTAGGTTTAAAAAAATTCCAATGACTATAACTTTCTACTAACTCATTTTTTTCTTTTAAAATTTAAGAATTGTCGACAAAATGTTGTAAAATTTGTTTGGAAAAAATAATAAATAAAATACCCAACCGTGTTAATTTTTTTCCCAGGTGGATCAATTCAAAAATTCATCTTTTTTTCGCAAATTACAAAATAATTTTTTTCTTTACCAAAACATTCCTAGTAGGCTCACTATTAAAAGACCTGAATTTGGCATGGGTCCCATAAGTAGCAACAGAGATACAACTTTAAAATTTCACGGGCCGCGCCTGCATATATGTAAGTTATATAATTACAGGATTCCTCGCTGGTAATGTAAAAATCTGGTCATCATTGCTTACAAGAATTGAACACATAAATCTTCATAAACGTAAATTTGCATCATGTTTGTTATTTTTTGTAAATAACCTGTCTGTATGTTTTGGTTTTAGTAATTCTTATCACCAATTTTTTTCATGTGATGCAAATAATATTAGTGGGTACGTACAAGTATATTGTCACATACGGGTGTTGCAGGTAGGGGTAATATCTAGCACCTTCACTTTGTATAGCATTATTTCTAGGTTATCAATACTCTACTTATAATATTACCGAATTAGTTTAATAATATGATGAAGACAATGAAGAAGGCTTTGTATCAGAAAATTAATAGGGTATTTTAAAAATAAAACCAAATGCAATTCTAATTGATTATCTTTTCTTTTAATATATTGCAACACAAAATGCTTAATATTCTATAAGTAAAATAAAAATAACTATGTTTTTACTAGTTTAGTGGTGGTGTTCTGCAGCTTCTTTGCGGCGAATTTCGGCCCATTTTGCCACATTTTCAGGTGAGTTTGCTGAAAGAAATTTTTTTTAAAAATATTTCACAAAAATATTAGGTACAGCAATAAATCCCCAAAAAGAGCACATACTTAATCTTAAAATCATTAATAAATAATATGGTTTTACTCTTTTTTGGACAGTTTTATGATTCTTGCGATAAAATATAATGCCTACATATTCCAGATAACTAGGTAGGTACTAATTAATAACTTTGTGAAAAACTAGTACCTACTGCTAGAAAAGATATTTATACTTTTGACATTAGCAACTTACCAAGATTGCTGATAGATTTGAAGACTGGAATAGTGAATAAAACACCAAGAAGGTACCACCTTGCAATCCAGTTGTTGTTAAAGTAAAACTTATATGGAAACTGGGCGATCTTTGCACTAAGTGTGTAAGGAAACTTCATGGGTCTGGCGGCTTTTTCTACTCCGTCAGCCATTTCTATGAACTGGAACAAATAAATTTTATTCATAAAACTTTTTTAATATAGTTGAGTAATAAAGTGAGTAAAAAAAGGCATTTCAACATGACTGTTACCGAAAATTAAACTATGTAAAGCATGTGTAAAAGAGTTCTTTAAGGTTTGATTGAACGTAGGTACCCTAATAACTTACTGTTAAAAATATACAAATGGTGGTATTTAGGTAGAAAAATGCCGCTTAGAAAAGAAGATTTATTTATAAAAACACCCAATTTTTTTCTTGGGAGGCGCAAAAAGCAAAATTTTTAGGGTGGTCAGGGTTTATGTAATCCTTCATGATCATAACCTAGCTTTAAGCGTTTTAGTCATAGAAACATAGAAATAAAACTGTCGTGAATTATTATTACGAGCAAGACCCATACATTTATAAATAAAACAAAAACTTACCTTTTGGTTTGGTTGTAAAAATTAATGAAAAAAAATGGAAAAATTTCGTGCGTTACACAACTGACAAAAATGACAAACCGAAAAACGGAATGTTGCCGCGTTGCCGGTTACCCTAGTTCTAGTTCTCTACGTTCTACAGAAAGTTGACGTTGTTTGAGGAAGTTCCTCAACCTCAAATAACAATGGTTAAACAAACCAGACTTGAAACCATTATGGTTTCAAGTCTGAACTAAGTACCTATTTACTAAACCTTTTTTTTAAATTTAAATTGCAGATGCTGATCTTTTTTACAAAAATACGTAGTTTAAATCACTCATTACGTATCATTAATTTTAATTGAAATAAAATATATTTAAGTATGTAGTGTTAAATGTTATGTCTTTGTTACGTAAATAGCTAATATAGGCCCTTCTGAATCCATTATAACTCAATTTTTGGGCACTTGCGGTGTCTTTGCTTAGCGCGGTACTCCAGAAAATACTAGAATTTCCTTGGAAACAAAGTTATTAATTCGTACGTACTGGCTACGCCCCGACAAGAAGTTACATATCCAAGCAATAATTGGCTCACTAAAGCCTAAAGCCTTCAATTTATGCAGGAGCAACCCATGATTCACCCTGTCGAACGCCTTCGAGAAGTCAGTATAGATGCTATCCACCTCCAACCTCCTCTAGAAGGCACTCAACAAGTACTGCTCATATGTAAGCAGATTCGTCACGGTTGATTTACCCTGAACAAACCCATGCTGCTCAGAAATAATCAGTTCCCTACATTTCCAAGTCAATTAGGTAATTGGTTAGAGACAAATTTATCGAACAATTTGGGTAACACTGATTGTATTGATATATCTCTATAATTACTAACATCTTGTTTGTTTCCAGACTTAAAAATAGGCGACAATAAACTTGTCTTCCAATAAGTCGGAAAACAGCATGATTCCAACGAAAGTTTCAATACAAAATGCAAGGGTTTGCTCAGGGAATAAATACAATTTTTAATAAAAGGAGATGGTATACCATCCGGGCCAGCAGAATGCGACATTCTCAGTTCTTGAATGCCATTAAACACCTCAATAAGCGGTAAACTTATAGAGACATTAGCAGTCTTTTCGGGTACCAAATTAAACGGTTCAATGTCCTTACGAATATAGGTATTTGAGAACTGATTTGCAAACAAGTTGACAATGGCATTACCGTCCTCCGCTGATTGATCTCAAAATGTAATATGCGAATAAACGCGCCATTTAATTTGTCAAGGGTCAGTGACTCAGTGTCAATATTTAGAAAAAAAAATGTATTGGTCTGTGATCCATTTCGCGGGTAGTCTTTAAAATTGTACAACATGACAACACCGTGTTGTAACGCGTCAATACCATAGAGTATATACAGTTGCATACTTTTGCCGCATATACTTCCCATTTCAAGTTTAAAAATCTTGGTGGAAGGCAAAGTTAAGAGAAAGTAAATACGCACGTGAATAAAATATTCAAATAGTTGCAAATAACCTACGAAGATATTACTCAGTCTTTTGCCTCACCCACCTTATTCCATATTAAGCAAACAATACTTAATGCTTGTGTAAAAATAACTAAGTAGTGTTGAAATTCGTATCTTCATGTTTTAAGTTTCGGTATTGTTTAAGCGCAGTAATAAAAGAAAATTTATGGATTTTCTGTGTGTTTCTGTGTAAAAATTTAAAATGTTTTTAAATCCTTGGCGAAACTGCAAATTTAAATGATTTTTCTTAAAAAATGCCTTTTATTAAAAAATGTTGTTGTTGTAGTTTACCCATTGCTTGTGGATTTTTTGCGGCCTATTTGTTGGTAAGTGAAATTTATTGAGAATAAGCTTGCATAATCAAAAATTAAACCAAATATTTAACAAAACAATTTGTTAAGCTGTGCATCCGCCAAAAGTGAGCGCAAATTTATTCCAGCTTCCAGAAAATAAGTAGCAGTACTTAATTGATTGTCGTTTAGAAAAATTTCCTTAGGGGTAGGAGGTAGGAGTAGACGACTCAAATTGGAAGCCAGCTGCAATCAACTGATTTTTAACGGGAAAAAGGCTCGCTAGGCGACAAAATTGACAAAGATGCCAAATAACACGATAATAAAGACAAAGACGAAACGAAAACATTCCCGTTATAGTAGTGTTCAAATCGGCTGAAGAGGACTCCACGTTCTTATTTTGAGTCGCCAATTATAGGGGTATTGTTATCAGTCTTCTACACAATAAAACAATAAATAAGCGGAACGGCTTAAGGACCGCTTTTTTTTTAAGTTTTCTCAACATTTTTCAGTAAAAACAATAAGACTAGGTACCTCTGTAAAAATTGACTGCCATTTTAAAAACTATCCTAGTGTTATAAAAAAGTACCCTTTATGTCTGAACAGCCAGGTGCATAGGCAGTGGCGTAGCCAGACTCTAGTAGCAGAGGGGGCGAAATTATTTATGAGCGCCAAATTATATTTTCGAGTTAATACTGAAATAACGGAGTGCGAAATATCTACTTATTCGAGCAGCAATAAGGAGCTACTTTTTGTACTAAATGTTTTGTACTCTCCTAAGCCCTTGTGTGCAACTTTTTCTTTCTTGTCCAATGAGTAGATAAATCAGTTTTTATCGTTTTAGTGATATCATAAACGAAACAAAATAGGCATTTATTTTCAAAAAATCCTTTTGTTTTATTAAATATAAAACAACAGAAAAATATTTCCTCCAATCGAAAAGTCTAAAAACACAATTACATGGGCTAGTGGACGCCGACCAGTAGAGGGCGGGAGGTTGGGGGGTGGTCGCCCCCTTTGCCCCCCCCCCCCTATGCTACGTCACTCTGCAGGTATCAATCTGTAGAAATAAAAGCGATTTTTACTTAATCGCGTATTTTTCTAAATACACTTGGCACTTGGAAAATGTATATATGGGCCGTAATTTAAAAAAAATAGAATTTTGCTCTTACGCTAGGTCTACTTTCCAAATTTTTACGTATTGAAAAAATGTTAAAAAACTATCGGTTCACCAAATACCTGGCCCTCAAGCAAATATATAGGTAGGTAACTGTTTTGTTTATGACCCGCATTGCTTCTGACGTTTTACCACACTTTCGTTATTTAAGTTTCAAAACTTATAAATTATTAATTTTATTTTCTAATACTTTTACTTATATATTTTTGTAAGTTTTTTCAAGTACGTGATGTAATATAAATTACAATAAGTAAAGCTAAAAGCTAAGGTTAAATGGTTGGGAATGACTTTAAATTTACCGCTGCTAGTTTTATCAACGGCCACTTTCCAATAAAAAATCTAATATTTTATCTTAAATACTTAGATTAAAATATGATTATTAATTAATTTCTTAAATTATGGAGCTTACGAAATCAACACAGTTTTAGGTAGGTACATTGGATTAGAAAGCGGTAAACGTCCAAATAAATATATAATAAGGAATATGCACATATTTTTTTTATTGCCTAAATCGTTTAAGGAAGTCATTACAAACCCAAAAAAAAATATTTTGAAGAAAATTACTAGGATAATTTAGCTACAAAAAATGTTTACTTTTCGGTATAATTTATTTCAATTTAAAAAGCAGCCATTTGTCCTTAGTGAATGACGTCAGGAGATCAGCAAAAATCTACAAGTTAACGTAAAGCTTAACCCAAAGTCGAACAGGTTTGATTTTCTCGGAAACAGTCAGAGGGAGAGAAATGGAATTTTTTGGGTTGATAGAGGAATAGTTGAACTAGCGTCGGTACAAAATTCAGTTATACAGGATGTTTCGTTTCGGAGCTATTAAATGTCAAAGTCGAAATTTCTGCGATTTCCGTTGAAATCGGGCACAGGTCGCAAATGTAAATTAAATCGATGTAAATTTTTGGAGGTTGTGCTTCAGCACTCTACTGAAACTGGTGAGGGTCAGAAAATAGCAAGTAATTCTTTTGAATTTTTTTTAGGTCGAAAAACGCCATTTCCAGACCCCTCTTTTGTACCTAATAACTCGAGAACAAAACGTCAGATCGAAAAACGGATTCATAAGTGAAACTTTAAAATCGCAAATACTTTTTTTGCAGTACATTTGCCTAAACCTAAAATCACTGGAAAATGGAAATATTTGGAAAACCTGGAAATTTAGATTTTTTACCCAAATATTTCACGGTTTTAATTTTTTCGTGGGGTCAAAATGGTTCAAATTAAAATCCCATATATGTAGGTCATCGGAAAGAGCTCGTCAAAGTATGTGTTATCCAAATTTTTTAGTTTCTTCATTCTCTATTAGTACCTTCACCGATCTGCTTACCGGATGAAAACTATTTTTTATCAATGGTAATATGTTAACAAATATATCGCAAATGGGTTGCCTAATGAAATATGGTCAAGGCTATATACAGGGTGTGCCTGGATTTTCTTGCAAATGACAAACTTTTCTATTATGAATTTTAGAGAAAAAAGTTACTCTTCATAAAAAGTTTTGCTTAAAAAGATATTAAGTTTGACATAGAAAGTTTTTACTTTGTGTATACAGGATGTCCAAAAAGTGGTAAAACGTAATTTACTAAACCGAATTATTTTTAAATTTTTTTTTATTTAAATTTGTACCATTAAGAAGCAATATTTCATAAAGTACTTTAATTTGCCTATATGAAAAAATCAAAATTTAAAAATAATTCGTTTTAGTAAATTACGTTTTATCATTTTTTGGATACCCTGTATGTCTAAAGTAAAAGATTTCTATGTCAAACTTAATAGTTTTTAAAGCAAAACTTTTTATGAAGAGTAACTTTTTTCTCTAAAATTCATAATAAAAAGTTTGTCATTTGCAAGAAAATCCACGCACACCCTGTATATAGCCTTGACCATATTTCATTAGGCAACCCATTTGCGATATATTTGTTAACATATTACCATTGATAAAAAATAGTTTTCATCCGGTAAGCAGATCGGTGAAGGACGAGCTTACTTCGGATCTTAGACTATATGGGAAGGGGGCAATCGCCGACTAAATTTTTTGCCCTCGACATCGGTACATTTGAATCACTCTGTATTTTTTCCTATCTATTTTTTTCCCAATTTTTCAACGCGATCTTATAAAGGGATAATCACACTGTAAAATGAATACCTAATGGGCGATCCAGGAGTGTATATAAGGAATAGAAATCGGATTTCCTTGATTTTTTTCGACAAATCCTATTGTTAACCGACATTATTCCGCACTATTTACCTTATTTAGTGATTATTTTTGGGTTTATTTTATCCGTTAATTATCTATGAATACCTCCCACTAATTTAAGCTTATTTTTTCGTTAAAGTTATAAATAAATAGGTTTATTTGCATCGGGGACATCTAAAATTTGAAAATTTTTGAATTTTCGAAGATTGCCATGAAAATAAAGAATTGCAGTTTATTTACTCGAAATTATTGAGATGATATGTCAAAATTTCGCAGAAATGCCATTTTTTTGCAAAATTGAAAGGTTCCTGGACCGATTTCGGCTTGAAGTATACATGAATAAGATTTTAGGAACCTTCTACTTTAAGTGCAGGGATATTTCATTGGATGAGTTACGCATTAAATGGCATTTTTATTGAGTTTTAGATGTCTCTACAACACTGGAATTCGCCATCTACTCATGATGAGTCATGAGTTCAGTTTTGACGCCACAGCCAATGGGATCACGTTTTACAAGTTTCGAAATTCGCGCGAAAATTTGCAGTTTTAAATCCTTTTTTTTTGTTAATAAAGACCAAAATAAATGGATAACAGCAACCGCCGTAAACATTTAATTTATGTAGAGAATATAAAAATATATTTCAAATTTATTTGGGTTATATGCATATTCCCTATTGCATGTATTTCATTCAATGAAGAATAAATTTATAGGGATCTCATCATATAATCTCATCATATATTCAGGAATTTGAAAATTATCAACAACTGTTTCAACGCTTAAGTCCACCATGGAAAGCCGTTCTTCAAGAACTGGAGAATTTAATTTTATGCTGTTCCAAGCGGTGCCGTGCAGTGGTAAACGCAAGAGATGGACACACTTGTTATACTTTTGATTATCTTTTTTCGCAATTTTTTTAAATGTTTCATTTTTGGCGAAAATTCACAACTTTTCTTTTTATCCTCATTTTTATCTCACAGTAATAAATTAAAATTTTCTTTATGGGACAGAACAAAAAACAAACAAAAATTTATGGTAAAAATAAAAAAATTCTTAACCGTTGATTATTAATTTTATAGAAATCAAAAATACAAAATGCGTTGGTGTAGCGCATCGCTTTTAGATGTCCTATTACTTAAGAAATATTCCTTTACCGACTTTTCTCAGAAAAAGCAAATACTTACAACAATATGCTTTACATTGAACTTTCTGCATTTTAATAATCTTGCTAATCAGTAACAAAAACTAACTAATTAATAATAAAGGTGTGTCTTATAATCAAACACTTTCGATACCGTAAGACAGATGTGATTGAGCATTGGAAAATTAATATATTAATTATACATGTTTCATATTTGTTTGAACGATAAATGTTGGGAAATGGGCGATAAAAAAGTAAACATGCAAAATAAGTTTAATATTTCCTATCCTAATGTTGCTATGTAATTTATTTGTTATAGATATCTGTCTTTATATGAAGCCAAATAGGTAGAGTAAAGTGACCAAATATGGAATACCATTTTGTTATTTATGTTTAAAATTTTTCTTTTGTGCAAAAATGGTTTGTTATATTACTAAAACCTTTTACTAAGGATCATCTGAAAATATTTTTGGGGTTATAAGGGATTAAATTTCTTATAACAGAAATTATGAGCTAATAAACAAAAAGTTGCATATTTCTATGTGTTATATTTTTAAGCCTAATATGGAATACCTTATTAAATAAATAAAATATGTTAAATAAACGTTTATTTAATCCTAAAAAATAATAGTATCTACAAACACATCAACCAGAAAACTATCTGCTTTCAAAGAAAATATAACATCTCAGCAAATTTAAAAAAAAATGTTTAAGCAACTGAAAAACGACTTTCTTACAAACAAAAAGAGACTTTAATTGTGCAAGGCACAAACACAAGTTATTTGATTATTAATTGTTAATTGTTAAAATACTACTAATGCATATCCTAAAAAATGTAGTGGATAAAATTTAATACATATAGGGTGTCTTAGAATAGGAAAATATATTTGCTTTTAGTAAAGATAGATACACCAAATTTTAGGTGTATCTTATTGGTTAATAATTCCACTTTTTTATGTAATTTAACTTTTTCAACCACCTTACCTTGTGGGGGGGGGGCACTATATAGCGAGTTGAGGTAAAAATTTTACTTTCAAATACCTCTAATTTATGCTAATCGCAACAAATATAAATATCAGGAATGCATGTAACCTTATCGACAAAAAGCCATTATTAAAAATTTTTGCTTGGAAAAATTCCTTTCATGTGTATAGGTACACATATACTAATAAATAAATATCATTTGGTATCTGAACAAAAAGTTATGAAATCCCACCAAAAACATACATGTAAAAAAACAAGCCAAGTTCTCGTCAGGACTGTATGTTTTGTTATCTGAAAAAATAGCTGAAATGCAAAAATTATGTCAAATTCCTTGCCTACACGTTATTAGCAGTATTTTGATAAGCACAGAAAAACATTGTGTGACTTGATAAATTTACAGACCAAATTTGGCAAGTTTTCATTGTAACTGGGCAATAATGAGACCCTTGAAAACTTTTGAGCCCCAGGGTCTGGGAAACTTTATCACGGCCCTGGGCTTAATACTTTGCGAATGAATTCGGTTTAGAGTAGTGGGTAAATATATATTTGTTTTTTAGATAACGTACCTGATAGCATTTGCATTTGAGCTACTATGGATTATTTTAGAGTCTTCACATTCTTTGCCAGCAGCTGCGGTCCTCCTCTCAGCGGGATATTTTGCACTGAGTCTGTTTGCAGCTATTTCGCTTCATGGACTAGCAACGGTAAGAATTTTACACAAGACAATTAGTACAATTACTTGTTTTCCGGAAACAAGAAACAATAATTGCATACACTTTTATGGACAGGATGTCCCAGCGAAAAATACTCACCTCAAATAGCTCCGAAAACAGTTATCAACATGGTCCTGCATTTTTCATAAAACGATATTTATATCCTCAATTTACTATCGCCAAGACTGGTCTAATTTGACAATCAAGGTTTTAATCTGACAAGTGTAAGAATAAGATAACTAAGTTTTGTACTATGAACTGATTTCTGAGTCTTTTTGCAAATTTATAAGAAAAGGACAATTTTAGTATGTATCAACATACTTATGGCACAATAATGGTACTAAATTAATTTTAGCAAAAAGTTCCAAGATAAAAATCATTTGGAAACCAAGCAAATTGCTGAAATATAGCTTATAAATTTTTAATGACAACCTATTAACACTGACAGGACAAAAACTTGTCTGAACTTAACTGAGCAGCAGTAAAATCTTAATTCAAACCAGTACTAATTAAACCTCTTTAGTGAATCCCAGTCAATGGTAGGTACCCAATAATTCACTAAAGACTTATTAGTATGGTTTAAATTTAGATCTTCTAGTTGGTCAGTTAGGTTTTGACTAGTTATAGCCTAGCTATGTCATTGTTAATACGTAGACGTAGGTCGTCTTTAAAAACTACTGCAAGTATTTTTGTGATTTGCTGAATTTCCAATGATTTTTTATTTGAAACTTGTTGCTAATTTTAGCAAGAAATCCAGCTAAATTCACTTGAATTTATTTGGTTTTTTCTTTTTAAATTTGCGAAAAATCTAAGAAATAAATTTTTCTAATTTTAACATAATATAAAGTGACATTTCTCAAATCCGATGACAGTTTTGAAACATCTTACTTTTCGTAACTAGTTACGAAAAGTTAAATATTTTCTAAATGATGATAAAATATTAATTTCATAACTAGTTATGAAAAAATGAAACACAAAAATATAAATAGGTTCATTTCTTTCTCGACTTCTCGGGTACAACAGCAGATAACGCGTTTTGAGCTGCCTCTTCAATGTTACTTGGGGTCTCGGAATCGGACATTTTCAATATTTATAAAAAAAAAAAATAATTTGTGACGCGACGCTTCTTTATAAAGGATCACACAGACCAACGAGAATTTGCTGCCGCAGTGGCTGCGCTTTTTTATCATTGACGCTGACAACGATAAATCGGTCAAGTGCAAGCTATACTTGCACAATTAGTATTCCGTGCCATCAGCCCCCCACCTAAATTATTAATAGTAATGCACTCGCGTTTCAACTGAGCCAAATTAAAAATTTTGAAAAACGTGCAAGGACAAAAGTTGTTCCTTACGCATCGTAAGATATATTTTTTGTCTAAATTGTTTTCTCTAAAACCAATGGTTCAGCATTTATAAAAAAAATGTCAATTAAATTGTTTATAACAATTGATCGCGCCGGAATTTTTCAATCCTGATAATTTTCGTTCAATCTATACCTAATTCTCAATGTTCATGATTTTTTTTCAGATTTTTCTGAGCGACTCTTTTGGTGATAAGGGTGGTGCATAGCAATTTTTTAAGCGTTTTTCCCGAAAAATGTTTTTAAAAAGTGTATAAAAAGCACATTATATATATATATATATATATATATATATATATATATATATATATATATATATATATATATATATATATATATATATATATATATAAATGCTAGAAACTAGCGCGGATCGATACATAAAAAAAGAGAGGAGAATTATTGTGGGCATGTCCGCTAGCAATGAACAGTAAAATGAACAGTTAGAATGGTAACCCGTACGACACGTGTTTCTGCTCATTGGCTTCATCAGGCCCACGTATGTGACTGTGCCTCTCAACATAAGTCGAAATGCACAACGTCACATACGCAGTTACGGGTGTAACCTTAAGAAAAGGGAAAAAAAATATATTTAACGAGGACCACAAACAGGAGCCAGTGCACCAATTTGTGGCTTCAGCCAAAAGACCCCTTTTTTGGGGGCAACAATTAGCGTCGCCGACGGAGGCAACTATAGCCAACTGTCGTGGTATCCTATAAGCCCAAGAGAAGAAAAACAAATGCTAGAAACTAGCGCGGATCGATACATAAAAAAAAGAGGAGAATTATTGTGGGCATGTCCGCTAGCAATGAACAGTAAAATGAAAAGTTAGAATGGTAACCCGTACGACACGTGTACTTTTCATTTTACTGTTCATTGCTAGCGGACATGCCCACAATAATTCTCCTCTCTTTTTTTATGTATCGATCCGCGCTAGTTTCTAGCATTTGTTTTTCTTCTCTTGGGCTTATAGGATACCACGACAGTTGGCTATAGTTGCCTCCGTCGGCGACGCTAATTGTTGCCCCCAAAAAAGGGGTCTTTTGGCTGAAGCCACAAATTGGTGCACTGGCTCCTGTTTGTGGTCCTCGTTAAATATATTTTTTTTCCCTTTTCTTAAGGTTACACCCGTAACTGCGTATGTGACGTTGTGCATTTTGACTTATGTTGAGAGGCACAGTCACATACGTGGGCCTGATGAAGCCAATGAGCAGAAACACGTGTCGTACGGGTTACCATTCTAACTTTTCATTTTACTGTTCATTGCTAGCGGACATGCCCACAATAATTCTCCTCTCTTTTTTTATGTATCGATCCGCGCTAGTTTCTAGCATTTGTTTTTCTTCTCTTGGGCTTATAGGATACCACGACAGTTGGCTATAGTTGCCTCCGTCGGCGACGCTAATTGTTGCCCCCAAAAAAGGGGTCTTTTGGCTGAAGCCACAAATTGGTGCACTGGCTCCTGTTTGTGGTCCTCGTTAAATATATTTTTTTCCCTTTTCTTAAGGTTACACCCGTAACTGCGTATGTGACGTTGTGCATTTCGACTTATGTTGAGAGGCACAGTCACATACGTGGGCCTGATGAAGCCAATGAGCAGAAACACGTGTCGTACGGGTTACCATTCTAACTTTTCATTTTACTGTTCATTGCTAGCGGACATGCCCACAATAATTCTCCTCTCTTTTTTTATGTATCGATCCGCGCTAGTTTCTAGCATTTGTGTTTCTTCTCTTGGGCTTATAGGATACCACGACAGTTGGCTATAGTTGCCTCCGTCGGCGACGCTAATTGTTGCCCCCAAAAAAGGGGTCTTTTGGCTGAAGCCACAAATTGGTGCACTGGCTCCTGTTTGTGGTCCTCGTTAAATATATTTTTTTTCCCTTTTCTTAAGGTTACACCCGTAACTGCGTATGTGACGTTGTGCATTTCGACTTATGTTGAGAGGCACAGTCACATACGTGGGTCTGATGAAGCCAATGAGCAGAAACACGTGTCGTACGGGTTACCATTCTAACTTTTCATTTTACTGTTCATTGCTAGCGGACATGCCCACAATAATTCTCCTCTCCTTTTTTATGTATCGATCCGCGCTAGTTTCTAGCATTTGTTTTTCTTCTCTTGGGCTTATAGGATACCACGACAGTTGGCTATAGTTGCCTCCGTCGGCGACGCTAATTGTTGCCCCCAAAAAAGGGGTCTTTTGGCTGAAGCCACAAATTGGTGCACTGGCTCCTGCTTGTGGTCCTCGTTAAATATATTTTTTTTCCCTTTTCTTAAGGTTACACCCGTAACTGCGTATGTGACGTTGTGCATTTCGACTTATGTTGAGAGGCACAGTCACATACGTGGGCCTGATGAAGCCAATGAGCAGAAACACGTGTCGTACGGGTTACCATTCTAACTTTTCATTTTACTGTTCATTGCTAGCGGACATGCCCACAATAATTCTCCTCTTTTTATATATATATATATATATATATATATATATATATATATATATATATATATATATATATATATATATATATATATATATATATATATTGTTGAATTCGTGCTTCAATAAGCGCATTCATTTACACCATGCCCTACACGATGCCCTTTAAATTTTTTTCCATTTCTCAATTTACCCCCTGAAATTAACCCCCAGAATCAAAATTTGACTTTTAATACTTGACTTTTGACTTTAATTCGCCACCACATTCTATGTCTGTGCTAAATTTCAAATTTTTACATCGAATAGTTTCAGAGAAAATTGCCGGTGACAGACGGATGGCTGGACATCGAAGTGATTCCATGAGTGTTCCGTTTGGCACGGAACACTCAAAAAATGACACAGCTTGTGTGGCAGCGAATTCGCGTTGTCGGTGGGAACTTCAAAACGACATCATGACAACCTACTAGGTACATACTAGATGAAATAAAAGTGTATTCGTCTGATGCCTACTTAGATGTTTTAATACAATAATTAAAATTAATAATTTTATTTACATATTTTTGTCAAAATTAGAAAAAAATCTTTAACTCCTATAATTTTGAGGAACTCGTTTTGCTCGTCCCTCAACCATTACACTCGTTTAACAAGCATTTCCTAGCTGGTTACATAAAAACTAAGTTGTCAAATAACCAGGGACGCACCGAAAGCACTATGTTTGGGGGAGAGTGAAGGAACTAGATGGAGATACAGAAATGTTAACCTTCCCCGAACTAAATTGCCCAACTCAACTACCGACGTTTATTTTTTGGCAAAGGTCCCAATAGTTAACTAGTCCCCTTATTTTCCAATTTGAATGCTCACCGGAAGCTCCCATCCTCGTACCCACCATGAATTTGCTCCTGTCGTTAATATTTAATTCTAAAACAGTGTTTATAGTGCTTTCGCCATCATCAGTATCTCTTTGTCCGAATTTAGGAACAAATTTTAATTATAAGTAGTGCATATGCACTTTGCAGTGGGCAAAGTTGAGTTTCAAACATTTTAAAGTTTAAAGAATTAAAAATACATAAAAAAATTTCAAGATGGTGGGCTTACATTACATACACTCCTTGTGGTTACCATTAGGATTGTTGTATTGTTAAATGTTAATAATAATAGGTGCCGCGTAGATAAAAAATATCTGCCATAAATTATTTAAGCTAATGGAGTATTCTTGAGTAAACAAACAGTCATGCCTTATGCGTTTAAAATTATTGCAGTATTACGAGACTCTTGCATCAAGTATTTATATAACAATCCCATATATTATTTAAGATAAATAGACCTAATACATGCTAAAAAATACGCTGTGACTAGAGTCCCGACTCGGGACCCAACTTCAGTCCCGAATACCGTCATCAAATTACGTCATTAGTAGTTTTGTCGGGACTGGTGTTCCGCCCCGACTCGGGACCCGCATCCGGTCCCGAATTAATAGTTTAATAGAAGACTTTTGGGGTTATGTTCGAATAATGTTATTGTTGTTAGAAAGTTATTTGGGGTTTACTTTACTTGATAAATTAGTAGTAGGACGCAGTGGCGGTTGGTGAAATTTCAAAGTTGTATATCTCTGGTCCTACTTACAGGACCCGTACCAAATGTAGGGGTTTTAATAGTGAGCCCACTGGGAATGTTTTGGTAAAGAAAAAAAAACATTTTGTAATTTGCGAAAAAAGTTGAATTTTTGGTGAGCCCCTCCTAGGTATTTTATTTATTATTTTTTCTAAACAAATTTTATATCATTTTGTCGACAGTTTTTAAATTTTGAGACAAAAAAATGTGTTGGTGGAAAGTTAGAGTCATTTGAATTTTTTGAAGCCTAAAATATAATTTAGAAAAAAATTCAAATGACTATAACTTTCTACCAACACATTTTTTTGTATCAAAATTTAAAAACTGTCGACAAAATGATGTAAAATTTGTTTAGAAAAAATAATAAATAAAATACCTAGGCGCGTTCATTTTTTTCCTAACGCACCAAAAATTCAACTTTTTTTCGCAAATTACAAAATGTTTTTTTTCTTTACCAAAACATTCCCAGTGGGCTCACTATTAAAACCCCTAAATTTGGTAGGGGTCCTGTAAGTACGACCAGAGATATACAACTTTGAAATTTCACCAACCGCCACTGGTAGGACGTTTAGATGACACAACTAGAAATGTATACGCAAGTGTGTCTGCTAATGCTAATTTATAGGTGAGAAATTGGAAAAAAAAACTTTAGCTCTTATCGGATACCGATGTAAAAAATTGTATCCATCAATATGAAAACAGTATATGTATATATACCTATACTAAGTTTTGGAAACGTGGTGCTAAACATATTTCGTCTAATTACACCAAACGCCCAATTAAAAGCGAAATAAATAAACAAATAAATAAAAAATAATAAAATACAAAATTAAAAAATCAATAGACAAACTTGACTCCATGTTTGAACATAGTTTCTAATTCCAAACAATTTTCTTTCGCATCAGTTTTTTAAATTTTAAAAACAAGGTTGTTTGCTCTTACGTCAAATTCATATTTTATTACACACCTCGTATATGACTGATAAATTTTGATGTCTGATGATTTTATTAAACCATGCAGAACTTTTTATAGGGAGCAAGTTTTTTTTTCGAAAAATTACTAATAGAAAAGTTTTCCCTATGTAGCCAACTTAAGTAGACATAGATACTGTGACTGTGTATATCATGTTTGTAACTGGTGATTTAGGTGAATGTACGATTCGTCTTATAAATTCGGGACCGGATGTGGGTCCCTAGTCAGGGCGCGGAACATTAGTCCCGACAAAACTACTAATGATGTCATTTGACGACGTTGTTCGGGACTGAATGTGGGTCCCGAGTCGGGGCAGAACACCAGTCCCCACAAAACCACTAATGACGTAATTTGATGACGTTATTCGGGACTGGAGTTGGGTCCCGAGTCGGGACTCTAGTCACAGCGTAAAAAATACAACATTTTTAAGGGTTCCGCTGTTGGTGATGATTAAACTCCTGTATTCCCGATAGATCATTGGCTTGTGGTACCTATTAACCGTAGTTATTCGGATACCTTAGTCTGGTTTCATATAAACGCAATATCTCGAATATTATTCTAATTGTTTAGATTAAAATTTTAAACTGCACGGTGCTGCAACTGACCAATGAGGACAATATTCGCAATTCGCGTGAAACAAGACTTAAAATTACAATAAATACGATGACGACAATGTTAAAAAATCAAAATAGTGGGGATGGAAGTTGATTACTACTCTTTTTATTGTTTGTTCTCCTAACACTTAAACACCACTGAAAAGCCCCTCTTAGGGCACCCACAGACGAGCGACTTTTGTAACGCGACAGTTTTGTCGCTGAAAATGGAATTCATTTTTCAGTTCTATTTTCAGCGTCAGATGCATAGTCTGCATATAGATGCATCACATTGTAGCTGAAGAACTATGTTGTATTGAGTATTTTCTCTACAGTAGTAGTATGCTCGTATGCTCACTTCAAAAAATATTAAGTTTTATTTGTTTTAGAAAAGTGCCGCATGCTTAGTGACATGGATGTTTGCAGTAGCTATTCTTACATTCCCTGAAGCTGGCCTTGTTATTTATATGAGTGTTACTTATTGGGTAAGAAGCATAGGACAGTTTATTAATAAATTAATTGTACAGTTTTTACTGACGCAGTAATTTACGCAGAGTTAACAAAAACCCATTTTAAAAAAAAAATAGTAATACGTTTGCATTTTTGAAACAAGAATGAAGTAAACTTTCCAATCAACAAATTCAAATTATTAAAATTCCCAATTATAATACCTATACTGTATACCTACAGAATGACACTTGTTTCAGGTCAAGTAGGTACTCCCAAACATATTTCTTGTCTTTCTGATATTGCCCAGAATTTGGAAACTTTAAATAAAAACCTCAAAAAATATTACCCTTTATCCACTGTGCAAACCCAAATAGATGTACAAGAAGTACATGTTTTTAAAGAACTAAGCCCCACCAGACACCTACATATGTTTATATGAATTTTTATACAGATTCGCCTTCATTCATATTTTACATTTCTTGGAAAACCCCAATATGAATACTATTTTCATCAAATATATTTTCTTGGGATACAACATAAACGGAATTTATTTTTTATATGCCAGTAGAAACGTGTAGCCGATCCAGTGAGGTTCAACCCCCCCCCCCCCCCCCCCCCCAGCGTAAAAATTAAAAATATTGTTTTTATGTATAATTTTTCAGTACAACAACAAATAATGACAAATATTCTTTTTAGGGCTCCCCTCTTAATAAAATTCCGCTAATGGTTACAAATAACGAAATCAGCATAATATAACTTTCGAATTAAGTTTGAACACAGTACATATTAAGGGGATTTTTCAGTGGCGGCTGGTGAAATTTCAAAGTTGTATATCTCTGTTCCTACTTACAGGACCCGTACCAAATTTATGGGTTTTAATAGTGAGCCCACTGGGAATGTTTTGGTAAAGAAAAAAAACATTTTGTAATTTGCGAAAAAAAGTTAAATTTTTGGTGTGCCCCTCCTAAGAAAAAAATGAACAAGTCTAGGTATTTTATTTATTATTTTTTCTAAACAAATTTTACATTGTTTTGTCGATAGTTTTTAACTTTTGAGAGAAAAGAATGTGTTAGTAGAAAGTTAGTCATTTGAATTTTTTCTTAAATTATATTTTAGGCTTAAGAAAATTCAAATGACTATAACCTTCTACTAATGCATTTTTTTTCTCTCAAAATTTAAAAACTGTCGACAAAAAGATGTAAAATTTTTTTAGAAAAAATAATAAATAAAATATCTAGACGTGTTCATTTTGTTCTTAAGAGGGGCACACCAAAAATTTAACTTTTTTTCGCAAATTACAAAATGTTTTTTTTTCTTTACCAAAACATTTCCTGTGGGCTGGCTATTAAAACCCCTAAATTTGGTACGGGTCCTGTAAGTAGGAACACATATATACAACTTTAAAATTTCACCAGCCGCCACTAGGATTTTTTCTGATCACAAATACTACATATCTGTCGTGAGATAAACTACAGTCAACTTCGGATATAACGAACCACCAAGGGGATCTTTAAACAGTTCGTTATAGCAGGGCGTTCGTTATTTCCGAAGTGCAGAGAATAAAACAAATATGTACTATGTACATACATATGTATAGGTACTTTTTATGAGTCGTTTATTATAATCAATACATAATAGTATTTTTAAATTATGTACTTATTAAACATACATATTTGTATTATTTACACAAAATCAGTAATTTGAAATTTTTTTTTTTTCTAGTACATGTTTTTCAATTTTAATTTGTAAGTAATCACCAGACTCAATCAACACTCTTGTTGTCAAAATTATTATTATTAAAATTTACGAATATTAATAGTCTTTGACTTTTGTAACTGATAGTCCCTACAGATTTAGACATTTACAACCCCATTTTGCAGTTTTGTAATTATGTCAACTTTTTCTGCAAGTGTTTATAAACTTTCGCTTGCTGAATTTTGGCGCGCTCTGCTCCATGCTAGAACAATATTCCCTCGCCTATTGCCGAAATTAAACTACAAATTGAAATGGCGCCTGACAGGTCGCTACTCGACCCGCTATCCGAGAATACCAACCATAGAGAAGCGACAAAACGTGTCAGTGCCTTTGATATTTAGGGTAACCAGTTTTGCTGACCTTGGGCAGACACGTATCCACAATATTGAATGGAGAAAGATATTTCGTCACACTAATGATGCGGCATAGACAGAAGTCCACATTATCGTCGCACATGCCCTGTGAAATCTTGAATTGTCTTTGCGTTTACTTTACGAATATGGAAGTGATACGTACGTGAAATTTCGACAGTTCGTTATAACCGAACTTCCAAAAGCAAAAACTAATCAAAATAGGGTTCGCTATAGCCGATAGTTCGTTATAGCCGGGTTCGTTATAAACGAACAAAAAATACATACATTCTTATGGCGTTTTGGCCGGACCATAATTTTTGTTCGTAATAACCGGTGGTTCGTTATATGCGGAGGTCGTTATATCCGAAGTTGACTGTATGTACATTATAATTAAACATATTATTATATTTTAGGGAACAGAACATATTTATGGCAGAACAGAGCTTTCTTGTTGGCTGTCCAGGCTTATTGTAAACTTTATTCAAATAATATTAATCCAGTCTCTCTATACATCGTGGAAAGACGAAGATTTGATCAACAAAAGAATACAAGAATTATCTGGCATTTGTGCAGAAAATGTGCCCCCACTTAATAGTCAGTATTATTTTAATACTGGATATAGTGGTTCCGTAAAACATTTTGGTGATAACATGAAAAGGTAATTTTTAATCGGGCTGCAGGTTTTTTTTATCTTCTGACAGCCCACGACTATCAATTGAAGCTAAGAACCAGTCCCAAGATCGGTCGAAGGATTAAAGGATTGTAAATCTCAGGATCCAAAATTTATTTCCTGATTGAATTTTTGACTCCATGCCGATATAGCGGGTCCTTTTCATGTTTACGTTCACATATTGCTAGTACCTAATACGAAAACAGTGAAGCCCGAATTCCCGACCTTAAATTTCATTTTCAAATAAAACTACTGTTACTTATTGTAATGTTCGTTTATTAAAAAAGACAAGTTACCGTACTATCAGAGCAAAAGTTATTTATTAAACACTATAAGAATTTTAATTTGATATAGGTACGTTATGCTTTGTGGTGATTGGCGCAATATAAATTAAAAATTCAGGAAATAGAATTAAACAGTTAGGAACTAATTAAAATTTTAAAAACGTTTTTGCGTCTTTTAGATGTGTGACCAAATGTAAACATTCCAATCTCTTATAGTCTTTACGTTCCCAGTGATGTGCATCGAATATTTACCGATTATTTAAGCAGTTAGGTTTTTATTTTAAAAGAAGTCGGTAATACGTATGTAATTAGAACACAGCTCAATTTGTAGCTATTTCGAATTTATAACCTGACTACGGTGGTATTGGGGGGTAACAGGGGTATTGAGTTGGTTCTTTTCTGTTCATTTGTATTGTCTGCCCAAGATATCTGAAATCGGCAACAGAATTTAAAAAATGCAAGGGAAGGCTTAAACAACGTTGCAAATTTGTTGCTAAACCAGATGTGGCAAGAAAAGTTTAAATCTTATTAACGGACAATTAAACAGTTTTTAAAACTGGTTTACAAACAATTGGCAACGTTGTTTAAGCCTTCCCTTGCCTTTTTTAAATTCTTTTGCCAGTTGCAGATATCTTGGGCAGGCTATAGGTATGTCTATGTCGCGTCCGTCCACTGGTGGATTAGCCAAGTACAGTGGATCACGGCTAGACGGGCTAAGTGCAGAGTAATGCGTGGCTTTAATGCAAATTTAAGATGGTCCACATTGGGCATTTTCGAAAGACTCTTGCAGCAAAATAGTCACTGAAAATTAACAAAAACAATTTGCTCTTGCTGTTATATCATTTCTACACAAGACCTTTTAAATATAAATTCAAAATTTTTGTCCCTAAACTTGGGGAATGCCGGTCTAAAATGCAATTCTTTTTGGAAACTTAAACTTATTTTTTTCTATAAAGATGTTTTTAGAATAACCAATGTTAACCCTCTTAAATTATATACCTACATTTGAGTATACAGTTCATTTTGTTCTTTACAAAATCGTGATGAACATCTCTGCTCCCAGTATTTAAATAGCTATTTCCAGATTAACAAACCTTGCTCATTTTTACTGGAAGAGATAGGTATAAATAGTAAATTTATCTTTAAGAAGTAAATTAATCTACTTTAAACTAGTTTTCTAGTTAGGAAAGTACCTAGTAAAATAGCATAAGATAATGAAAAAATAAATAATAAACTATAATGATTGGTGACCGTCGAAAGCGTAAGATTCGTATCTGGTAAAAGTAATCTGTGACCAAGTCTGCACTCTTGACATAGGAAACCATCATATTACCCATAAGTTTCTATAGAGCAACGTTTATAAAAGGAGAAACTAAGCAACATCGAAAAACTGCCATGTTATGTAGGTATACAAATGTGTTATTTTAGATATGGATCAGTGCCACTGCTGTGGAATAACTTACACTTAATGCCTCTATCATTGCCATATGATAGCTATCACTTTCCTCCTACTACGAGTGAATTTAATGCTAGTGTCTACGTACCAGGAGTTGAAAAAACCGAAACGCCAGGTAAGTACTTCGGACCGGGGCTTTGTCAGACTAGTAAAGTATAAAGGCAAACTAACTTATTGTAATTCAAATATTCGTCTAAAAAAATATTACCTATACCATAAACTAAATAATACCTAGACGAACCCTGCCGTTCAGCGAAATGCGGGTCTCCCTCGAGACATTTGGTGGGCTTACTGGTTTATGGTTTAAGTTTGTTTGTGTACTATTATATAAATATGTATACCATGTATCTACATGTATATATATAATGGTGGACTTTTAAAACATAAACCATTAAACCCACCAAATGTCTCAAGACTTTTCGGTGTATTCGAGTGTCTGTCTATATTCTTTATAGTCTCTGCCTATACTACTTATACATACGCCGCGCTGATCTGACCGGGTTGATAGTGTAATAGCGGCGTTCGGTAATTCAATTTTTTCCATCGTTTTGATCCGCATTTTTGACCGACACATGACTCATTGTTGTAATCAGTACGACTGACCACGTGCCTGTCAAAAATTCTGAGCAAAACGATGGAAAAAATTGAATTACCGAACGCCGCTATTGTGCACTTTCAAAAGATCTTACAGATTGGACAACTTTAAAAAATAAATTATTCTTATTGTCCCTGTAACTTCAGAAAGCTAGCTTGAAAAGAACAATAACAGATATAAAGCATAGGTTTCTCTGGAAAACAGAACCGGAAACGGAAGTTGAAGTGACTATTAGAAAAATTAAATTACCTGATTTAAAAGAAACTCATGTGTAATGATACTATATATGTATTTATTTTTAAACAAACCTAAGATTAATAACCAAAATTTAATAGAGGCAACTTGTATTTCTGTTTCCTGCTTCACTAAATAGTTGCTTAGTGGTAACACTACCTACCTTCAATTAAACAGAGACTGCAAAGAATTCTTTATAGTCTCTGAATTAATGTAATTTTGCCTTTAAAGAGGTAATTTTAGTATAGCGTACAATACAGACAATTTAAAAAATAAATTCTGTTATTTTTGTTAAAACTTTTGATCTGCTATACAGTCAAGCAATCTTATTTGTTATAAGGTATTTTACAGATGATGTTTGGGGCTCTTTTATTCATAATCCATAGCCTAACACAAAGTAATTAATACTACTTTTTATTATAATTTTATTTCGCAAAATAATAATTCATGGTAATTCATAGCTGCATAGCTTTTGAAGGTTTTTTTTTTACTAAAAAAAGCAAAATTGCGTACTTTGCTATATGAACAAAACAGACTTATGCTAGGGTGAGATTTAGTATTCCTTGTGGATAAGCGACGCGCGACGGATAAGCCAACGATGAAACTTAATTCTTCTTCCAATCAATATTTGTAGCGACTCTATAGCGAACTTGGTAAAGCTACTAAATTTTAAAAATCTATAACTTTTAATAATTATTTCTTATGTATTTTACTTTCAGAGAAGAAAGCACAGTCACTCATGGATCTACGCTTCATCGACCCACCTGAAGGTAATTTGAGATATGTACAGCAATCCGGATCTGTAAATGACTCCAGTAATATTATAATGCCGCCACCCATGTTCTCAGACAACTCAAATAAAAAAGCAATGTCAGAAATAAATTGTGCAACTCTACCATTGAAAATATCCAGGTGTAGATCAGTAGAGCCGTCAAATGGGACAGATAAAAACGGTCATATAATCAGTAATCGTTCTGGGTTTTATGCACAACCAATGGAAAATTACGGAGTACCCATTTACTATGGGCCCTTAGAAGGGCCGGATTTTTTAATTTATAAGAAACAACACGACAAGCAAACGAGTAAAAATTCGTTAAGTAATAATGATGACGTGGCAAAATAGAAGTTAAGACTACTTGTTTGATCAAAACATTGTGATAATATCGTGTTACCTTAATTATACTGTTTCAGATAAAAATACATAAATAAATGACAAAAAAGCGAAGTAGTCTGCGAGATAAAGGGTCACGTTTATTACCTATCAACTTAGATACCGCCGCTTGATACTTAAGGTCACTTATATCAAATCTTTTCTCTAGTCGTTGTTTCTTAGTTGTTAGACGAACTTTCTAAACAGGCTGATATAATTAACTTAATAAGCACTTTTATTAGTATCTCAGTAGTCTCAGTACCAACTCGACAAACTAAAGTAAAAAAACCCAAGAATAAAAATATTTTACACAACTAAAGTTAAACATTTTAATGAAGCCTGGCAAAAGTGTATACCATGCGTGACACACGAGCAGACACGCAAGGCTTCGCATGCGCAATACGCAAGCGTTAACGCCAGGGGCGGCTGGTGAAATTTCAAAGTTGTATATCTCTGTTCCTACTTACAGGACCCGTACCAAATTTAGGGGTTTTAATAGTGAGCCCACTGGGAATGTTTTGGTAAAGAAAAAAAAACATTTTGTAATTTGCGAAAAAAAGTTAAATTTTTGGTGTGCCCCTCCTAAGAAAAAAATGAACACGTCTAGGTATTTTATTTATTATTTTTCCTAAACAAATTTTACATCATTTTGTAGACAGTTTTTAAATTTTGAGAGGAAAAAATGTGTTAGTAGAAAATTATAGTTATCTGAATTTTTTTAAGCCTAAAATATATTTTTAAAAAAATTCAAATGACTATAACTTTCTGCTAACACATTTTGTTCTCTCAAAATTTAAAAATTGTCGACAAAATGATGTAAAATTTGTTTAGAAGAAATAATAAATAAAATACCTAGACGTGTTCATTTTTTTATTAGGAGGGGCACGCCAAAAATTCAACTTTTTTTCGCAAATTACAAAATGTTTTTTTTCTTTACCAAGACATTCCCAGTGGGCTCACTATTAAAACTACTAAATTTGGTACGGGTCCTGTAAGTAGGATCAGAGATATACAACTTTGAAATTTCACCAGCCGTCACTGGTTAACGCATATCTCAAGGCAACAGATTCATCTACGTTTTAAC
Source organism: Philopedon plagiatum (assembly GCA_963971165.1). Taxonomy (NCBI): domain Eukaryota; kingdom Metazoa; phylum Arthropoda; class Insecta; order Coleoptera; family Curculionidae; genus Philopedon; species Philopedon plagiatum. The sequence goes on from OZ020195.1 coordinate 24,809,462, forward strand.
TCTCGCTCGTATCATGATTAGTAGCGCTGTTGTAATACTATGATTAAGTAAAACCGGAGCAAACCTGTTAAGTTTTGTGACTAAAACGAAAGACAGTAATTTACTAATTATTAACAATATGTTTAAACATTTATGTATATAACATATTAATTAACAACATTTCTGTTTAATTCGGGACAGATTAGAAATCTCTCTATTTGACACCCACCATCAGTTTTACGTCTCTTAAACAACTATCAAGTGCAATATTGGACGCCCAGGAAGAACAGTGCAATATTGGACACCCAGGGTGTGTAAAGAACAAACCACTTTTTTACCAGAATCAAAATGGGACCTTATATCCGTCTGTTTATTTAGGACAACGTAAAATTTACAGGTCCCTATAATATTTTTTTTAATCTGATAAAATTCATCTCGTCCTGAGGTCCTGCACCACAATTAATTAATAGTCTGAACGTTTACCCCTGGAAGAACAGTATTATTTTCTAAAAAACGTACAAAGTGGTTCAAGTTAGACCGGGTTGAGTATCGCTCAAGAGAAATCTAATGTTTTTAATGCATTGAAGCGCACACGGGAAAAACATCGTCAATTTTTTAAAAATTTTCAGCTTATAGTGCCATCCAGCAGTTAAAAAGTACTTTAATATGGCAAAGCCGACAGGCGAAAAATATGTTTAGTTCATGGATTTATTAAGAAAGGATTCGATGTCCGTATACTATGAGCGTATCGAACGTGAAGCCTTATATTTGTTGTTTGTTATGAAAACATTTCCCCTAGGGGTAGAGTTTACGAACTACGAATTACTACGTAATTGAATCAAGAATGGTAGTAGAAAGAGATAAAATAGCATTGGAGTGTTGGAGCTCAGAAGTGCTCCTGTCTCTGCTGGTTGCTTAGGAAAACCGTCTGAACACTCGGTTACACGTACGTCGTTGTCTAATGAACTAGGAAAGAAAAAGTGCGATTTATAGATTTATAAATGACTCGGAGCGACTTTAAATAAACCTTTAGAAATAATATAACCTATAAATAATAAAACCTTTTTAACTTAAATTTGTTATTTAGCAGAAAAATAAAATATTTTAGGCCTTTTATTACTTTTAGTAAATCTTGTGATGCTTCTAACGTATTTTTTGTACTAAAATACAAGGTAAAATAAGATGTGGCCAATGTTTACAAATTGTGTTTAGTGTCGCTTAGAATGGTTTGTTTTGACTTCAAAGAATGTTAAATCATCCCGTATCCATTCTTAATAAATCCATGGTTTAGTTCAAAGATTTAAAATAACGTGTCCATGGAAATAGCATGATGAAGTCACGAAGAATTCAGCAATTAACTTGACAAGTCCAAAATTTTAAACTTTTGCTGGTTTACCAACAGAGTATAGGTTCCATCTTGTTGGTAAGTCGCTTTTTTTGACTGAAAAATGAAAATTTTCGGTGAGAGAACAGATGTCAAAAAGAAAATTAGATTTCAGTCTTACTTGAATAAGGATGAAAAAACTGTTAAAATTTTAAACCAATCTTGATCAAACATAGGGTGGCGGCTGGTGAAATTTTAAAGTATATATCTCTGTTACTACTTACGGAACCCATGCCAAGTTCAGGTTTTTTAATAGTGAGCCTACTAGGAATGTTTTGGCAAGGAAAAAAAATTGTAATCTGCGAAAAAAAGTTGAATTGTTAAATTGACCCACTTGGGAAAAAAAATAACACGCTAGGTATTTTATTTATTTTTTCTAAATAAATTTTACATCGTTTTGTCGACAATTCTTAAATTTTAATAGAAAAAAATGTGTCAGTAGAAAGTTATAGCCATTTGATTTTTTTAAACCTAAAATATAATTAAAAAAAAAATTCAAATGACTATATAACTTTCTACTAACACATCTTTTTCAGAATTCATTTATTTATTTTTATTTTTTTATAACTTTCTTGTATTATTCAACATATTAATAATTCATGAGCACACAGTCATACTTTTACCTTCGCTTTCAGCGGCAGAAAAAGTACTTTTACTTCCGCTGACAATAGCAACCGCCTACTGACAAAAAAGCAAAACTATAACGTCAAAAAATTAGTAGAAAAATGTCAGGTTTATGAACGTTTGAAGAAAAAATAATAAATAAAATACCTAAGCGTGTTAATTTTTTCCCAGGTGGGTCAATTCAAAAATTCAACTTTTTTCACAAATTACAAAATATTTTTTTTCTTTACCAGAACATTCCTAGTAGGCTCAGTAACAAAAAAACTGAACTTGGCATAGGCCCCATAAGTAGCAACAGAGATATACAACTTTAAAATTCCACGGGCCGCGCCTGGTATTATGGGAATTTGTATTTTCAGCGATTACTAAAGGGTTTTCCATAAGGAGGTGTCCATATTGCGCCCTCCCCCCTCCCCCCTCCTGGCAAAAAATTAACACGTTTAGGTATTTTATGTATTATTTCTTCCAAACAAATTTTACATCATTTTTTCGACAATTTATAAATTTGAAGAGAAAAACATGTGTTAGTAGAAAGTTATAGTCATTTGAATTCTTTTAAACATAAAATATAATTTAAAAAAAAATTCAAATGACTATAACTTTCCAATTTTTTCTCTCCAAATTTAAAAATTGTCGACAAAATGATGTAAAATTTGTTTTTAAAAAATAATAAATAAAATACCTAAACGTGTTTTTCTTCGCTAATTACATTTTTTTTCTTTACCAAAACATTCCTAGTGGGCTCACCATTAAAAAACCTGAACTTGGCATGGGTTCCGTAGGTAGCAACAGAGATGTACAACTTTAAAATGTCACCAGCTGCCACTGGACTGGGTATATATTCAGAATATTCAGCTAATAATCAATCCAACAAACAGAACTGAGACACGTGTTTTTAAATAAACAATTTAATGACAATGTCTTGACCTTTAAAAACGTTTTCCTGTAAAAAGCTAGAAATGTTTTCCCCTGCAGTCTTCATTTGTAAAATTGATCGTAATTTGTATAGTTTTTATTTTACAATTTTCTTAATTTTAATGCAAAACTACACAAATGCGCAATATGTTCAACAAATCTAGTAGATAAAAACTTTATAATGTCCAAACTTTGTTGGTTACCATGATGTTTTAATTAAGTCCAACTCACCATTTTAATTTATATAGCTTTATTTTAATTTTTATCATGTTAATTATTTTTTAAATTTCTAATTATTGTAACTGTAACATTTAACTCTCGTATGATAGATGTATGTACTTACGTCGAATGAAGACTAATTTTTGTTTAAAACAAATAAAAGTAATAAGTTATTAGCTTAGTTTTACCCATAGGGATTTAATTTTAAAAAGTCTGAAACAGCACAATACAAAATATTAATAATGGTATTTTATAGATTACCTTAAATCGCTGTAACTGTTTTTTTAATAATGACTATAAAATTTTTCTAGGCATTTAGTGTTTGTTTTCATGCGATAGCGTTTTGTAACTAAAACAAAATTACTAGCTTGCTTAAATGATTAATTTTTAAAGAGCTTTCAGGAGGAGCCAATTGAGGGTTCAGGTGGGGGCGTTTGCCCTTTGGTTAAAAATTAAAGATAAAATCTATAAAAAATGAGTTTGACGTCCAGCTAAATTTCAAATGACCTTCCTGGCTCACTCTATGTATCATCGTCCTCTTCAGCTGTACGGCCTCGTCAATGGGAACGCAGAGAAAGCAAAAGGGAAACCAAAGAAAAGGGGGTAAATTATGTGGCTAGCTTCCAAGTACGCACTACCTTTATTAAGTCATAGAAGGAAGGGAATATGATCAGTAGTGTTTAACAAGGGGAAACTTTAACATTATTGAAAATGGATGCAACATTTCATAATAAAAAATTATAAATTACTAAAAATAAACAATTTTTAAGCTTTAAGCAAGTTATACTTATGACGTTAAGTTATAAATTTTTCTATTTTACATCTACAATTTAAAAAATAAAATATTTTCTTAACAAACCCGGATTAATCTGATGAAGACGCCCACGGCGGGCTCATCGGAGCAGGGTTTTGGAGATATGACATTACTATTGCAGAAATTGACAACATGAAGGAACTTAGAACCTAAAAAATAAAAAATTTGTAATACTTCGTTAAAGAGAACGTTTCATTTACTCAAATAAGTAAAATCGTTATATAAAATTGTGTGAATTTCAAAGACCAGTAAAGCAATGAAGAAAAACAGGCAACTTTCAGAAATTTAATTTTCGATGCTAGTTTTAAGTGACGAAAAATATTCGTGAACTCAGGTCGTTGAAAATCGGTACGGTAAACGGAAAAGTTAGTGAAAGTCTCCAAACAAGAATTTTTGTAATTGGTACTATTTTACAAGATGTTTCTAAAATTACTTTGAAATAAAAGCTAGCTGCTTAATGTGTAAACGTTTCCAAAAAACAATCTGTGAAGACAGAAAATCATGTTTGATCATGACCCTTATTCTTGCTTTCGCGCAACCGATACATACTTTTGTTCATAGTAATCCGCTAAATTTGGGGGTCGGTTATTCGCTTCGATACCAACATGCAACAGATATCAAACCCGAGCAAATGATGATTGGGTTATCAATGGACATTTTAAAATGGATTTGGAGCTAATTAGCAATAATTCCAACTTTAAATTTTGTCAAGCTAAATGAGAGCACCGCGCCAATTCAATCACAATTTATGGCGATGTCAATTTAAACTGAGTATGTGTAGACGCGCACCAGTCAGTCCAGCAATAAACTAAATGCAGACATATTCTGTTTTAGCTTGGTCGAAAATTTCGAAAACCCAGAGACATAAAAACAGAAATGGACCGCCCGTATTAGAAGTTCCATTCATAAATATATAGGTTGCGCAGTACACTTTAACTCCACTATTGACAAAACCTATGCCACAGGTACGCAAGCGCAATATGAGTACCGATGGGTTTTTCAGAATTCCCCAGTGGATAAACCGGTTCCGTTCGGTAAGCGTGCTGTCCTTGAATAGCGTTTTGCTAATATCATGATAATCCAATCATCTTGCTAATATAGCGCGTCGAATCCAAAAATCTCCTTTTGGTGTGTGGTGAAAAAGAGTGTAAATACAGTTTGTAAAAAAATTCCCCCCTCCCCCTAGTGAAGTTCTGGATCCGCCCCTCTATCGAAGCCTGGCAATGGCCCTTAATCTATTAAATACCTCTTATTAACTGACTGGCCGACTAATCTGAAGTAGTACCTATAGAAGATAAACAGAATTAAAAGGAATAAGGAGCCGGTACTGTTTAATAATACAGAATGTTTTAAAACTTTAACTGCGCATGGATTGGTCCATTTTTGTTTTAATGTCGTTAAGAAAACTATCTAATATGTGGTTGTCAAAAAATTAATGAAGCCGATTGTAAACTTGAATGTATGACTTTAATTCTTCCGTACAACGGCAAGTTGTAATAATATGCAGGGACGACCTATTGTCAAATATAACTATTTGTTATTACCTGTTTAGTATCATCGCTAACTTGTGAGCTCGCAAAACTAATGCAGGAACAGTAAAGGGCTACCCAAGCACACCACTTCATTCTCATCATCAGCCCGCACATGCTAAACACCATACCTAGAAATTTAAAGTTAAGTTTACAAAATAAATTAACAGGAGTATTTGCCTTTATAAAGTACCTATAGTTTGACACATTTATCTGTATCAGTGAAAAGAGTGAGGGCAAAAAAGAAGGCCCTATTCAATGTTGCCTTATTTTAATGAAATAAGTGGTTTTATTAAAACAATTATTGGACCTACATATTGACTTTATTTAATAATACCATGCAATGATATTTTCATAAAGTAAAAACGCACCTATAAGGATTTAGAATGTGGAGCCAGGCCAAGTGTTTCCTCGTCCTTACCTCCCTGTTACAGCTACGTATGTACCATGATACAAATAAAAGAAGATGACACCGCGCAGGTAGGCGTGGCCATGTACGTCACGCTGTGACTAATTCCGCCATATTTTTAAAACGAGACACGTCTTTGTTAAGGTCGCGTTGTGTTTTAAAGTTATTTTTTGGTGTTTTTATATCATTGAATTCACTTTTGAGAGTTTAAAAGTGAAAATGAGGTGTGTTGTGTATGGTTGCGATGTGGACAATCAATGCAAAGGCTTTATGCCCGATTTTAAAGTTTTTAGCTTCCCCAAAGGCAAAGAAACAGAGTGTTTGGAAGCGTCTGTGCAAACGGGAAGATAAGTTTAATGTGAAAAATGCTAGAATCTGTTCTAGACATTTTAACGAAAGTGATTATGAAGGTAATTTAAAGCATGCATTGTGTCATGTCATGAATGTCAAATGTGTTTCATGTTTTTACAAGCTCGCTTCAATAAAAGAATTTACTGCGACAAACAATTGCTAAAAATTTTCTTTTCACGTACATAAATACATAGAACGCAATTGGAAAGCAATTTACCAATACCTATTATTTTAAATTAATTTATCTCCTTATTTACATGATTATTTTAAATCATATACTTTAAAATTTGTATTATAAGCAGGATGCAAAGTATATTGCGAATAGAATTTATATAAAATCGCCTATAACTAATGTAATCTCTATAGTGCTCGTTATAAATTTCAAAAATAACTCACAGTGTGACGTCATGCGCGAACCCGGACGAACTTGACACGGTTTGGTATCATATCTTCCTTTTATTGTATCATGCGTAGGTACTATAGTAATATTTTATAATTTCTACAATATCGCATCAATCACTCTTTAGCATCGTACTAGAAACATGTGAAGCATATAAGTTTAGCAATTAATTTTTTATAAGCTGCATTTTTTTGGAATGATGGCGAAATTGACCGAGATGTATAGATTGATGTATAGACGTTCAGTTTTATCTGTACAGTGCACTCCGACGCAGTTGTATAGTCTAAAATCTGTGTTGGTCTACACACATTTCGATTTAACTGTATAGTTCAGACTGCATAGTTAAATCGTAGAATTTTAACTAAGCTGTGTGGTCCGCTTAAAAATAACGGTAAAAAAGTTTTACCGTTACCAGTTCTCCAAGATTTACAGCGCAAGCAACTATAAATTGCTAGGTGATATTAGAAAAAAATAAATCTATACAGATAATAGCGCCGATCTTTTTGTATTCACTTAATAGTTGAAAGGCGGCGTTCCTAGTTTACATCACCTAGAACTCTAGATGATGACACCTTTTCGTGTTTTTTCTTGGTTGACACGCACCAAAGAATTCCCTTCTTGATACAACATTGTTAGTGGGGAAACTGTCCAGGTTAAAGGACAATCCGTCACTTTCGATCTAAATACCATATTGTTTTGAGCCTAACTTTAAAATCTTAGATTAACCTCGAAAGGTAGTACCACACTTATAATTTCGGATGAACATGACGTGGCAATTATATTAAAGCAACAGTAAACAATTTCATAAGGATACATATATTTTTACGATTATACATTACACATGTATAAATATTTTCTAGTCACATACACTTTTCAATTATTATTATTAGTCTACAGCCTTGATGATTCACTAGGTAATTTTTGAATTATTTTAATTTATTCAGCACAATGAAAAGTGAATGGTCTTAAAAGATTACATGGTTAACATTATTATTTAAAGAAAATGCATCTGATATATCCATTAAGTTATTAATAACAATAGTACTATACAAAACTTTAAGCTTTAAAATTAAAATAACCTTTAAAAATTACGATGCGATGACGATCCAGGCAAGGGTGAAGAATAACGTACTGCTATTAGCTGAGTTAATATAAAAATAGTTATTATTTGCGTCTCATTTGTATAACCAATAAAATCAAAATAAAAATAATTTAAACATATTATAAGAAAATCACAGGTTTAATTAGCACCAAATAAAAATTTGGCTTAATTTCTTCATATTTTACATACTTTACAAAATTTTACACGATTTACAATTACCTTTCGGCCAATTATATTCCTTTTACATAAAGATAAATTAAACATTATGTAATGTACTAAGATAAAGCATATATCGTATGATCTTAACAATATTAAATGTAGAAAGAAAAGCTAAGGCCTAAACTATTACGTTTATGGCTGTGTAAGCTCATGAGTGCGAGAAATAAAGAAAAACTACCGGCGATTTTAGAACGTTTTGTTCATAACTGAGTCAAGAAATAAATTTAACCTCGGTTATCAACCAACGATGACTAAGTATAAACCATAAACATAATGAAAATCGTTTAAAACGCTGAAGTTTTACTATAATTTATTATGTGTAATATTAGCACTATTGAGAGAGCTAAAGGCATAAATAATTGATAATGTAAAGTCTATATTTTACTTCATTTATCAAAAACTAGATATATTTATTCTATTTATTTAATAAATTATGTAATATCGTTTCGGACTAACTACTGTGCAGGGTAATTTAATATTATGAAGTCTTCACTATTAATCCTCCAAGGGCTATTCACCCTAAATCAGTAACAGTGCTTTCTGGTCAGCTATTAAACGAATTTAAATATTACTAGCCGGGCAGTCGTAAGCTTTCCGGCGTCCACGCAGATGCAATACAGCGAAAATTTAAGAACTAAATTATTATGTCATAAAATTTAACTATGAGGATTTGGTGCCTATTTTATTTTCGAAAATTCGTATCTAGGTATTGGAAAAACATGTAAATTACAAATAAAATATTCATTTATAAAAAAGAAGCAATTATACTATAACAAACCATACATCCTGTTAGAAATATGCCTGCAACTGCCGATTAATATTAGACATATGTAAAAAAAAATTGTCACATCACAGAAGTCTAGTTTTAGAATTACTGATATTTCAAAAATTACCTTTACTTTAATACTTCACATACCTAATATAATATGATTAATTACAACCTCCAGAGAATTACTAATATAATATCCAGGTTTTTCCATTATGATACCCATCAAAATGCCAAATTGTAACCAGCATTTGAATTGCCTGTCCTATATAATAATTATTTGTAGACAAAAATATATATTTTTGAATTCCGTCTTACACTTGGTACCTACTAAATGACTGGCAGACAGGGGTATTACACACAGATCATAGATAACTGTCTTGTACAGAATCCAGCTTCAGCTGCTGTTATTAAATTCGTAATAGCTAGTCATCAAGACTAAAAGTTTACACTGGTATGTTGAGCTCTTTATGTTAGGGCGGCATTCTCCACGTGGCGTCCACGTTGGCCAAGCCAATTTCATTTTGACGTGGTTTTTCGGCTTTAAAATTTTTAACAATAACCTTATTAGTATATTAAGTATAGATTTATATTCTGCAAGCAATTTTCAGTCAATTATTAAAGTTTCAACGTGTATAATGATTTCATCCAGAAGGTCAATATTTGGTAAGATCTATGGTGACATTTTTCTGTCACTAGGACCTCAATATTCTTTTTAAATATTGTTTTCCTAAAATAAATCATAAAATATCTTGAAACTTAGTAATACGTTAAAAAATACTCATAGAATATGAATCTAAAGTTAATATTGTCACAATATTCATATAAAAAAAAATAAAGCAAAAATTGTACAAAAATGAAATTTTAGTTGGCCAACGTGGACTCCACGTGGAGAATGCCGTCTTAATGGAGATTTATAATCGTGTTTCCTACATGGTATCGTTTCTTAGGTATCTAGTCATCATTAAATTGTCCATAATATTAAATAACCCTGCTAAAAGTACAGAGTAACTGATTTTATTCAGGGCAAGTATCACTTATTATTTTTTTTGTAATGCACGAATACTCATCTTTCCTAAGAATTGTAGAACATTTTTATTGGTCAGGGTATCTTATTTTCAAAGTTGTTGTAGGGTATCTTCATTATTGGTAAGGATGCGGTTTTCAAAATACTGTATTACTTTTTCGCGAAACAAAAATGGCACTGAAAATTCTGTTTACATCATCTTTAGTTTCTCGAAAAAATAGCAATCATATTCTATAATTTTATCACAGTGTCGTGTTTTTTATTCTGTTACGACTGTTACCATTTTATAATTGTTATCATTTTAACCGATTACACATAATAAAAAATCATCACTTATATTTTTTAATTGACAAGCATTAGGCGCGACAAGTTTCACAAGCCGTTTGTGCAGAAATGGACAAGTGACATGTGGAAAGTCCAAAAACTACTAATACAGTTAAACTACTAATGTAGTTAATTATAGGCGCAGCACCCGAAAAAAAATCGTTTGAAATCGAACATGGCGTACTAATAGAGTTTTTAATTTGTGTTCTACATATTTTTCTACAATAAAAGGTCATTGAAAAAAACTTTAGAAAACCAACTTATCAGCAACATCACAAATATTTTGACACCCTGTATGTTGGGGAAAGTGTTTTCTTTCTTTTATTTCTATTCCAAAAACAAAGATGCAGTACAATTATCGGTCACTTACGGACATGTAGTGACACAACGGCATAATTTTAATTTAATACATTAGATTGGTTTATTAGATTTAACCGTTGCAAAATTGAGAAACTTATTGAACAACTCGCTTAAGAATACCTCTTGCCATATCTGCACCGCCATGGCCGACAGTGAATTAAAAAATAGACAGAGAAAACTTTTAGAAAACTATAAACTTAGAATGTGATACGTTCCTAGAGATGGAACATTCTGGAGAATTTATTGTTGGGAAATATTCTCCGAGAACAATGAGAATTTATCGGAAATTTTAGAGAATTTATGTTATATGTTGGAGAATTTTATGTTTTGACTGCATAAACTGAAAGAACATATTTTTTTACCAAAAGCAGTTCTACAATAATTTTATCTTAAAAAATAAAGAGATGTAGAGATGGAAGATTCCCGAGAATTTATTATTGGGAAATATTCTCTGAGAAAAATGAGAATTTATCGGAAATTTTGGAGAATTTATTTTATATGTTGGAGAATTTTATGTTTTGTTTGACTGCATAAATTGGAAGAACATATTTTTTTCCCAAAGTAGGTTTTCCAATAATTTTATCTGAAAAAATAAAGATATAGCACTGCACACACAATACCTAATTTAGAAAATATTAAAATTGTAAATTAATGTGATTACGCATCTTAGTCAAAATAAAGACACGTTAACTTTTTATTTCCATTATTTTCAAGTAACTTTATTTATAAATAGAAACTTAGAAACGCATTGTATAAAATAACATGTCTAAACAAGTTGTTTAAAACAACACAGAAAAGAAATAAAGATAAAGATGCTCCAAGTTCCATCTATGATACAATAGCGGCATTAAGATAAATTACCTTAAATTTCCGTAAATTCTCATAAATTCTGCGAGAATATTAATTTTCCCGAGAACATTCTCGTTCTCGGAAATATTCTCGGTAATTTTCCAGTAATTCATATTTTTTCAAAAATCATAAATTCTCGGAATTTATCGTTCTCCGGGAATATTCCGTTGGGAACATTCTCATGGCACATCTCTATAACATTCCCTAGGTACTTCTATGCAATGTCTTAAAATCTTGTTGATGCAGATCTAATAACCGAGCTATGAAAATGCAACAACGCCAAGCGCAAAGTAAATAAAGTGTTGCTTTTATTAGTTGGAATAACTTTATAAAACCCATCGCAACGATATTTGCAACACTCTGTATTTACAATCAATGCTGTCAAGAATAATGGCGCGATACAGAGCTCCTATTTTAAAATTAACTTCCTATGATTAGTAATGCACTATGGAATTTTGTGACAAAGAAAATGAATTTAAATTAATCAGCAATTTTTTGTAATAAATGTTATAATCTCACTGAATTGACGTTGATAATTTCTAACCAGAATTACATACAGGGGGTCCGAAAAGTCTTAATATGGGCAAATATATTTGTTATTAGTAAAGATAGATAGACCAAATTTTAGGTGTATCTTACTGGTTAATAAATCTATTTTTTTAGATAATTTAATATTTTTAATCCCCTTGAGGTGTGACACTAGGGAGTTAAGGTCAAGGATTAACTCATTTTAAGGGTCTTTAAAAAAGAAACAATCCCAAGGTCCGCATCTGAATTGTAGATTTTTTTAAATGGCAAGCCTATAAAAATCAAAAATTTAAGTAGGTAGGTACCTTTATTTCTCTTATTACTTTAAAAGTTGTTCAAAATGACTACCATGAACTTCTTGGCAGTAATAGTCGGTTTTGGAACTCTGCCAAGAAGTAAAACCTGCCATTCTCGAAAATGTGAGAAGTGAGTTCAAAAATCGACTATTACTGCCAATAAGTTCATGGTGGTCATTTTGAAGTACTTTAAAGTAATAAGAGAAATAAAGGCATTAAAATTTTTAATTTTTTTTTCGCGATTTTTAATTTTGAAAGGCTTGCCATTTAAATATGAATTAAGATACGGAGTTTGCGGTAAAATGTTTCCTTTTTGAAGACCTTTAAAACGAGGTAGCACCTGGCATTAATTTTTGACGTCAACTTCCTAGAGTCGCCCCTGAAGAGGTTTGAAAAAGTTAAATTACAAAAAAGTAGATTTATTAACCAATACGATACACCTAAAATTTGGTGTCTCTAGCTTTACTAAATGCAAAGATATTTGCCCATACCAAGACTTTTCGGACACCCTGTATGTACAAAGTACAGGCATTGACAATTGAAACTTTCAGGTCTATATGAAAGTGCACTGCACATCTGAAGGTTTAAGTTGTCAATGGCTTGTACATATATTTATTATCAGTCTTGGCAAATTTTAACAATGATTTGTAAAGAAAAGACTTGAACCTATTACCGTAAAAAAGGCACTCTTTGGATACAATAAACCTTTTTCATTTCATTAAAAACATTATACTGCCAGCAGTATAATTTTTATAGCATCGCTGGTAGACATGTTTAAAACTTTTACAATTTTTATTAAAAGTTGTACAGTTTAATCCAGAGAGTCAGAGAACTTTATATCGAATTCAGTTATAATTTCTCCATTTAAAATAATTCAGTTAGAATAATTCAAATAAATAAGAATCTTCTCTTAAAATTTACAGGGTTTTTCACGTAAATGGTCGATCATTTCCTCAGAAGTAAGACTACCTTTTTTTATACCAAAAGTTAAAAATCCTCAATAATCATAGTTAAGAATTATCACAGACGTCGTAATTTTAAGGTTAACATTGCTATGATGAATATTTACTAGAACGCATCTTCCACCTCTTACTACTGTTTATCGGAGTCTTAAGCTAAAGCACAACGTAATGACATTTTGGGCATGATATACTTGTTAGGTCAATAACTCCTACACGGAAAAAAATGTTGAGCTTCAAGTATTATTTTGACCTCAGCTAAAAATACCTGAGAAATTACTTACACTTTCTGGGACACCCTGTATACACTCTAGATTTAAATCTGTAACCTGCCTTTTAACTTTTAAATACAAATCACTTACATAGTTTTTTAATTGCCATTAAAAGTAAAAAATTATCACGGCGTGACACACTGTATATACTGTGTGTCCCACTTAACATAGAAACACCTAAATATTTGATTCATCTTTCGATGTATTATCCACTAAGTGGCCATTTTTATGTGATCGAATTTCTTTATTAGTTCATCGAAATGTAGGTATTGTGAAAAGTTGGTGCAAATCTAAAAAAATAACCGTTATCAGGATCCCCATGTGTTTTTAAATTGTCAATAGGACATTAATATAGACAATTTAAAAACACGGCAAATTATAGGCCCCGATTAGCACCGACTGCCTGAAATCGGGCAAGCTGCTTTTATTGTATTTCGACACTTACATAATTTTCTTTTTGTTGGAACCGGTTATTTATAAATTGGTCACAAGGAAAGCAAATAGTTCTATAGCCTTTTGGGGTATTTTTTTAAACAAAAATATTATTTCTTTTCAGCTTAGGTATATAAAAACATTTAGGTATGGAACATCATTTTTAGTTGTTTGATATAATTGTATTTCTGGTTTCGAATATATCATTATATATAATTTTATTTATGATTTTTTTGGCCAAGAAAAAAAGTACTCACTAAATAATTGTAATCATGTATTGTGATTGCTTTATGATTACAGTACTAATCGGAAATTGATTACAATTCTTACTTGTCATCAGTAATGAGTAATTGATTGCAATTATAAATCGATTTGTTTTTGTTGTAATCAACCAGCTCCGATTTAAACATAAAATAATTTAGGCTTTGTCTTTGTCTTATAGCACTTTTTGATATTATAATTATTTATAATATAGATAATCATACTTTAATAATTTTGTTTTTATTTATAATTTAATATATAATATATAATTAGATATCTTAATTCATTACATGATCGATATTATGAACAAGAATTAATCATTTAGCGATGTTTATAACCAACTTGGATCTAAATAAAATCAGATTCTCTATAAGCATGAAGCTCACTCCCACAGTTTACTATTTGTACACTCTCTCGCGACTACCGGAATCCTGTAAGGAACCACATACAAAACATTATAAATCGGAAGCACCGCCAAATCCAAACTCTAAAACGAAAAGAAAAGACCTTAAAACCAGACTTCAACCGGCCGAAACTATTTTTATTATTGAATGCTTGTCGCGGCCTCTTTATTCGATTGGTGAATTGTCAAGTTATTTGGAATGGCTTGATTTTGACTAGGGGGATTATTTGGTGCTGGTGTGGCTGCTGGAACATTAGTGGTATTTATCACGGGATTAGAGTTCTGTGGCATAACGCTTGGACTAGGATTTACAACTGCCACGTTTTGTGGTTGAGTTACTGGATTATTAAACGTTGTATTTGCTGCAGGAGCAGCCGTGCTTTGATTCTTTGGAATCTGTAACCTTAGATAGTTGTTTTCCGTCTCTAACTGCTGAATTTTTTCCATAAGCTCCGCGATTTTTTCTTTTAGTACTTCTACCTCTTCACGTACCTGTAAATAAAACAGATATTTAAAAAAATCTTAAATATCGCCACTTTCATTAATTATAATTAAAGAACTAATTTTCTGATAAACTAAGCTATTTTTTAAACAAGTGAAGGGCAGCAACAGAGCTACATAGGTATAAATTGATTCCTTTTGAAGGATACAAAGCCGGGATTAGACTATTTTTTCAAAATACGATTCGTGGCACAAGTTTAAAAGTGTAGTTTAATAGTGTAGTTTTGATGTCATGATTATGACTACATAAAACATGAGTTATGTTAGGTTAGAATAGATATATCTGGATACCGGATTTCAGTATTACATGACGCAAAAATCGGGGTCGGACTCGGGTAACTGATAGGAAAGGTAAATGAAATTAATATTAGATTTTATCAGGTTGTAATTATGAATTATTGCTCCTATAAAATTTTTTTCCAACGAAAATCTTGGACAACACATATCTTGGAAAAATTTCTAACCGCTTCATTTTATACCCCCTCCACCACCCCCCCTCCCCCCCACGTTAATTTTCTTAATGTTTATTACACAAAATTAGATTTTCTAAAATGTTATAAAACATGTGTTTATTTTTACTTTACGTAGTTTCACGGTAATAGAACCGTATAATAATTTTACTCCATTACAAACTTTGTACCCCCATTTCAACCCTCCCTCCCCCCAGGGTTGATTTATTAAAAACTGTGAAATACGTATTTAAACATTTATTTTTTAGAGTACCTACTTCTATAAAATTTCAAGTTAATAGGACCATTTAATATTTTTTCTTCATACAAAGTTTCAACCAGTATTTCACCCCCTTCGGGGTTGAATTTTGAAAAATTCTTTCTTAGTGCACGCCTACGATAGATAAGAAACATCTGTGCAAAATTTCAAGTTTCTAGACCCAGCGGTGTGGGCTGTGTGTAGGTCATTGGCTGTGCGTTGTAATCTCAGTCAATCAGTCAGTCAGTTTATTCTTTTATATATAACTTTTTTATTATTACAACTTCTTTACAGCGTTTGAATCTAACTAGGACGTATTTTGGATTTTGAATTTGTAAATTTTAATTTTTTGTAATAAATGTCGTAAGAGATTTATACTTTCAAGAGTACTATGATGACATGATAAGTCATACCGGTTATGACACTAGCAACAATTGGTACCAGTTAGGACCAATTAATGCCGCAAATTGCCAACTGGTAGGTACTGATTGGTACCAATGTAAATCGTATTAAAGTTTCAAGTGATAGTTTATTTGTTTATTTATTACCAACAGTAACTGCAGTTTTACAATAAAAAAATTCTCATTAAGGTATCGATAAAGGATTCGGACGGTGTTATTTAGTATTTAGTACCAATATACCCGAAGTACCTAATGGTACTAGTACCAGTTGGTATCATATCAAAATAGCAACTGGAACAAGTTCTAATGTCGTTCTAATTATTCTATTTTTGTATAGCGATACCGTCTATTTTACACACATAAAACTACAAAAATGTAAGTAAGAAATGATTCGAAATAAATGAATCAATTCCTTTCATGCCGAAAAAAAGAATCATGAATCGTACTAAGGAATTGATTCCTTTTTGGGGATTCGAATTCTTGATATGATACCCAGCTCTGTGCAGTGAAACGTTTGCTAAAAAAACTGCGACAAAAATTTTTAGATTTATACAAGACTTTACCTAATTTTTTGCCTATGTAACTCCTTTAAATAATTTTTTTAAATACAAAAAATATGCCAAGGGCTACGGAGGTTCCTAGCTCATGTGAACGTGAGAAAGCTGCGATTTTTTTAAATCTTGGAGACAACCTGATTATAGAGTATTTCTATAGATTTTGAAGAAACCTAATTATAGAGTTTTTATGGTTTCTCTTCCTGTCTTCTTAATATACCTACATATTTTTTTGAAAAAAAAAATGTCAAATGGCGAGGAAGGTTCCCTTCTTTCATGTGCTGTACATATAGGAAAGATCTGGAGATAAGATTATAAAATATGTTTTTATAATTTTACTTGCCTTTTTTTAATAAAAAAAAGTATGCCAAGCGTCGCGAAAGATTCCCATATATCAGGTGCAGGCAAGAAAACTGCGAAAGAATGTTTGGTTTCGGAAAAGACCTACTTTTACTGTATTTTTAAGAATCAAAAAAGACAAGCAGAAAGTTCTCCGTTTTAGGAAGACCTAATTATAGTGTGTTTTATCAATTTTTGCCTATGTAACCTTCTTCCCTTTAATATTTTCTTTTACGAAATGAAAGACTTGCCCAGCGACGCAAAACCGTCCCTTCTTTCATGTGCATGTGAGGAAACTGTGAAAAAGTTTTTAATTTTGGCGATGACGTGTTTTTAGTTCATATTTGTGGGTACCGCAAGGCAGACTTCACCTACATAAAACTTTCCACATCATTAAGAAAATTGAAATTAGTGCAAGTAGAGCAGCTACAAACCAATGAAAACGGACACCCCTAAGATAAAAGAAATTCAAACTTTAATGTCATGAATGAATAGTTATTATCTGAAGGTTAGTTATTGCTAAAAATATCGCGATACTAAATGTATTAACTCCAAGTAGAAAATGTGTTGAAACGAAAGTAGGTAGAAAATGAAGGCTTGCTGTATTTATTTTTAATTAATCGTTTTTTACAATTACAACTTTCTTGTTAGGAATCATTTTATGCTTAGATGCTATAAAGTACTTAAAATTTAGCTTCTTAAATTCTTAATAAACAAAGTAATTGTTAAATGGTAACAGATACCTGCAGTCCAGTCAAATTAGAATAAAAAATTCCCAATCTAAATAAAAATCTTCACCCAGATGAATTTTTGTATGAAGCACTTTTTCGAAATGTCAAAAGTCCTTAACGATATCAACACTGATACAAAAGATCAAATGTAAAAAACAAATAGTTTATTGCAAGTATCTCCAAAAATATTAACTTTACGATAAAAATAGCTATTAAACTTATTACTATTTGCCATATGAAAGGTTCTATTACTTTTTCTTGTAGGAGTAACAGTTTCGGAGATCTGTGTGAAGTTGCAATGCTAATCTGTATATGCCTATATATATATATGATCAATACAAATGAAAATATGTAAAACTCTTGATGTACGGTAAGGTTCCTCATATTTTTTTAATGAGATATACTGTAATTTTTTAAAAAAAGTGTCATAATAGTAATATCTAATGTCTTACCTATCTGCGCATAAACTTTGGTTTTTCAACTGACACGTGTAAGAATAAGACAACCAAGTTTCACACTATGAGTGTTTTGCAAATTTATAAAAAAAAGGTAATGTATTAAATACTTTCCATAATAATAAAACTACATCCGTCTTATCAACACGTCCCGAGATAAAAATCAGTTGAAAATTAAGCCAATTGCTGAAATATTGGAATAACTCAGTTTGTAATGACGACTTATTAACAATAATAGGACAAAAACCTGTCAAAACCTAACTGATCAATTAGAAGATGTTAATTTAAGCCAGTACTAAATATTAAATCTTTGTAGTGAATCTGAGCGTTATTGTTTTGGCAAATGGCATTTTGGAGCGATTCAAACGTGGTTACCACCTGCTTCGGATATTCTATTAAATAGCATTTTTGCGATTGCGATGAAGGTTGTGAATAAGTGTGACTGCAGGAAAATTAGATTGCATTGCCCTATTGTTTGAATTAATTGCCAAGGCCAATCTAGACAAATTCCTATACCTAGATGATATGATGATGATTTTGTGTAAAATGTAGAAAAAATGCTTCATACAGAAGTTTAACCGGGTGTAAATTTTTTTTCACACAAAATTTAATTTGACTGGACCCCTGGTGAAACAAAAGTCTTACACTGTCATGATGAAACAAAAAGAGGTTTGTATAAGACGGGTTGGAGTTTCTCAAACAATAGTTTTAAAGTTAATCCAGATAATTTTCACATTTGCGACTTGCGACGGTGCTGCCACTCGCAGCGAACTAAAGAAACTGGGTTGGTTTGACGTTTTGAATACATTTTTTTACTTACTTTTTAAGCTTTAAAGTGTTTTTCACGATTCTCGTAGAATTTGAATGTACTATGGATAAAAAGAACAGCAAACAGCACTGTACAATACCACGGTACTCTTCTAAACCTTCGTAAATTAAAGAAACAATGATGTAAAGTATTTCGTATTGAAAAATCGGCTTCTAAATATATGAATGTCCACATTTTTACCAGAGCGATTTTTTTCATTCAAGTCGGTCCATTTATTTAACTTTACTAGTATTCAATATGATTGGGGGTTATGTTATAAGGTCATTATATGTTTCCCATGTAATATTTCTTGCCCATTAATAATTGGTCGTTTAAAATAACCAACAGCATGTAATATATCAGTAAAATCTACCCCAATTGTAACCGCCATCTTGAAAGACTGGTGCTGCAACCTATTCGCGATCTCAAACGACCATACACGCGGTATTTTTATCACCATATAAACAAAGTTATTACAAAAATGAACTAAAGACATGTGACAAATGATATTAGATATATCTAAATAATTGCTTAGTGGAAACAGACACCTACTAATCACATTAAATTTCTGATATGGTTACATCATGAGAAAATATTCTGAATTTAATTTTTAAAATATAAAATGGATACCCATTCTCTCTGCTATTTTTTTAAATATCGTTAATCTAGGAATATGATGGAAGTGACAGTAATAGAGCTTTAAGTAATAGAACTATAATGCAAACACATCAAACTGTTAACCTAGTATTTACTTTTATGTTGAATCAAAATCTCAGTTGAAAAAATAAAGGCAGAATACTTACAGTATACATGAGATGACTTTTCACCAAGTCCATTGCTTGTTCAATTTTATTATCGATTGCATTAACTACAGGATTGTTTTTGGTAGGATCATCTGAATTTTCACTGACTGTTTCTACAACACTATTTGTCTCTTTCACTTCTGGATTATGTTCACTTGAATCTAATACAGTCAAACTATTTACACTCATGGTGAATTGGGGATTTGTATAAACATTGCTTGCGTCAAAGTTCTGTTGATGTTGCTGAACACCTATCACTGGCGCAGTAATTACAGTAGGTGCCCCAGAAATGGTTGAAACCATATTTGGAGTAGGTTGAATACCCGGGGTTTGTGTTTGCTGAGTAGAAAGAGGCTGTTGATAGGTACCACTTTGCTGTTGCTGGTACTGATGGGTCGGAATTTGTGAAGCTGACTGAGCTGATTGATTTGGTAGCACATGGTTTTGATGAGGTTGAGTACTAACAGGCTGAGAATTTATTATCACATTCTTAGCTGGCATATTTGGCATATTACTACTTTGCAGCTGGGATTCTGTTTGCTGGGGAAATGCATGTCCATTTACCATATTCTGATTTATGCTTGCCTGTGATACAGTTGGTTGACCTGCATAGCTCTGGCTTTGTTGGAAGTTTGCAGGTAAATGAACTGCTTGTGTAGTAGGTACAAAAGCACTATTCGGAGGTAGAGGGACATACTGAATATTTGAATAACCCTGTGGTAATGTAAAGCCTGCAGGATTGGTTACTACACCAGCAGAAAAGTATGGCTGATTGTTTATAAACTGAGCAGGCATAGTAGTTGCACCCTGTTGGGGAACAGTTTGGCTATGGACATTAGCTACTTGGGGATAAAAATACTGACCTTGCGGAATAATCTGAGCCTGGACACCAGGAAAAAATTGAGTTCCATTAGTAAAACCACCTTGTATAAGCATTTGCTGAATTTGCTGTTGGGGCAGACTCTGAGTTTGTAAGATAACTCCTCCTGCTACAGCGGTATTTCCTACCGATGGTGGCGCTTTATTCGTATTAGCATTAATTACACTTGGCGGGGGCGCTTCATCGACATAATCCATACATTTCCATCTACCTCTTTTAAAAGGTTCCAAACTAGCAATCTTAACAACTTTAAATCTATCATTTCTACTTGGAGTTGCATGAATATCTTTTCCATCATCACCAGTTTTCATTGCAGCTTCTGAATTTTCTGCAGTTCCTGATACTGAATCAGCAGTGATATTGTTACCAGCCGAGGTTACATTATTTGGAATAATGGCTACACCATATTGAGGACTCGTGGGTATCACATTAGCGGCATTGTTAGTGACGGTGAGTTCATCGTTTACTTGCTGAACATCTTCTTGGCGAGCTTGAAGATTCGGCTCAACACTTGATTCTGGATGTTTCTCTACCGCCTCGCCAGCTGCATTTGCCGTGGTCGGGGGTTGACCTACGGAATGCAAATATTAGCATAACAATCTACTCTAATGTGTACCCACTCTCAATATGATATATGCAAAAAGAATATATTTTATTGTTAGTAAGGAAGTAAGTTATAACGGCCTCGGTCAGGGGAGAAACAATGATTTTCAAATTTGGACAATGTTAAAATGGAATTATGTCGACGTTTCGCCTACAACTGCACCTTAATATTTAGTATTCAAATCGCGTATAGTAAAAACTCAAATACATCGTGAAACTGCCGGCGAAATATCTATTCCTTTAAAACACTGTAACAAAGGGAACATAATAAAATATATTAAACTTTGACATCTGAATCTAATCACAGGTAATCAGATAGAGTATATCATCCGAAATATTATTTCAAGATAATTCAAAAACTTCCTTGCATATCCAACTCAAAACTCATATAACTGATTTTTTAATAAGTAAAGATTGCAACCATTTATAAGAAAGAGCTATAGTTACACACTATGAGCTAAGTATATCTAATAATTGTCATCACTTTAATAGAATGTTGCTTAAAAGTTTTATACATAGGATTGCACAAAACTTTTAATCAAGTAGTAAACTTCATTGCCGTTTAGAGTCGGCTTTGTCAATGACGTTAACATAAGTGCTGTTACATTACCAGTGCCCAGTTAGTTTAACTCGAGATTAAATTGCTTGTGCAACAAGACGTAAATCAAGTAATAAATTTAATTGCCGTTTAGGGTCATCTTTGGAAGTGACATTACAATGAGTGCTGTCAAATTACAAGCATTCAGTTAGTTTAATTGTTAATAAAGTTGTTTGGGTAACTGGACGTTAAAGTTGTTTATGTAACTGGACGTTAAAGTTTTATTGGCCGACGACACTCATTTATTGCGAACTGAAATATTTCCTAGTATTAAGCAGAGATGCGTATTTTGTAGGCCCTTTAAAATGCAGTTATTATTAAAGTTCTGTGGCATTTTATTTCTCTGAAATTGTGTTTTAAAATAATATTAATCTTAGAGTTAGAAAAAAATGTCCACATACTTCTTTTAAATAAAATCCCTTGAAAGAAATCATAATAAACCCCAATACTATCAATGTATCAATATACAACTGTCTACCAAATAACATTAAAACTGTTAGTAGTTTAAAGATACTAAAAAAATAATTTTTAAGTTGTTGTTGGAAATTGAACCTTATAGCATAGACGAATATTATAGATACTTTGAACATAATTAGTAAATTGTACTCTTTAGGGGTTATGTATTTTTCCTTTTTTCACTAACCCTATTTAATTGTATTTTTATACCTTTAAATAAAGAAAATTTATTATTATTATTATTATCATTACTATCAGTAAATTCATATTTCAATATCCAGCTATAATACAGTCGATGGTATCCCCACGATCTACCCAAACGGTAGGGTAGGTAGGTGTAATTTAAACGCCAATGACGGAAACTGTGTAGCATATTGTTTCTGAGAAAGCTAATTTGTAAACTGTTGGGATAAAAACCAATAGATTTTCTGTACTGCTTTAAAAACTAATAATTTATTCTCTAAAGTATTTGGAAATATCCTGTGGAATGCCGTTCGGGTGGACAGAGATGTTTGCCACACTAGGACGAGTATCTTTTTTACCGTAAATGTAACAAAAGTTAAAATGTTTTAAAGAAGTAACTAATCACACCCGAAGTTTCTGTCACTATTTCCTACGCCATATGAATTGTAAATTTTATATATAAGTAAAAAAGTTTTTAAATTATAGCTTAACATTATTCCAGTGAAGCAGATTTTGTGTATATCCCTAATAGCCTGTTTACATTACGTGCAAGTTGGTGCCATGCAAGAAAAAACTGCCTCCAAGCATGCGCGTTGGTGACTGTTCGATCAGCTGATGCAATTTTTCTTGCATTGTATGAAATTAGGACTTGTTCTAATTTAATTGCAAGTAGCATGCATTTTTAGTAACTTTTCTAGTAATACTTCGAAGCACCAACCATATAAAAAGTAAACATAACCTCAAAAAATATCGATCTTGTCTTGAATGGCGTTTGGGTGGTTTATTTTGCGAATTTAATATATTTTTTATTTTTTATCTTTATAAAAAATAAAGCCGATCAGTCCCAAAAAGCAGCATGTGGCAGATAAGTACTCGTATGTACAATAAAAACCTATTTTTTAATCAGCTGAGTTAGATATATTTTTAAAGTTGGCGACATTTCTTGTCAGAATACTTGCATACAAAAATTGCTTCATGTGTAAACGGTCATGCAATGCAATTAATTGCCTTGCTATAACTTTCATGCTATAAATTGCAAGTAATGTAAACAGACTTTAAAGAACTATACCTACTTGTACAAGTTGGAATGGGTGGGACCAGTAATTTTTTTATCAGGGTGCAACATCAAGGACCAAGAAAGGTATATGTATTTATATGTATCTTATTACTGTGCAATACGTAAGACAAGGGGCACATACACTACTTAAAACAAAGACGAGGAGCATTCAACTAACAAAATGTAATATCGTGTGTACGTGACGATATTAAAACCGCAGGTTAGTCTTCTTGTCTCCCCAGTATTTTTCTTGTTTTTATTTTTTCTTAAAATTGAATTATTTTAAACTCTTGCGCTAGCGTTTGCGTAAAATAAAGTCACTGCAGCCAAGTCAAGCAGTCGATTAAGACGTGGACGTATGCGCGCCGATAATACCGATGGAATGGCAAAATCAAGGGAGACACGCACGTGGCCGTATTCGCGAATCAGTGGAATTAATTTCGGAGAGAAAATGACGTCAAAATGACGTGTATTATCGTCTGCTATTGGTTGACCTCTCTTTATCGGGAGAAAGTGATGCAATTTCCCATTCTATTGCCGCCCAGAATCGGGCCTTCAATAAGCTGAACAAATGCAGATTTTTTACCTGTAAACAAACGCTTCGACTAAAAATTACATAAACAAAAGTACATAAACAAACTTTGCTCTTTGATAGTTTAAAACAAAAAAAAATACCAACACTGGTCTTAAATGGCTTCGTTTTTAAGATATGGCAAGCTAGAAAAAAGCGTTTTTTAATACTTAATAATAGTCAGATTTAACATCTTTTATTTTAAAAATTGAGCCATTTAGTCCTTAATTTATATCAACTTCTTGTCTTACGTCATGTAACATGTGTCATCGCCGATTGTAATGAATTTTGGTATACAGGTACATACACAAAAAACACTTTTTGGCTGCATTTCAAAAATTAGAAGCGATATTGAAATGAATCAAGAAGGAAAATGATTCTTCAAATTAATGTTATTTTAACACTTCAGATGAGTATAACATAATGAACTGGAGGAGGGGTAAAGTCACACTGTTTTACAATTCGATGTTAGTTTAGTGGTCTACAAACTACATGAAAAACTAGAAAAAAAGTCTTTTCAATTTTCTCTGTTGTAGTGTAATACATTTTTAAACCCCTTACCTGATATGTTTGTGAATAGAATTTCGCATTGATGTTAATTTGTAAATGTAATATAGTATCATTGGCGTAACTAGGGGAGCCCAGGGGTCCCCGCAGCTTGTGGTTGCCCCCCCCCCCCCCCGCCTCAGTTCCAGTCTTACGCAAAGAAATATTGTTTGCATATTGCAATCGCAAACATTTACAATAAAATTATATCAAAATCTTTCAAATTCCATTAAACACACTTAAAGGATTTATGCTGGCGGCGGTTAAATTTATTTATGTATTTTTCTAATTATTATAAATTAATTAAAATTAACATTATTAGAAACGGTATGAGGTGAATCTTTTTAATAAACGAAAAAAGTACTTTTCCCCTTTTTTAATAGTTACCAGAAGCCATACTACTCGCACTGTAACATACAAAGCATCACGTAAGCCCATGATACAAATAAAAGAAGATATGATATCGCGCAGGTAGGCGTGGCCATTTACGTCACGCCGTGATCAATTCCGCGATATTTTGTAAACGAAACACGTCTTTTTTAAGATCGCGTGTTTTCAACTATTTTTTTGGTGTTTTTATATTACTTTTAGGAGTTTAAAAGTAAAAATGAGATGGGCTGTGTATGGTTGTGATGTGGACAATCAATCAATCAATGTATGTATTTATCCCTTTATTTATATGATTATTTTAAATCATATACTATAAAATTTGTATTATAAGCAGGAGGCAAAGTATATTGCCAATAGAATTTATATAAAATCGCCTATAACTAACGTAACCTCTATGTTGCACGTTATAAATTTCAAAAATAGGACACAGAGTGACGTCATGCGCGAACCGGACGAATTTGACACGGTTTGGTATCATACCTTCTTTTATTTGTATCATGCGGCCGAACCAGACAACTGCTTCGGTCAAAACTGAATAGAAAAAAAAGTAAGCCGAAGCGGCCGAATACCGAAGCCAAATTGATGGTTCAGCGCATCACTAGTTATGAGCATTGACTTTTATATATAGACCCCTACACCTGACAGCGTGCGCAAACAAAAGCTGGAGGGTGAAATATTGTGTTTGTACGCACGGCCACCGGTCATATTTCTCGAGCCAGATCGGCGAGGGGCATGCGCACAACTCGCTTGTGGTCATTTGCTACACGTGTTGCATAACCAGCTGGAAAACAATCAGAGTCGGATCGACGCGTCCTGTCGATCCAGTAGTACAAATCAATGGTTATGAGACATGTATTTTTAAAATTTATTAATATATCACTAGAAAAAGGATCATTCAAAAACTCTAAAGACTAGTAATGCTTGTACTTAAAGTTACCAATAGTAATGACTGTTGTGACGATCGCCTAATTAATACTATACCAGCTATTGAAAAAGTTTTAGAAATAGTGGTGTACAATCAATTAACTACTTAATTATCTTAATTCAAATAATTTACTTTACATAAATCAATCAGGATTTACAAGAAACCATTCTTGTCAATCAGCTATTCAGTTGGCTGTCTCCACTTGGAATCCGTTTTGATCAGGGCTATTTTATATCAGTATTTGTTTTGAATTTCCATAGGATTTTTGAGACAACAGATTGCAACATTATATTAGAAACTTAAATATTGATGACACAGTTCTTAAATGGTCGAAAGATTTTCTTAAAGACAGAAAACATTACTAAAGTGGACAACATTAAATCTAATAAAATAATTATTCAATTCGGAGTCCCTTTAAGTAGTGTTCTAGGGCCCTTGCTTTTTGTAATTTATTTAAATGTCAATCATTTTATCAAACCAAATTTCCTAAATCTATCTTATATCAATAAGTAAAGATCTTAAATGTTGCTATTGAAAAAACGAATAGAGAATTAAAAAAAAATATTTCAATTAAAATAAATTAAAACAAAAGCTATGATTTTAAGTACTAACTCTAAATATTCTCAAATACATATCAATATCTTCAATATAACTCCAGTGAAAACCGGTTAGAATGACCCTGAAGGTAGGTTCATATATGGTTGTTATAGCTGATAATTTTTGCGTATGTGGTATACAGGGTGTTTCAATAAAAACTCCCAGGCCAATTATTTCGAAAACTAAAAGTGACATCTAAATTCTGTAAGCGCCAGTTTTTAGCCTCTATGATTGGCTTCACAACTGTGTAAAAAATGTGTTTGAATAATACAAGATGTAGGTGGCGCCACGGTGCAAAGAATTTTTTCGATGACAGGAACTTTTAAATGTAGTGGTTCTTAAAGATAATTAATTTTTGATCAAATTATGTCCCATTAAAATTTTTCATAAATCGAACATGAACGGAGATATTTGGGGTTAAGTTTTTTTTTTAAATAATTTTAACGAGTATTTTAATTATAAATATTTTTAATATCCTTTAGCAGATTTTAATTTAATTTTGGTAATGATAATTTTGGTGACAAAACGCTCGTGTAGCGCTATATTATTACGTCCAGTGACGTCTCAGGGGGCGCCTTAACAAATAATATTGGCAAAAAATAAGACGCCACTGAGTTTTTGGTAATTTTTATATTTTTTTCGGATTAAGCAACTAAAAATATCCTGCAAAACGATCTTCCTTTGCTGTTACAAAATGTAGGAATTGACGTAAATACTATGTGGTTTCATCAAGACGGTGCCCCAGCACACAATAGCAATATCGTTATGAATCATCTAAATGTGACGTTTCCAGGAAAAGTGATCAGCACAAATGGGGATCTTAGATGGCCAGCAAGGTCCCCTAATCTCACCCCGATGGACTTTTATTTATGGGGCTACTTACAAAATGAAATCTACAAGGAACCAACAGAAGACATGGCTGACCTGTACAACAAAATGTATGCTACTATAGCCGCTATTAATCGAAATACACTATTGAGAGTTTGCAGATCCGAATTATTATATCGATTTGCTATGTGTGTGTATGAAAACGGCAATAACTTTGAACACCTCATTCGACCCCATTAGTTAGTTTTTGGTAATGTTCTAATTTTCATTAATAATTTTGTATAATTTCTCATCAGTTCTTTCATAAAATTTAAAACATCTTTTGATTTAATTTTATTATGCTTTAATGTCTAATTTTTAAATAATTTTTTAATTAAGTAGTTGCTTAATCCGAAAAAAATTAAAAATTACCAAAAACTCAGTGGCGTCTTATTTTTTACCAATATTATTTGTTAAGGTGCCCCCTGAGACGTCACTGGACGTAATAATTTAGCGCTACACGAGCGTCTTATCACTAAAATTATCATTACCAAAATTAAATTAAAATCTGCTAAAGGATATTAAAAATAATTATAATTAAAATACTCCTTAAAATTATTGAAAAAAAAACTTAACCCCAAATATCTCCGTTCATGTTGGATTTATGAAAAATTTTTATGGGACATAATTTGATCAAAAATTAATTATCTTTAAGAACCACAACATTTAAAAGTTCCTGTCATCGAAAAAATTCTTTGCACCGTGGCGCCACCTACATCTTGTATTATTCAAACACATTTTTTACACAGTTGTGAAGCCAATCATAGAGGCTACAAACTGGCGTTTACAGAATTTAGATGTCACTTTTAGTTTTCGAAATAATTGGCCTGGGAGTTTTTATTGAAACACTGTGTATACACAGGTAGATTTGTATTTGAGAACAAATATAGACTTTAAGTCAAAAAATCCAATAATAAAATGAAAGTATTGTTTACAAATATAGAAAAGTTATGAGACTTCATTTTATCTCTGTGCTTCTAAATTGTCGAAATCATAGAATGTGATACACCACACTCCTTCGCTAAATCTCCATTCCTTTCTCCGTTTTCTAATCTCTATACGAGTGATCGTAACAATGCGTGTTAACGACGAATGAGTTTCAGTAGGCGCACCGACTTTTTAAATCTAAGACAAACATGCGATCTAGGTCATAAAGCGCTGGGGTAAGTAAGCAAAAATGACAGTTGGTAGTTATAGCCAGAACAATTTTCTTAATCTAACAGGAAGACTTCGCTATAAACGATAGGTATGTTGTAAAATTATTCGTTTTTAAGCTAAAGTTACGTTTGGGTGATACACATACATATAAAGTATGGTAAAAATCTTTTTAAAATCATGACTAAAAGCCATTTTTAATGTCTATCAAGCTAGCAGAGCCACAACGCCTTTTTAAATTTTTTCTTGTGTCATAATTTTTGGCTATTTTATTGCTAATTTATTACCACATTTTTAATTTTTTTGCTCTTCGTTTTTTTAAAAAAACCTGTGGCTCTGCTAGCTTGAGTTCAAGCTAGCAGAGCCACACTGAAAAACCACAAAACAAAATTCTTTTCCAAAATGTTTTTATACAGGAATTTTTGGCCAATTAATTGCCCCTGAAATACTTACAGAGACTGAGAAAAAAATAAACTGTTAGAAAAAAAAAACAGCGATTTTCTGTTTCGTCTATAGAGAATACGATACTATTACTTAAGATCGCGAAATAATAACTTTATAACATGTGGGTATATCTATATACCAGGTTTTAAGACTCATTTTTTGCTAATTTATTACCACATTTTTAATTTTTTTGCTCTTCGTTTTTTTTAATGCTGGCTTGAGTTCAAGCTAGCAGAGCCACAGGTTTTTTTTAAAAAAACGAAGAGCAAAAAAATTTAAAATGTGATAATAAATTAGCAATAAATTAGTCTTAAAACCTGGTATGTACCCACAAGTTACAAAGATATTATTTCGCGATCTTAAGTAATAGTATCGTATTCTGTATGGACGAAACAGAAAATCGCAGTTTTTTTCTAACAGTTTATTTTTTTCTCAGTCCCTGTACATATTTCAGGGGCAATTAATTGGCCAAAAATTCCTGTATAAAAACATTTTGAAAAAGAATTTTGTTTTGTGGTTTTTCAGTGTGGCTCTGCTAGCTTGAACTCAAGCCAGCAGAGCCACAGGTCTTTTTAAAAAAACGAAAAGCAAAAAAATTAAAAATGTGGTAATAAATTAGCAATAAATTAGTCTTAAAACCTGGTATATACACACAAGTTATAAAGATATTATTTCGCGATCTTAAGTAATAGTAGGTATCGTATTCTCTATAGACGAACCAGAAAATCGCTGTTTTTTTCTAACAGTTTATTTTTTTCTCAGTCCCTGTACATATTTCAGGGGCAATTAATTGGCCAAAAATTCCTGTAAAAAACATTTTGAAAAAGAATTTTGTTTTGTGGTTTTTCAGTGTGGCTCTGCTAGCTTCAACTCAAGCCCGCAGAGCCACAGGTTTTTTTAAAAAAACAAAGAGCAAAAAAATTAAAAATGTGGTAATAAATTAGCAATAAATTAGTCTTAAAACCTGGTAGCCAATGAAGGCGCGTGTGTAATACCGCTTTGCAAATTTTGTAATTCTAGAGCAGTTAACAAAAGAATTAAATGCAAAAGTTGTGGTGCATTCTTTCATAACTCGTGTAGTGTTAAAAAATCGAGAAAGTGTTGTGAAGATGAGGAATTATCACCGGAAAAATCTACAAAATCGGATGACCCAAACGACTTTCACCTTGTTGAAGGTGAAGCCGATGGAGAAAAATCTGAAACCGTCGCTATTCTGAGAGAATTATTGGACGAAGTAAGAAGTAAAAACAAGATACTGGAAGAAAACTGCAATCTCTTGAGGGAAAAAATCAATTTCTTGGAAGGAAAGCTGGGAAACATTGGAAAACATGATGCACGTGTCCGACAAAGAAGAGAAGGTAATCCTATTCCTCGTCCTATATCAACCTCAAGTAATCCGAACACGGAAACAAACAGGGTCGATTTGGTTAAGTCGACGAAAGATGTCGCCACCTCGTCAACATCTCAAATAAAGAAAATCCCAAGT
The DNA here is from genome assembly GCA_963971165.1 of Philopedon plagiatum. Taxonomy (NCBI): domain Eukaryota; kingdom Metazoa; phylum Arthropoda; class Insecta; order Coleoptera; family Curculionidae; genus Philopedon; species Philopedon plagiatum. The sequence goes on from OZ020195.1 coordinate 24,839,942, forward strand.
CGAAAAGAATCGTCCAATGGGAGTTCAAATGCACCGGCGGGAAGAGTGAACGAACAGATTCCTACTACACCGGCAGCTGTCAGCCTTGACGTGGTTGACGTTGACGTCAGCGAGAGCGTAGAAAATGGGGAAAACGAACGTGAAAAGGACAGAAATGAATGGAATTTAGTCCAAAACACAAGAAGATACCCAAAATTGAGGAGGCCTGCACCTATTTGTGGGCAAAGTAATGATTTTAAACTGGAGACGGCCCAGAAAACATCTTGTCTATTTCTCACGGGGCTTGGCCCATCGGTCACAGCAGAACAGGTCGATGAACACATCAAATCAATCACAAAAAGTACCTGCAATTCTGAAAAAATGACTACAAAGCGAAAAAACGTCAGCTCTTTTAAGGTAGAGGTTCCCTTGAAAGATAAAGAGGCAGTTATGAAACCAGAAATCTGGGGCAAGAACGTAACCATAAACCATTTTCTTCACCTACGACGACGCCCACAAATCGGGCACGATGCACAACGGAGAAAATAAAGGTTTTCCATCAAAATCTGCAGTGTATGAAGAACAAGATTCCTGAGCTGGAAATCTTTCTTGATGAAGTTACCCCAGACATTGTGTGTATAACAGAACATTGGTATACCACTTCCGAAATACAATTCTTAATTGTGGATGGATATACAAATGGCTCAGCATACTCTCGGTCTGACCATATACATGGGGGATCAGCTATTCTGACTAGGGATGGCGCCATCCTGGACGCAGTTAGGGAAGAGACCATCGAAAATAAGAGCATTGAAGGAGTCTTGGAATGCTCATCTATTGTGGACAGGCCAAGAAACGTATTAATAATCTGTATTTATAGACCTTACGAAGGTAATATTGAATGTTTTTTTGACGGGTTTATTGAGATTTTTGAATATATTTTTAACGTATACAATAAGTATAAAATTATTTTATCTGGCGATTTTAATATAAATTTATTAGATAACAACAAAACAGTAAACTATTTTAAAGACATTCTAACTAGCTTAAATTTGAATCAAAAAATTTTCGAGCCTACGCGTGTAACACAGCACTCAGCAACTCTTATTGATAATATCTTTATAAACTTTACAAATATTAATGAGGGTCAGGTTATCACCACAGGTATGTCTGATCACCATGGACAAATCCTGGAATTTGACATATTCCCGGCCACAGAGCACGACCCTGTATCTTTCGAGGGGAGAATATTTTCTAGGAATAAATTGCAACAGTTTAAATATGAGTTAAATTTAATCTCATGGGAGGATGTATACAGGCAAACAGATGTAAATTCTGCATATAACTTGTTTTATTGTGGTTTTAAAAATTTAATAAACTTGCATTTTCCTTTAAAAAATATTAAGAAAAGGTCAAAAGAAACAAAAAATTGGATTACTAGGGGAATCAGAATCTCATCGAAACACAAAAATTATCTTTATAGACAAATGAAGCGGGGTGAAATAAATACCAATGTTTATAAAAAATATAACGATATATTTAGAAGGGTAGTCCAAGAGGCCAAACGCATTGAAAATGTAAATTTTCTCAAACACTCTCACAACTCTGGGAAAGCCATGTGGGCACTTGTCAATAAGTTCACAAACAATAATAAAAAACATACAGAATCAATCCTCAAAAACATCTCTGATAAAACCTCTACGGAAACGGACACTCTTAATCAGGTTAATGAATATGTTATTAATGTGTGCCCAGATTTGGGCGGTGAATTGACAGATTTAGAGTCACAGTCATTGAATTCTCTATACCTCCTCCCAACTGATCCTGCTGAAGTCAGAACTGTGATACAGGCCTTAAAAAACACAAAATCTGTAGGAGTGGACGAAATACCCATGACCTTGCTTAAATCCTGTTCTGATGAAATTTCAAGACCTATAGCTTTCTTAATTAATTTATCGTTTTCTACTGGAATATTTCCAGACGAACTAAAAAAAGCTAAAATAAGTCCCATTTTTAAAAAAGGAGATAAAACAAGCATCTCCAATTATAGGCCCATAGCTCTTCTTAATAATATTAGTAAAGTGTTTGAAAAAATATTATATAAACGGCTTATGTCCTTTCTTGAAGAGAACCAACTCATCTCAGAATACCAGAACGGCTTCAGACCGGGCAAATCAACGGCACGAGCAATCTATCAAGCCCTTGTAAAAGTTTTCGATTCTTTAAATAATAATAATACCACTTTAGCAGTCTGCCTGGATCTATCTAGAGCATTTGACAGTGTCAAGTATGACATTTTACTAGCTAAACTGGAAAATTATGGACTGAGAGGAATCACCTCACAGCTTATTAAATCTTATCTGCAAAACCGTTGGCAGTGTGTTGTGAGTGTTAATGGGTGTGGGGACTTGAAAAGGTCTAACATGCAGTTGGGAAAAAGAGGGGTCCCACAAGGATCAATCTTGGGTCCACTGCTTTACATATTGTACACAAATGAACTTCCTGGCATAGCCGGCCACCACACAGTTCAATACGCTGATGACACTACACTTATTTTCAATCTAGACAAAACCGTCACAGGGGAGGTCGAGATTGATAATGCACTCAGACTGCTGAAGACGTGGTTCACTTCAAATAATCTCATTTTAAACATAAATAAAACACAAATTGTCAAATTCTCATACCATACCCCTGACGAGCATGAAATCTTTACCCTGCACGATGGACCCATCCAAACAGTGAGCTCTGCAAAATTTCTGGGGGTTGAAATTGACTCCAGGTTAGACTGGAAAAAACACATTGAAGGTCTGGCTGGAAAAATATCGCAGTTCTCCTTTGCACTCAGTGTGATAACAAAAAATGTTGGTAAAAATGCTGCACTAACAGCGTATCATGCATACATACAGTCCAGAATTAGGTACGGGATCGTGTTCTGGGGTGGGTGTGGTGACATAACCAGGATCTTGATTCTGCAAAAACTGTGTCTACGCAGAATATTTAACATGAGACAGATTGAAACCTGCCGCCCTGTATTTCAAAGGTGGGGTATCCTTACAGTCATTGGTGTATACATATATGAATCCACGGTGTTTTTCAAATTGAATGAAAATTTATTTGTATCTGATCGAGACCATCAACATAATACGAGACACAGAAGTGACCCTCTTGCTCCAAAGTTCAACTATTCATACCTACAAAAAAACGCTCAGTTTCTCATTATCAAAATTTACAATAAATTGCCCATATCTATCAAAAACAATAATTTAAAAAGGTTCAAACATTTGCTCAAAAACCTTCTGATATCCAAGGCCTACTACACACTAGAGGAGTATTTCAATGATGATTTTATATAAATGAGGCTGATATGACCTGTTCATTGTATACTTTAATTTTAAATGTTTTGTAACTGTCTGTAATTTTGATTTGTTTATCTGTATTTTAATTTGTTTCTCTGTATTTTGATTTGTTTCTCTAAATTTGTTTTTTCTCTCTTTTTTTTTAAGCTGTGACATGTTCTATATATTTTATAAAAAACAGAACTAATAAAGGAATTTATTATTATTATTATTATTATTATATATTATTATATATTATTATTATTATATTTATTATTATTATTATTATACCCACAAGTTATAAAGATATTATTTCGCGATCTTCAGTAATAGTATCGTATTCTCTATAGACGAAACAGAAAATCGCTGTTTTTTTTAAGAGTTTATTTTTTTCTCAGTCCCTGTACATATTTCAGGGGCAATTAATTGGCCAAAAATTCCTGTATAAAAACATTTTGAAACAGAATTTTGTTTTGTGGTTTTTCAGTGTGGCCCTGCTAGCTTGAACTCAAGCCAGCAGAGCCACAGGTTTTTAAAAAAAAAAAACGAAGATCAAAAAAATTAAAAATGTGGTAATAAATTAGCAATAAATTAGTCTTAAAACCTGCTATATACCCACAGGTTATAAAGATATTATTTCGCGATCTTAAGTAATAGTATCGTATTCTCTATAGACGAAACAGAAAATCGCAGTTTTTTTCTAACAGTTTATTTTTTTCTCAGTCCCTGTACATATTTCAGGGGCAATTAATTGGCCAAAAATTCCTGTATAAAAACATTTTGGAAACGAATTTTGTTTTGTGGTTTTTCAGTGTGGCTCTGCTAGCTTGAACTCAAGCCAGCAGAGCCACAGGTTTTTTTTAAAAAAACGAAGAGCAAAAAACTTAAAAATGTGGTAATAAATTAGCAATACATTAGTCTTAAAACCTGCTATATACCCACAGGTTATAAAGTTATTATTTCGCGAGCTTAAGTAATAGTATCGTATTCCCTATAGACGAAACAGAAAATCGCTTTTTTTTCTAACAGTTTATTTTTTTCTCAGTCTCTGTACGTATTTCAGGGGCAATTAATTGGCCAAAAATTCCTGTATAAAAACATTTTGGAAAATAATTTTGTGTTGTGGTTTTTCAGTGTGGTTCTGCTAGCTTGAACTCAAGCCAACAGAGCCACAGGATTTTTTTAAAAAACGAAGAGCAAAAAAATTAAAAATTTGGTCATAAATTAGCAATAAAATAGCCAAAAATTATGACACAAGAAAAAATTTAAAAATGCGTTGTGGCTCTGCTAGCTTGATAGACATCCATGTTTAAACATTTTTAGGTAACTGACACAAGAAAATTCACAAAAAGCCAAAAGTCAGACAGGTGTCTGACTACGGAAAATTGGTATGATCTTTGCTTTTATCTTTTTCTGACTAAACAGAAGCAATATGATACTGGCCTTTATTGTAAATGACTCTTGTTTAGGTACTTATAATACAAGCCAGAAACACTGCAACAGATGTTTACCATTATAAATAAGAAATAAAGTGTCAGACTTCTAGTGAGTATATAAAATTGACTATGTTCAGGTACTGGCCACACGCGTTTTTTGCCGGTTTTTTAATAAATAATTTTGTTGTTTTTTTTAGTTTAGAGCATCAATTCGGCAAAAAAGCAAAAGTTTCGGCAATATTTGAAAAAAAAATACAATTAGCTACACAAGCAGTTAAAGATTGCAAAAATTTAAGGGAAATATGCTGTCAATACGGTGTTTCAAAGTCTACCGTACAGGGCCTTATTCAAGGAATTTTTTTTTTGCAGACCACCCAAGATTAAAATTAGTTTTTATTTTACATTGTTATTTGCTGTGTTTTACCAGTTTTTGCTGTCAAAATACAATGTACTTAACTATTAGTTACTACATTAAATCAAATGTTTTATAATTAGGTATTTTTATTAACTTCGGGTCCATCTATAATTGACCAATCATAGCCTGTCCGACTACTAGCAGTTAGGTACATAGCAGACAACTGGGTTGTGCTGTCTGCTATGTACCTAACTGCTAGTAGTCGGACAGGCTGTGTCTGAATATATTAAAAAAGCATTTATAAAACTAAAATTGGGTTTATTTAAGGTCCAAGTAAAATCTTGACCCATAATGGTAGATTGGAACATGTCGCTGCTTTGAAACAAGACCGGCGCAACTCAAAATTTTCAGTTTTCACGATTTTTACATCAAGATGCTTCAAATTACATCTAGTTTTCTTTGCAATAGACAAATTAACCGGTTTTGGTCCTCTTCTGTTAGATGTCGCCACCTACATTTTGGCTCATGTCAAACAATTATATTAGTTTTGGAACAAGACCGTACCAATGTACCAGTTTAGTCGTGCTTGAACCATTTCGGCGTACACACGTAGTTGTTATCTGCAAGATTGTACCAATTTGTGGTAGACCGTAGTTAGTGGTGATACGTTTTGTGCAAAATCGTCACTTTTAAGTTAGTCCAGTCTTGTGCAAAATATTTTGTATGGTAAGTATTTTTATTTTATTGCAAGAGTATATCAATTAGTGTTGGACCATTCTTGCAAATATAACTAAATCAATATTTTTAGAAACTTTCTCCACCAGAACTATTTTGAATTATACCAGTTTTGTCTATAATGTGATAATGTCTTTGCCGTATTTTTTTGAGTTATGCCATTATTGTTCATAAAATACTAATAAAAACTGAAATATATTTCTTTATGTTACGAAAGTGACGCTGATATTTTCCATCGTTTGTTAATAGTATAGGCCACCTAAATTAAAACAAATTTGATTGGATGAAAAATTTAGCGCCATGGCTATACCGTCAGCATAAAAAATATACTACCTAGCTAACACACACCTGCAGCAGTTTGTGCTGTCGTCGCTCGAACAGTACCGCTTGCTTTGTATTGCCGCCTTTGTCGGCGCGCGGCGGCCGATAATTTTTTTACCTATATGTTTAGTGTATTTTATAGGCTCGCTAGCATGTCACAAGCCAAAAACAGGATAGTAAACCAGTTTGCTTTATTTTACAGGTATACAGCAAAGTATTATTACTAGTATTAGCAATAATATGGATGAAAGAAATCGATCATCTCTAATACTTAAACTCTCTAGACAAAATTTGGAAGTTCATAATATAGATGAACCGATATGGGCTATTAAAAATTCTATTATGCAGTCTTCTGATGACTAAGATTCAACTTGTCCAGAATCTGAAACTTCTAATGGAAAAATACATGCAGGTAATAATGAAAATTAGTTTTATTTTGTAATTGGTTAGGTAACGAATTAATCTTTTTTTAGTGGACACTGAAATAATTGAGTCTACCATTTTTCTAGAAGCACGAAGTTCAAAAATTCAAACTTGCGAAGATACAGTTCAGACAGTGAATGAAGGTAGAAATAAATAATGTATTTATGATTTTCCAATACAATTTTTGTTGTTTTTTATTTTTAGATATTGAACAAGAGGCAGGACCAAGTGGTGTTCAAGATGCGAGTAAATTTAAGTCCTCGGATTCTGGGTCATGCGATTCTGTGTCCTCGAACTCTGAGTCATCTGACAGCGATTCTTGCCCATCAGAGCCCTATGGGTCAGGCAAGTCTGATGTCGATCCAGATTATAAGGCACCCTTGCAGTCTTCTGAAAGTTCAGACAATATCGAAGCCGAAGAAAAAGAAAATCAAGAGCCACAGAAAAGAGGAAGAAAACGAAAATGAGCTCCAGCAAATTGGGATAGAAATATCACTAAAAAATTGAGAAATAGTGGATTGGCTTATGAGTCAATAAAAATTACCAAATCACATAATGGAATAACAGAAAAATTGAAAGTTATGAGACCTGAGAAAAAGCTTTTACCACCTTGTAATGATAAATGCAGATTAAAATGTAGAAACATTATATCAGAGGAGAAAAGACAAATAATTTTTAAAGAATACTGGAATTTTTCAGACTTACAAAGACAACGGGATTATGTTGGATCCTGTATAAAACAAATTCAGCCTAGATATCGGTATGAAAGGAATAATTCCAATCGATCTCTTAATAACGCATTCTATTTTGAAATAGATCAAAAAAAAATTAGAGTTTGTAAACGTTTTTTCATTTCAACCTTGGGGATCACTCCCAGAACAGTGAGAACAGTCGTTGAGAAACAAAAATCACAGACACACGGTTTTGTTGAGAATGAGATGAGGGGAAAACACGGAAATCAAAAGAAACTTCCAAAACCTATAAAAGACGGAATTGAAAAACACATCAAAAGCATTCCGCGTATCGAGAGCCATTATTGCCGGCAACAAATTAAAAGAGAATACATAGAAGGCACCAAAACTATTGCCGATCTTCATCGGGATTACGAAAATATTTGTAAAGAAAAAAACGAGGCATTTGGAAACTATCAAGCATACTACAAAATATTCAACGAAGACTTTAACATTGGCTTTTTTTTCCCGAAAAAAGACCAGTGCGACTTATGTGTGGAGTATAAAAATTCGTCTAACGAAAGAAAGCTTCAGCTACAGGAAAACTATGATACTCATTTAAAGGAAAAAACAATGTCGCGAATCGAAAAAGAACGAGTTAAGACATCAACAGAAACAGTAACTGTGACATTCGATCTCCAAGCAACTCTCCCTTGCCCTACCGGTAGCGCTTCGTCATTTTATTACGTTTCTAAATTAAACGTATATAATTTAACATTTTATGCATTAAAGAGTCAGAATGTACAGTGCTATGTTTGGCACGAAGCTGAAGCTAGAAGAGGGGCAAACGAAACAGGATCCTGTGTTTGGCATTATCTGAACTACTTAGAAGAAACTTTCAATTCAGATAAAGAGTCTAAAATGGTTGATATTGTTTTTTATAGGGACAATTGTTCCGGACAAAATAAAAACAGATTCATATTTTGTTTATACATGTTTGCCCTAACAAAATTCAAATTCATAAAATCTATTACTCACAAATTTCTGATAACTGAGCACACCCAGAATGAGGGTGACCATGTTCATTCTGTGATAGAAAAACAAGTTTCCAGATACAAAAAAGCAGCCCCCATTTACGTACCGGATCAGCATGTAAGCCTGATTAGGCAGGCGAAAAGAAAAGAACCACATTATCATGTGAAGGAAATGACTCATTCTGATTTTTTCGACCTAAAGGATCTCAACATTAAAATGGGCTTGAAAGATTCATATCGGAACATTGACGGCGAAATTTTTAAGATTTCCGAGCTCAAGATTTTTACAGTTAAAAAAGACAAGCCAGGAAAATTTTTCTATAAAAATTCCTATCAAGACGAAAACTACTACGAAGTGGATACCTTATCGCGGCGTACTTCCAATGATGTCAGTTTTGTAAGCCTAAAGCCAGTCTACAGCCATAAAGTAGGAATCTCCGAAAATAAAAAACAAGGAATACTCACTTTAATTAAGAAAAATGTTGTACCCCAATTTTACAGACAGTTTTACGAAAACTTATGAATTCCATCTTTTAATTATTATCTCGTTTTATTATTTTTTCATATAGAAATATGCTTGATGTTTACTGTAAGGGCTATTTTGTTAAACTTTTTGGTTATTTATTATAATTCTGTTATAATAATGAGATTATTATTATTATAATTAAATCTTATTCTGATCATAAGATTAAAACTGAAGTTAAGTTGACGATGGTTTTTATTTTTACTGAAGAACTATACCTTACTCTGTTTCGTATTTATTAAAAATTAGTTCAATTAAGATTATTTTTAGCAAATAATAATAATATTAAGTTTTAGTACCAAAAATATCAATAGTTATGTAATACAATTTTTTTTTCAAGAGTGGCAAAACTCGAATTTTTTTCTAAAATTTTATCAGAAAAAAAGCTAACTTACTACCAAAACTTATGAAATGATCAATAACAACCGAACCAATATTATTATGAGCAATCAGACTTTTATTACTTTTTTTCAAATAAAATTAATGATATTTAAAATCGATAAAATATTCGAACCTCTCTCCTGAAAAATTTAGTTTTTTGAGTTATGCCGGTCTTGTTGCAAAGCAGCGATGTGTTTTTAGTGTTAAAATCAAAAATGTTACTATATGTAGAAGTTGAGTTTTGCATAAACTGTCTGGCTACTGGCGCATTCTCATTCACCCTATTATCAATTTTATCTGTGACTGGGGTATTTCATGTGTCATCACTAGTGGATAATTATAGGATTTCTTTAATAATAAAAGAAACTATTTTAACTTTGGCTTTTTTAATAGGTTCAACGTACTACTTGCTATCAGTTAAATCTATAAAGTTATTCAGGTTTGAAAATATGATTCTGTATTATATTTGTTGATTTTTTGGTAAATGGTGTAGTTTATATCATTAATGAACCTGTTAAGTATACTTATGTCAATCATGAGCCAATAGTAGACCAATAACAATTACTAAGTTAGTAAACACACATTCTAGTAAAAAATTCCATAAATTGCTTTGTCAACAAAAATCACATATATTTTATTACAATAAGGTGTTTAAAAACATATTTACTTGATTATAAACTTTTATTAAAGTCTAAAGGGGACTCATACCAAGCCAAAAATCCTTTAAAAAAGAGTAGGCTATCAGGTTCATGTTCTGTATTGACTAAATAGGTATCCAATTTTTACCGTAAAGAAAAAAAATTTAAATGTGTTAGTAGCAAAACAACTGTAATTAATTGTAGGTATATGACGACTTTGCATCTAAGTCAAAAGAATATTTAGAATGTCCTTACCCATAATATTCATATAGTCAGGGGTAAGATCCTCTCCATTAGCACTGTTTTTTGGTACATAACGCTGTATTTTATCGGGTCTTCTAGGATCTGCGTTCATGTTCTAAAAAAAAGTAAGTTTCCAGACACTATGTAATTGCTGCTAAATAAATACAATAAAAAGAAAATAAAAATTACACATAATTACTGGGATGGGACAAGAAACGTCAAAATATAAAATTAATGTTTACATCCAAATACATAAATAAGATTAATAATATTCTGTTAATGGCAGAGTAAAATGACATAATAATTAAATACGAAATACTTACTTTTGGCTGTAAATAAACCTGGAAACGTATTTCTTATTAGGTAAAAAATAAACTTAAATGGCGACTCAACTGTAGACAAATTGACACTATGACAGTAGTGACACTGGTGACGCTTGCCGTCACGATGCGTGAAATCGATGCGCCCCGCGAAGCACAGAAAAATAAAAGGTTTGTTCTTTTGTGCTGCACCAAACTGCACTAACCTGCACTTTTTCTTATTCGTGGAAGATACTCTTAAACAAAAAGTCAGTGCGGATTAGAGCAATAACACAAAAGAACAAACCTAAAGGTTTATTACCGCAAAGTTGTTATCGATAAAAGACGTATCCGTTTAGAATTGGTCATGGTTCTGATTGACAGTTAAAGAATGAACTAAACCAAGGTTAATGGTACTAAACCTTAGGCGTTTTTTGGCGCTTCAAAACCATCAAAACCAAAACCATGTGCTCTCTTTGTTTATCCAACGTAATTAAACGTAAACAAACAAAGATAGTGCCATAAAAATCAAAACCATATTGTTATCCTTATTTGTACAATGCAGTCAAATGTAAATAAATAAAGACAACAATGGTAAACCCTCGGGTTTGGTTTGGATGGTTTTGAGTCGCCAAAAAACGTCTCCTAGATAACTTCATTCGTCAACCAACCTGGTTTACCAGAACCATGACCAAAGTCAAATAAATACATACGTCTACAAGTGGGTCCTCACGGGCGGAAGAAGTAGAACCGCGGACAGGTGTTTCGTTATATGATCGGTGGAATGCCGCCATGTTAGGTGTTTAACAAACATGGAGGCATTCAAGTCATTCAACCAATCATATAACGAAGCGCCTGTCCGCTGTTCCGCTTCTTCCGCCCGTGAGGACCTACTTTAATCGGTACCCTTCTGTAGCGAGTTCATGCGTTGGCTACAGCGCGAATCGACGAAGGCATCAATGTTAACATTAGGGCTTGAGCACATGCTTAGTGAACTCGACCTCCGGGCGCTTTTCAAATAGGAGGAACTTGACTATTTACAAAAAGTCTACAGTTTAGTTCGGGGAGGATGAAATGATCGACAACCTCATTTCAGGAACAGTTCCAAGAAAGCTTAACAATTCCTAGTAAACACAAGATGGCTGCTCCACGAGCGGACAGAAACCGCATTGCCGAAAGCCGCGTCCGGCCCGAAATACGGCAAACCCGGCGGATTGCAAATTAAACAACTGGCTCGACCAAGGCGCAGTACCATTGAAGATCCGTCCACTGGGTGGAACACAGGCGGTCATTTGGTCAATGACCAATCTAAATTTATTTTCAATGATCCACCTAATAATTTGTTTTTTAAATATAAAAAATTTTTTCTCCAAAAGGTGTAAGTTCCATGCGAAATTTCCCAATAAAGAATCGGCGAAACCAAGCACCAATTCCTGTTGCTTGCCCCGGCTCGGCCGTATACTAAATTCATCTCATAGGTTTATATGGAAATAGAAAACTAAGAGAGGAACATACATACGCGCTTTAGGAAGTTAAAAAGAGACAACTATATCAGGAAATAGTCGACACTAAACAACATCGATCGCTGTCGGCACGCATGCGATCGCCAACGCCGCCTGGGCGACTATGTAAAAACACACTCGAACCACTCCGTCTATTGTCAAACATTTGGGTTAGACAAAGAAAAACTAATAACCTCATATGCGCATTGTATTTGCATAAACTTTTGTTTACATTTCATTACGTCCCGCCAGCTTATTAATATAATTAGTTTAAGAGGTGTTTCGGCTTTCCTAATTTTGCTGTGTTTGTGTAATATGTTTTTGGATATTATTTGATATTTGTGTAGTGTCCTTTGTGTAGTACTAGTACTCGAGTATTTGTGCTAACAATGGCTTTAATAGTGCAAGAAGCTTTTTGCTTATAATTTAAAAGAAATCACAGTAAAAATGCAATATTATATTTTATATTTTTTGTGTTGTTTATTTGTAGGTAAATAATTACTTGGCAGAACTAGGCACCTTATTAAAAATCTTTCCCAATAAAAAAGTGTATTTTGCTTGTTACGTTGATAGTACTAGTTTTTACCACCTGTAGAAAAACTCACGAGCCGCTCCTGATGGATTAGCCAAGTACAGTAGAAGGCCCGCCCATGGCCAGACATCGTAATATATGGCATGATACAATAAAAGGGATATGATACCAAACCGTGTCAAATTCGTGCGGGTTCGCGCATGACGTCACGCGGTGAGTTATTTTTTAAATTTATAAGGCGCAATATAGAGTTCACGTTAGTTATAGGCGATTTTATATCAATTCTATTGGCAATAAACTTTACCTCCTGCTTATAATGTAAGTTCTCAAGTATATGGTTTAAAATAATCATGTAAATAAAGGGATAAATTAATTTAAAATAATAGATATTGGTAAATTGCCTGTCAATTGCGTTGTATTTATTTAAGTGAAAAGAAAAGGTAAATAATTTTGTAATACTATTTTATAAAACTATACCTAATAATTAAGATAATAATAATTTTTCTTTAGAGGCATATTGTTATTAGAATATGTACCTACAGAATCTTCCGAAAATATGTTATAAATAAGAATTTTGTTTGTTCCTATAATTTGTCAAATATTTTTGGCGGTGAATAACATCTGATGTGTGCGACGGAAACATGTTTTTTAGGACAGTTTTTTTTTTGCTTTTGCACTTTTTTGAACTTTCAAATTTAAAAAATCTTAAAATGCCAAAAATTATTCTAAACACGACAAAATGTCTAAATTTATGAAATTAGGTAACACAAGAAATTATTTTTTAAGAAAATAGCCTTTTTTCAGGATCTTTCTTTGTCGTATTTTCTCGATTAAAGTCTGGTGATTCGTTACCGTGGAGATTTTTAGAAAATTGTTTGTCACAGTACACTTTTTTATTGAAGCGAGTTTGTGAAAACATGAAACACATTTGACATGACACAATTCATGCTTTAAATTACCTTCATAATCACTTTCGTTAAAATGTCTAGAACAGATTCTAGCATTTTTCACATTAAACTTATCTTCCCGTTTGCACAGACGCTTCCAAACACTTTGTGTTAATAAAATGTGTGTATATAAAATAAAATTAAATTGTCTTTGGGGAAGCTAAAAACTTTAATATCGGGAATACCGTTGCAATGATTGTAGACATCACAACCCTGCACAACACACCTCATTTTCACTTTTAAACTCTTAAAAGTGATATAAAAACACCAAAAAATTATTTTAAAATACAACGCGATCTTAACAAAAACGTGTCTCGTTTTAAAAATATGGCGGAATTAGTCACAGCGTGACGTACATGGCCACGCCTAGCTGCGCGGCGTCATATCTTCTTTTATGTATCATGGTGTCGATTATAGAAAACTATAACAACCCAGAGTAAGACCTCGGACTTCAACAGGGTGTCATAAATTACAAGTGACTTTGCCACCATACTGCGAGATCGAAGAAAAAGATTTCTATGACATGCATTGGCACAGAACTCCTAAACGAAATTCTGTGGCATTGGTGCCGATTTTTATTGGTAGCATTTTTGTAAAAAAAAATAGTACCGCGTCTTAGGAGCTTACCATTCGATATATATATATATATATATATATATATATATATATATATATATATATATATATATAAACAAATGCTAGAAACTAGCGCGGATCGATTCTCCTCTTTTTTTATATATATATATATATATATATTCGTCGTAGCGATTCCCAATTGGAAAAACTAGTGCGCTTTCATTGTGTTTGCAACCCATCTCATTTTATACGGTTGATATAATATAAGAGGCATCGTTTTCGGCCGGCTAGTGGTTCTGTGTTCTGGTTGACAAAAAAGTGACAGGAATTTTGACAGCGGTCAGATATATCATGACTTCATAGTCTCTACTCTGTATGAAAAATAGCGATAGCGAATTCTTCCTTTGTATGACCGTTCGGTATGTTTCGAAGAGAGCCCGTTCGCTAACGCTATTTTTCATACAGAGTGCCACTGCATATCGTTCGCCGTCCGAATGCGTTGGTCAGTCACTTGTCTGTATTATTTATTGGCCGTACTTAATTTTTGGTTTAATGCTTTTGGAACATTTAACTGGTTATCTGACCTAGTAATTAAAATCTTTCCAATATTTTGTGATTTAATATGTGCGCCAATCTACGTGTATAGCTCTTGTAATATAGTTAATGGCAAATTCATCATCTATAGAAGTTTAACAAATATATGAACATAGTTATGGCAGTAAAAGGTTGTTTTAAAAAGCATATGAGCATTATATGCACGGAGGCACAGTAGTACAATTAAGGTAGGAAGTAAATAGGCACTTTTTGACAAGAATAATAAGTGAAAATAGGCAAAACACTGTAACTAAATTGGACTGTCACACTTTCTAACCAATAAATGTTCATACATTTTAATAACTGGACGCATATATCTATTGTTTCTTCAAAATACACTGATTTGATTTTTTATAAATGGCATATTTTTCCGTTACCATTTTTATAAGTAAACAAAGGGCTTCCCGCCGAATTCAGACGATCAGCTGTTGTAAACTCTTAAATTGACAGACCAAAACAATACCATGACGTCACCGTTTTCCTGAAAACGATTCTGTCTATCATTTTCTTCGGCCTTGACGATGAACAGAGGCCAGCCGAATTCGTGAAGGGCTAGAACCAAACTACAATTTAGTGCGCACAACCCATAAACGTCTCCCCAAGCTTGGTCAATGGAAAGTAACTATCTGTGTAATGCGAAATGGAAGAGAGGAGAGGAGGAGTTAAGAGTTAACCTCTTTGTGTGACAGTACAGTGACAGCCCCCCTTAAATATTTTTCTATGAGTGACAGTTATCTTTGTTATTGTAAGAAATTTTTCAACTGTAAATTTTAATGATGAGGTGAAATTAACAAAAACATCACAAGAAAGTCTGATTTATCTTTCAAGTTTAACATGAATACTGCAGGACCTAGTGCTATTCAAAATAATTTTGATTTTAGTCGACCACCTCCCGGTTATTCAGTTACAGGATATGTAACTTCTAAAAATTATAAATCAACATCTCGTGCTGATACAAGAGCAGCTCATTATCCTACATTAAATAAGTTAGTTACAAGTAATAGTGCTCAAAAGGAGCCTTCTCATGCAGTTGATTTTAAATTTGGTTTTTACCTAGCATCAAGTGGAGGTACTCATGCCTGTAAGCCCAAACCTACAGTCTTGTCTCAAGATGCCGGCCCTGGCACGGCTTATCATATTCAGCCATCAAACCAACATACAAGTGCTTCTATTGATCCTAGAATATATGCTTTACCTCCACCACCTCCTCCTCCAGATCCATACCCAGGAAATATGACCATAGCAGCAGGGCAATATGTTTTCAATCCTGCAGTATACGCCGCATTTTCTGTGCCACCACCCACAGTGGCTGGAGCAATAGCCCCTGGGCATTATGTAACCCACCAACAGGAGATTTACCATCCTCAGCAGTACCAAAGAGAGTATAATAATGCAGGATTTGCTAATAGAGGTAGCTATTATAGTCATAACATGAGGAAGAGAAAAATACCACAGGAAATGGAAATAGATGGTTTCAAAAAGACTCCACGAAAGAAAAAGAAACCACTCTCACAAAATGTACCTTCAAGAAAAGATTGGTCAATTGAAGATGCGAAAAGGGCTTTAGAAGTCGAGAGGGAATTTAATAAGCGTCACAAAAGTCAGCATCTTATAATAAAATTTCCTGATTTAGAGTTAAATCGTGATATTGTCTCCAAATTTCATCCCAAGATTGATAGTGTGCATTTTCAGCAACCTTCCACACCACGATTTTGTTTTGTGACATTAAAAGATTCTGCCAGTTTAAATGAAGTTATTAAAGAGTTGAACAAAATTAAATTTGGTGATGGATATTTAACAGCAGAACCAAAGAAGGATCGAGAAGAAGATATTAATATAGGTCCAGAAGATATTGATCCTTTAAATTTGTATGTTGGGAATCTTGCTCAAGAGGTGACTGTTGAAGATGTTGTTAAAGCCTATCCTAAAAACAAAAGAATTGACATTGGTTTTGCAAAAAAAATGAAATATACAAGATATGCTTTTGTGTGTTTCCGGACAGTTGATGATGCTATTGAAGCCTTTCAAAATACCCATGCAACTGAAATGTACAACAAAAGTCTCATTGTAAGGTTTAGGCGATTACATGGAACTGTTGGTCTGCCTGGAGAACCTAAACCACAAAATCAACAAAAGCGGAATGAGCTTCGTAATTCACTGAGTGAGCCAATAGGTAACTCATCAGATGCTGACTCTTCAAAGGACAACAATTCTTCTAATAATATAAATAATTGTCTGCTTCAATTAAAGGAAGAACCACCTGATAACTCTTATAGTTATGGATCGGATGATGAGGAAGAAGATGACGAAGAGCTGCATTATTCAAATAATATTAGGGATCTTGTTGTTAACTCTTTAGGTACTGATATTGTTGCTAATATTAAAAATGAACCTTTGGATTATGACTCTGAAAAGTATTTTAAGCCAAATGAGCCAATTGATGAAAAACCACATGTACCAATGTTAGAAGCTAAAACTGAACCAGATGTGAAGCCACCCATTAAAATTAAAAATGAAAAGGAAGGTTGGAATGAAAAGGATAAATTTAAAAGTAAATCATTTAGCACAAGAAGAAGTAGCAGTGAAAGCCTATATGATGGGGACTATGACCTTGGAGACCATAGCAATGACCCATTGTATGGAGCAGTTGCTCGAGCATCTCAATTTAACATGTAAAGACCAACAGAAACATGGTCATATTCTTTAGTATAAAAGTCCTTTAATTATTTGGCGACTGCTATAAAAAATATCAGTGGGTTTGTGGACTGAGAAAAGTTAATTCCTGTCCAGACCCTGTTTTCTAATTATTTTAGGCTTCTAATACTTTAATGCAAGAACAGAACACACCACTTTTTTTAGTTCATTATATCCTTAACTTTTCCCATATTCTTCGCTAGTTTAGATCAGTGATGTGAGTTAACACATAAATAATTAATTTTATTCATTGACGTAAAGAATGTAAAATTGGTAAGAACATAAACAATTGATAGAGTAAGGTTATAGTTGCTTCTTTCTATTATGGTATGGTACAGTGTTACTTAAGTCTATGTGATTCTCTCAATGGAATATATCTGAAGGCAAACAGAACTAGTTTCTCAGATTGTCTGACTAAACTGTAAGACCGAGGCAGACCTTCAGTTTGCTTTAATAGGAGTAAATAATAAGTATATTGCAAATTACCAAATTTGTTTAAAAAACATTGCCCAAAACCAGAAGGATGTAGTAATTATTAATGACTGTATAGTTAATCAGTAATAGGTATAATGTGGATGTGATTTGTGCAATTTTTTACATTGTTTACATTCTTTACGTGAAAAAAGATTTGTAAAAATTAATTGTTTACATGTAAAGAATTGACGTAAATTATACTGCCCATCATTAGTTTTTTTTCTTTTTTTTTTACCCATTTATTTCAAAAAATTTCTTGCAATAAGATTTTAGCAACTCATAGATATCTAGTCAATAATATATAGGGTGAGTCAGGAGGAACGCCCAAAATTCTGGGAGTTTTCTACACATCAAAAAAATCCAAAAGTTGTAAGCCACTTTTTATTTGTTTTATCACCTATTAACCAACAAAAAAAAATTAAAATAAAGCAACTTTATCATATTTTTAAAACATAATTTCAAAATCAAATAAAAATCCTATTACAACTTTTGGGTTTTTCTGACATATTTACGTGTAGAATAAACTCCTAGAATTTGGTGCGTTCCTCCCGACTCACCCTGTATAACTAATTTACATACAAAGTTCAGATGATGAACTTTCTGTTTTTAAAAGTTTCCACCTTTTTACAGTGCCTTTTAATATTTTTCTCTTCTTTCACATGTACCTAAGTGCAAAAATCTGTTAATACTATAGTTTAAGGTTACTATTTAATTCAAGTTTTTGGTGGACTCCAGTATTTTTTTGTAAATATTAGAAATAAGGATACTTTATACATAATTAGGTACATAAATGTCTTGACATTGTAATAAAATGTAGGCTGAGGTATATACATAGATTGTTGTTTTTTTATTTCCCTGCATTTCTGTGATACTATAAATTTCGCATTATGTGCTCGTAAGAAAATAATAGTTGAGCTATATTAAAAAATTGTTCAGGATGTTACTATTGAAATATTGTGCCATATAAAATAATGAAAATCTGGGTCAGCTAATTTTTCTTGCAGTCTGCAACCCTCCTCGTACAGAATTTGATACTTAAATGGATATTTCGCCACAAAATGTATCTACTATAGTCCCCATTCAAAATATTCCTTGTTTCTAAGAGGTATTAGCGAGTTTTAGGACACTTGGTAGTTAAAAAAAAATTGTTTTTCTTTCCTTTTTTATCTAAATACAATTCTCACTACCGTTCCATGTCTCCACCCTGATATTGCATAGTGATATTCGGTAATTTAGCATCTAAATTTAAATTTTTTTGTTAAACCTTATACAGCGTACAGCGTGTCCTGGAAAGTTTGTAACAAAATATGGGAAAATTTATTTTCTTCTTCCTAAAAAGTTCTTCATCAGAAAATATGATCGGAATAATAGAAGTTGAGAAAGCATATACAATGGCCAAAAAATTAAAAAAAAAACGCCAAGGGAAAACTGCCCTTCGATTTTATTATAGGCCATAATGTAATAAAATTTTTCTGTATAAATCTCACAAGAAAATTAATTATTACAAAATCCAAAGACTAAATATCCGAAATTTTATATAAAAAAAAATTATTTAATACCAAATGAATTGTTAAAATTAAAAAACAAAATTTAATCTTCTACATGTACCTATTGTTGAACCTCTGAAACAGCCGTCCATACCATGTCAGAAAAAATCTCTTACACAGCATTTACACAGTTTCTTACCTTTAACCTTTCCTAAATTATATTCTCGAAAAGCCCGTGTACATACACCAACTCTTTTAGTCCGCCCCACAGAAAGAGCTCTAAGGGGGTGATATCTGGGTGGCCAGGGGACTTCAAAGTGTCCAGTCTATCGTTGGGAAAACATTATTGTATTTAAAAATTCAGCCACATTTGCAGAACTATGTCGGGGCGCTATCGTGCTGGTTTATGTTTCCGTGGCAATCGCATTAATTTGTTTGTTCTTTTGTAGTTACTGGTGAGTTACTGAGATTACGAAAAAAGTACCGCTAAATGGTTTAAGATTTAGTGCTGGCTTAAATTAAGACCTAGTTAGTCAGTTAGGTTTTGGCTGGATTTGGTCCTGTCATTGTTAATATGTCGTCATTGAAAACGTATGAGTTATTCTAATATTTCAGCTATTTGCTATTGGTTTTAAAATGATTTTCAACTTGGAACGTGTTGCCAGGATAATAGTTCTATTATTGTGGAAAGTACGTTAGTACTAAAATTTCCCTTTTCTTGAGAAAAAACTCTGAAACAAGTTCGTAGTATGAAACTTAGTCGTCTTATTCTTACACTTGTCACTTTACAACTTTTGATTGTGGAAATAGTTATAAATTTCAAAAATAAATCACGGCGTGACGTCATGCGCGAACCCGGACGAATTTGACACGGTTTGGTATCATACCTTCTTTTATTTGTGTAATGTTCATGAAGCAAAAGTTTTTAAGAAAAAATACCATTTCTGTGAAATCAAAAATAGAAGTTTCACATTCGTTAAGAACTTTCCAGGACACGCTGTAGCAGTGGCGCAGCCAGGAATACGCTCTGGGGGGGGGGGGGGGGATGGGTTTGACAAAAAAATTTGACAAATACGCTTGGGGGGGGGGGGGGTTGACAAATATTGCTTTATTTTCGTTAATTTGGGACATGGGTAGGGTAATCTTTAGGCCTGGGGGGGGGGGGGGTTAACACCCCCCCCCCCCCGTGGCTGCGCCACTGCGCTGTAGTAAAACTAGGTATACCTAAATATAGTTAAGTAGTTCCATTTAAACTTAATCGCTATTAATTCTGTTGGGAAATAAGTGTAAAACAGGAATAAATCGAATAAAGTATAAATAAACTTAAGCAATTATTTTTTAGGTATTTGATCTTGTTCCTTTTGCGTCCTACTTAAAATGCGGGACATTTTGCAGGACGCTTTACATGCGAGATAGCGTACAACAAGAAAAATTACTATAAGCTGGACGTATGCACGAATATGGCTCTCCTCTCCCACCCACCAAATCATGCAAATGACCCTAGTAAAAAAAGCACAGAAAGAATCTGTGGCCAACCATAAAGTAATGGATTTTTATCTCTAAATCGGATCAGAAGATGATGCGAGTTTTAAATTCTCGTGGTCAGTATAAAAATATTATAAAACTTAACCAAACGCTACGGTTGTCTGCTTCTGTTCATTTTCATGCGTTAATAAAATTGTCGTTTTTTAAGGAAAGTTTCTCAACAACGCTGTGGTCTTGAAAAGATTCCTCTAATTTGTTTTGTTATTTCTTATTAAGGGTACCGGATATGATTACTATAAGTTTAGTTTAGTATTAATGCGTGTTGTGCTGCTAACATATTTCTTTTCCTAAAGAATTTGACGGTTACCCGTACCCTTAAAAAGCTTTATAGGTACCGTAAAATGGGGTGATTAGGGTCTCGAGGGTGAATAGGGTCGAAACTGTGTTCGTTACCTAAATCCAGTTTTAAAATAAAATGCGCGAACGGTGCCGATTTTCGAACATGCCTTTTACATGTTGACACTTGCCAACACCGGACGTGATATTTATGTGTGTTGATAAACAACCTGTTGCGGCGTATTAGCCACGATAAAATTCGTAATATTTAGCGACAAAAAAGTTATCCCGTAAACGTGTCCCGTCTTTTTGTTAAAATTAACGGACAAAGATTATTGTGTTTGTGTAACTTAAAGGTAAATGTCCCAGCAACAAAATTATATAATTAGTGTTTTATTATGTGAACTGGTGTTTGTGTTAAGCCGATTTTTTTAGGGCGAAAATTTGATATGGTTTATTGGCCGTTACATTGTAACACACTTGATTCGTAAAATAGGTACGTTTAGAAACCAGTTTGTACTTTATTTACCTATTTAACCTATTTTTACAATAATATTTTTGACTTTTTTAGCAGACAATATAAACACAAATATTTTATGTAAAGTTTAATATACAACTTTTGTTACCTATGTTTGCTAAAAAAGCCAAAAATTATCTTTTTAAAACAGTTTAGCTGACCCTTTTTTTTACCCCAGTAGCGGTTTAATCGTATTATTTAGATTAACTTTTAATGGGTGACCCTATTGACACCGACTTTGAGGTGAATA
The DNA here is from genome assembly GCA_963971165.1 of Philopedon plagiatum. Classification (NCBI taxonomy): domain Eukaryota; kingdom Metazoa; phylum Arthropoda; class Insecta; order Coleoptera; family Curculionidae; genus Philopedon; species Philopedon plagiatum. The sequence continues at coordinate 24,861,709 of OZ020195.1, forward strand.
GGGTCAAGCATGAATATATATATATATATATATATATATATATATATATATATATATATATATATATATATATATATATATATATATATATATATACAGTCGAACTCGGTTATAACGAACGCGACGGGACAAAATGATATGTTCGTTATAAAAGGGCGTTCGTTATATCCAGTCTGACTATTTATAACAATCTTCCTCAATGAAATCTTTATTGAAAAATATCAACATAAAAAAATTCTAATATAAAAAATAAACATTACATAAAACAGCTAATCATAGAAAAACAAAATTATGTACATACATACACATTATGTATTTATATAATAAAATTATGCATACACTACTTGTTTTGAAGAGAAAGAAAATCTGTTATTTTATTTTGGACTTTATTTTTTTAAAAAGCCGGATTTTCAGTGAATCTATAATCCTTATCGTAAGCCGGCAATACGTACACCGGTTCGCTAAAACCGAACCGACCCGCAGAAATTCAGAAATTTGTCCTTAAAAATGTTCGTAAAAAGCGATAGTTCGCTATAAGCGTGTTCGTTATATCCAACCACTAAAAGTATGTGTTTATATGAAGGCTTTTATCGTACTTTAAAATATGTTCGTTATTGCCGGGCGTCCGTTATTACCCGAGTACGTTATAACCGCGTTCGACTATATATATATATATATATATATATATATATATATATATATATATATATATATATATATATATATATATATATATATATATATATATATATATATATGAACAGGAAAGAAAAAAATACAGTTAGGTATTTACAATTTCTGCCAAACCAAATTAATGCCTGTATAAACTTTTCGCGCGCGACCAGCTTTTAAGACAATAAATTTAACATAATATATTATATCTGCTTCAGTGATATCTTTGATACTACTTTTATTAGGATCCACCCACGCGAACTACGTCCACTTAAATAGCATTCAGCATTGCCACAGTGGAAAAACTATAGGTACTTATTTATTTCGTTTTAGCACGTCTAAATAATAAAAGCTTGTTTTTAAAAAGTATTTTTACAAGATTTTATTTTCAATTAATTCCCTTTTTGGGAGTTTTTTGTCCCCTCTAAACAGGAGTTACAAAAAATTGTTAAAAATTTCATGTTACTCTTTTTTTCTTTTGATATGGAAGATGCCTTAGCTAGCTCTTCAGGGTACGTGGGTTTCTCGATGACACAAAAAGCAATAACAATAACAGGGATTGTAAATATCATGATATTTACTGAAAATATCAAAATATCGGATATTTACGATATATATCGGATATTTTGATATATATCGGATATTTTCATTTTTGTTAAAAATATTATTTTACTAGTAGGTAAAAGTTTTTGAAAAAAAAATAACGCAAAGATAGAAACCTTATCTTTATTGATAAAAAACAACAAAATAGAATTTAAAAATGAAATTCATATTTTTTCTGACGAAAAAAACCAAACCTAATACAAATAATTCTAGTCTTTACAAAAGCCGTGCTAGAGGCAAGTCATCCATATTGTCGGAATCGGAATCATCTAAGAGATCCCGCTCTGTCTCTGTTGCTACATTCTGCAGATTTCCTGATCCTGAGGCTTCACTGCACTGACTTCGATCCCAAACAAAATCTAAATTTGATGCTCTACTGGACATACTTTTATTCTGGTTAAAATATCGAAACATAAACGTTAATTTTCCAGCCTTTTCATTCCCCAATTTATTTCGAAGTTTTGAGTGGACAAGACCGAATGTCGAAAATATTCTTTCTAGCCCAGCAGTAGCCGCTACGGCTCTTAGTAACATAGAGCACATGTTTAAAAACTCCTTCTGGAGGTCAGCCCATCTAAAATATTTTTCAGCGTCAATTATGTTGACGGATTTCCACCATGTCATAGGAGGAGTTGTTTTAAAGTGGTGCCCAAATAAATATGAAGGAAATGGTTTTGAAGCAGTGCTCATTGCCATTATTATTGGAACAAATCCTGGGTTAAATTTCTGTAGGTACTCAAAAGCAGCATGCTTTTCCTCATTATTTAAATTATTTCCTTGGAATCTGTGGTCGCACAAATTAGCCAAATAATGTGCAGCCGTTAGAGCCATTTCTTTACGTTTCTTAAATTGCCTAAACACATTTGCTGGTTGTCCATGCAAGTCTTTCCAATTTTTTCCATATTTCTACTGCCACAGCTATAGTTGCTCCATCTCTCTGCATTCTATCAAGAGCCACTGCTATTGGTTTCATACGTCGCAAAAAATCCTTTGCATTAATTGTAATATGAATATCATTGACAATTCTGAAAATATCTTTGTCAATTAATTCCTTCTTGTCCTGACACAATTGAACTAGTATACCACGATTTTCTAGGTAAGACGCTATGGCATCAGAAGCAGTATTCCATCGAACTTGTTGTGGGGTGATTAATCTTTTTCCTTTAGCTTCCTTATACCATGCAGCTGGTAAATGTGTATTTCGAAAATATTTAATGACTTTCACAATTTGCTCTAGTAAACCTGGTATTTGTATATCAGAAGCTAGTAGGTGTAATATATGCGCAGAGCATCCATACTGAATAATATTATTTGTCGGAGTTTCTTCTTCTAATAAACGTCTCATTTTCATCACGTTTCCAGTATTATCAGTAACAAAACTTGTCACTTTAGCTGCAAAGAACTCTTCGGTTTCTTTTATAGCCTCCATTGCTATTCTTTTCAGGTATTCGGCAGTATGTGCATTTCCAGATGTATCGATTGTTTTAACTAAAAAAGATTCCCCATATTCGCTGGTAACGGAACAACATACGATGGGTTCATTGTGTACATTGGACCAACCGTCCAAAGACATAGACAAATTTGCATTTTCTAACCTGTCTTTGGCGTCTTTCATAACATTCTTGTAAACTTCTTCTAACAACTCATCTGCCAATTTTCTACTTGAGGGTGGTTTAAAACCTGACCTTAACATGCTGCACATGCTTTTAAATTCGGGGTTATCAGCATGTGCAAAGGGGGTATTAGTAGCATACAAATATTTTGCTATTTGCAGGTTAATTTCGTGGGCGTATTGGGAGGAAGTTGCTATGAAACTGCAGTCTCTCACGATTTTAAGACTAGCAGGAACTGGAAGAGTCTTTTTTTTCTTGGCAGCTGGCAAGTTATCAGGTCCCGGTGGTGATGGTGTACCTAAAAAAGTACATTATTTTATTACTTACTTTATTACTTACCAAAATTAAATAAATTCAAATCCCAAACCCAAAAGTAGTGATGCGACATCGAAGGAAAATATCGATGTTTCTCTAACATCAATAAACATCGCACATCACTACCCAAAAGTTCATTTTAAAATTTAAATTTTTGTTTTGTAGAATTTGACAAAATTGCAAAATGAAAATATAAAATTTATAAACTATGATTCATGTAGAATGAAATGAAAATGTATGACATAAAAATAAATTTAAATAAATACATACTTTTATTTGTTTGTCCTTCACTTATTTCATTTGTGTCTTGGATCTGGGTAGAACTACGTCCAGTGTGCGTATCTTTATCATTGTTACAATTCTGAACATGTTTGTTCATCCTTTGAGGTATGCCTTGCATCTCTAAACCACATTTCTTGCAAACTGCCCATTTGCCACTATTATTTTCTTTAGATTTGCAATGAAAATATGTCCATATCGGATTTTTCTCTCGCGGCATTTTGTTTCTATTATTAATTAAGCGCGTAATCCCGAAAATATTCCATCAACACAGTCACAAAATAATATGCACGTTGTCCGATCTAGGGGAATTATCGTTTTAAAAAATCCCAGTATAGCGCGGTTGCATATTTGTACTTAAACGAAAGCCGCCATTGCCAGATTTAAGAAAAAATATTCTTTTTTAACAAGTTGATATATATCCAAATATTGATATAAGATAAATATCGCGATATATATCACTTGATATATATCTGCGAACCCTGAACAATAATACTTTTATTAAAGTTTTCTAACTACAATCTTACAGCCACTCAACTCAACTTGGCTAGCGCGCCGCTCCTCTTGGACGCTACTCGCCAACTAACTAACAAAATAAAAATGGTATCCTACGTCCTACACTAATTTCTCTGCCGCTGCAGTTCATGTTCATCAGCGGGTATCGAACGCATCCGAACGACCCCGACTACTGCTCTCTTCACCGTGCACCGGTCACTACACCACCACAAAGACTTCAAATTCGCAAAGAATTTTTTCAAAAAAGTTTTAACTTTTCGTTATTAATTTACTCAATCTGCTTAAAAAGGTTTTATAGATTTGTTAATTATATTATTTGTTGAGGTTTGGGTATAAAAAAGTAAATACAATTGAAATGCAAAATATACATTAGGCTATATATTTAATTAATAAATACGTAAATCGTTTTTACATTTTAATCAACAAATTTTCAAAAAATTACAATGTTACAAATTAGTACAAAATTAATAGTCAGTGAAACACCGTTGCGTCAAATCGTGTCAAATTCACCGCGATTTGTATACCCGAACGTAAAATTAGATAGTATCAGAGAGTAGTCTATGATAGTATCCATCACTTACTGGTTGGTTGTCGACTCTTACGGAATCTGTCACCTATCGACCTCGTTCTGAAATTCCACACGACTATTTTTAGTTTATTATATTAGCAAGTCTCTTTGGATTCACCTCTCAAATAACAAAAAAATAGTGTTATTAAAAAAGGCAGATAAAAATCGCGCACCAGCATGTTTCCAATCCACCATCTGTAGGTTGAGAGCAAGAACTTTACCACAAGACCAAGGACCTTTAAAATGGAACTTGCAATCACACTAAGGATTCGGTGGGTGGCGGATTTTGCACCAGTCGGCTACATGACATTATGTAAATGGAAGAATGCGAAAAAGTAAAGAGATCATATTAAAAGAATGCAAATAAAAACCGCCAGAACATAAAAAAATGTCAGTACAAAACACCTAAATATTGTTAAAATTTACCAAGAAAATGTATAATTAAATGCGGCAGATAATATTTATATCATTTGTTTTCTATAGAAGTCAATCTGGCGAATTAAATTAATAAGCTATTCCTAATTCTATTCTGGCCCAAGTACGAGCAAAAAGGCAACTTTAAGGATTTCAAACTACAGTTACTTACACTGACTTGCGATATCCGGTAACACAGAGATTAAAGTAGGCTACTTAATAATTTACGAGTCTTCGGCAGTGTCAGTGGCAGTTGGAGATTTGCACTGCAAAGCATTAGGGAGTTTGATTGGGTGGGGAGTCGTGTATCGAAATTCGTTTGTCGAACCTTATCACGGTTTACTAGTAGTGCAAAAATCACCGAATAAATAAACAAACCGGTATTTTAGCTAAGAAAATCATAATAGGTGTATGCGATTTAAATTTCAATTATTTAAAACTGGTGGAGAGAAATAAGTAACGTTGGTGATATAACGGAAATAAGTGAAATATCTGGGAAAACTAAGCTCACAGGCGCAAAATTAGACGGAGTAAAGGAAATAAAGAAACTACAAAGAAATCAAGGGCGAAACAAAGTAAGATCAAAAAATAGACAGTGACGATTACACGCCAGAAGATGGAAAGCGGAAAAGGGAAATAGAGAAGCTTGAAGTAAAAAAACACAGAATACCACAAAAGGAAAAACAAAAAAAAAAGAAGATAAGCTGGATTCACCGACAGAGATGATGGAAGAACTAATGAAGGACACCAAAGAAATAAAAGAAGACCAGAAGGCATACCAACGAGTGCTAAAGGAACTAAAATAAGAAAATAAAATGCTAAAGAATGAAAATAAGATAATAAAAGAAAAAATGAAAAATGTAGAAAACATAGTAAAGCAAAGCATAGACTGGAAACTGGCAGAATCAGGAATAATATAGTGGTATCGGGTCTGGAAACGAAAGAAGGCAATAGAACGGACCCAAAGTGTGAATTAAAACATTCCATCGAAAGAGCAACAGGCATAAAAGTCCAGATAAAGATGGCTACAAAGATAGGAACAAAAATATGTAAAGTGGAATTAGAAAACTCACTGGATAAGGAAGAGATTATGAAGAATAAAAATAAATTAAGATAATTGCGAGAGAGAATATATATAAACGACGAAATGACAAGAGAAGAGCGAGAAACTCAGAAGAAGATAAAGCAAATAGCAGAGGAAGGAAGAAAAAAGGGAAAGCAACAAAAACAGGATACCCAAAAATCATAACTGAGGGAACAGAATGCAAATGGGATAGAGAGAAGACGGATAATTAAAAGAAAATTTAACAAATACAAAAAACCACCGACCAAAAAACTGAGAGAAAAGGAGAGAGAAGACAATATGATGACGACACACGCGACACGAGAGGGGAAACGAAGCGAAAAGGAAAAATAAAACACAAGCAGAAAATCACAATATAAATGAGGTAGGTAGAGAATGAACGAGACAATAGTAAGAAAATTATATGCAGCAAGGACACCAAGGAAGAGAGGAAGAGAAAGATCAAGGAGAACGTGACGAGATGAAATAAGGGAAGCAGCAGAACGAAGAGAAATAAAATTCGAAGACATCGATAGACTGACACAAGTCAGAAAGAATTGGAGAGAAATATGGAAAAGAAACCCATCGCAAAACGACTCAACTTCCATCCCCTGCCTCAACCCCGTACGGGTAGATAGGCATAAGGAATAATAAGGAAGCATTAGTGAGCCAAGTACAACTTGAAAGTTGCTGCAAGTGGTCTTACATTTCATTGAAAGTTAAGTAATTATTTGCAGATAACTGTTACCTATTGATAGGTAGATGATATCTTCCATTGCCAGCCAATATCCTAAGTTCAATGTAATACATTTGCATGCGGGCTGTAACCAACAGTTTTCTAGGGTACTTTTAGGGGAAAGCCCAATTTTAACATAGATTCAGTCGTTAGATATAACAGGATCAACAATACTTAAAATATCAGTAGCTATGTGTTTTTTGTCAAATGTATAACTTTGTATCAATATATTTACCTTAAAATTATAAACTAGAACTCTATTTAGTATTTTGAATAGCGTATTTTAAATAAAAGTATAAAATTATTAAATGATTTGAATTATTTCATTTATGCACTCTTATTTACAAATAAAAAGGGGTTAGTAACAAGATAATCTCATCAAATATCAATACATTTCTCATAATTGTTAGTTTTAATAGACGCTTTTAGGCGGCTATGGTTAGTTTCTGTGAAGTTTTTTTTTTAATTCTTTATTCCCCACCAACTTAAAGTTGATTACAGGGAATATATAACATAACATTAAAATATATAACATTAAAAAATATAACAGTATTAAGAAAAACTATTAAGACAGTCAGTTTTTAAAATACTTTTTAAGGTTTATTTTAAAAGTCCTTAAAAAACTGTTAAAAACATCCAAATTTTTAAATAATGCTTCTTCAGGTGTATTTTAAATAACTGTAATCTTGATTTTCTTTATGTTTTTTGGAAGGTCATTATAAATTTTTATGCCATTATGTAATAAAGACTGCATGCAATAATTTAGTCTGCCTCGTGTTATGATTATGTAAATCATTAATAGGATAAATCTGTACGATTGTTTGTTTTTTACTTAATATTAAAGATTGAATGAATATCCATGTTTTTAATTTATACAAATTATCAATGTTTAAATATCCTAACGGTTTATATAAGTTTATTGTTGGTTCAAAGTATGGTAGTCTGTAAATACACTTAAAAATTTTGTTTTCAAGTATTTTTAAGGTTTGTAGATTTATCTTATTTGCTGATCCCCAAACTGAAATTAAATATTGCAATTTTGAATGCACTAAACAATAATAAATATTCTGTAAATATTGCGAATCTTGAACAATATTCCAATTAATGGTGATATGTAACTTCTAAGATTTTCAATGTGTTTTCGCCAATTTAAATTTTCATCAATATACAGCCCAAAAGTTTTATTGTACTTGAATAAAGAATATTTTTATTATTTAGTGTTATACAAACTGTTTTTTCATTTATTTTTTTTATTAATAAGTATATATGCTGATTTATTTAAATTTAACGTTAATTTATGCGAATGTAGCCAGTGAAATAGTATTTCTAAATCATATTTAATATTACACTGAATTTCGGAAATACTATCTTCAAAATAAAGGACTGTTGTATCGTCGGCAAACAATTTTAAATTTTCCCTCAATTTTAAGGTAGATATAGAATTTATGTAAATTAAAAATAAAACAGGACCTAAAATAGATTCTTGTGGGACTCCACAAGTTATTATTTTCGAAAAATTTATATTACTTCCAATTTTGACAGTTAAAGAATTAAACTTCACGTCATCAGTTTGGTTGACAAATGAAATTTAATCCACTGTAACCAACGCCATCTCAAAACGCCTAATAATCTTGCTTGAAGCTATACTAATTTTCAAGACATATCTCAATTTTTCTTTGCATCAACTAATTTCATTAATAATACTTTTAGGTAATAAATGTACTAAAAGGCAGTTATCTAGATATGTCTATGCTTTATAAGCCACGCCTATTTTTAATAGATTGGCTGCTTGCCTAAACTAATGTAGGACAAACTAAGTCCTCTTAGATCCTTCTACACAAAATATGTTTTCAAGCATGTCTACAGTAAAAAACAAATTATTAATAATTATTTATAAGTCACTCTTATTCCTTTTATTAATGTTTGTTATTTTCACATTCTCGAAAATAATTTTAAACACGATTTTCGAACGCCTTAAACTGCCTGGAAGGCAATCCAGAGTCAATGAGTACTCGTCTAGACATATACGTTTATTTCCGAAGTGAAGATTAGGTATAGTCGGGACGTTTTTTGGATGTGTTTTGCATCTCTCATGTGATTGATTCAAGCAAGATGGCAGCCTTTTTGCCTTTACGTTGTACTGACTGACATTCTACTGCCGCTAGGCATACACGTTCAGATTCACTAAGAAAGTTTAAAATTTAGTACCGGTTTAAATTAAGATCTTCTAGTTCATCAGTTATGTTTTGACAAGTTTTTGTCCTGTCGTCGTTAATAAGACGTCATTGAAAACACTTATGATTTATTTGGATATTTCAGCGATTTGCTTGGTTTCCAAATGATTTTCATCTTGGAACGGGTTGCTAGAGTGAATTTAGTTCTATTATTGTCCAAAGTGCGTACTAAAATTGCCCTTTTCTTCATAAATTTGCGAAAAAGCTCCGAAATAAATTCATAGTATAAAATTTAGTTGTCTTATTCTTACAGTTGTCAGTTTAAAACTTTTGGTTGTCAAATTAGACCGGACTAGCGTTGGAGAATCTGGATGACAATGTCAAAAATAATAACAGTAACGTGTGTCAACTGATGCATTGTACGAGAACTATATATATATGGAACTGAAATACGACACATCTAAAATTTCACTGGCCGCGCCTGATACCAATCGACAACTTTTGTTATAGTCCGGCAAGTGGAAATATTTCCACTTGCCGGACTATAACAAAAGTTGTCGATTGGTATCAGGCGCGGCCAGTGAAATTTTAGATGTGTCGTATTTCAGTTCCTACGCAGGGGACCCACACCATATTATATGATGTTACTATTGGGTACTCTAGAAACCTTTTCGTAAAAAAATATTTAATTTTAAAATTTGCGAAAAAAAGTTAATTTTTTGGGCCACTTCACCTGAGAGCTGAGAAAGTTCTGAAGAAAATTTTACTTCCAAGGTTTTTTCATAAATTTTATCAGATTTTATCGATAAAATTCAAAGTTCATTGATTTACCTCTAAAATCTTGAAATTAATTAGTTTTTAAAATTTTTACCCTAAAATATTTTGTCTAGGAAATAATTTAAAGTCATTTCTTTAAGGAAAATTAGAATATTTTTACGAAACTTCTAATTTGTCGACAAAATTTTATATAATTAATGAAAAATATGCAGAGTAAAATTTTCTTCAGAGCTTTCTCATCATAAGTCATAAGTTATTGAATGAACATATTATTATTATTTAAGAAACATGTATTTCAAAATACTTTTTTAAAAAATTCAATAAATACTTACATATAAATGACCATAAAACTATTTTGTCAAATTTCATAATCGATCACTTTTCAGTTCTGGACGACACTTTCTTACGTTATTGTATTTTGCATTTAAAATTATAGATAGTTTTCCTTCTACGGCACTTATTGTTTTTCCTTTTTTTGATATCCCGTATATACTGGGTCAAAATTTTTGATTTGAGTGTTATTTTCTCAATAAGCAGAACTTCTAACGTATAAAATTAAAAAATTTACCATTTGTTAAGATGGTTTCTGGACACGCTGTAGAGTGAAGCTAATTCATTTTTTGCAAAGATTATTGTCAAGTTTGAAGGTCAAAACTCCTGCTTAATACTAGATGCCATGCTCAAAGTTAAAAAATTGCGCGAAAACCTATTTTCTGTAGCAAATAGCAAATAGCAAAATATACAAATTGATAAATTAAGAAAAAGTATAAATACTCGCTTGTAGCATAATAGCTTATGTACATAAAATGTAAACTTTTGACGAAACGGTGTGTCGTTTTAGTTTTTGCTGTAATGGAATTGTTTTATATAAATCTAACTCTCAAATGTCTGTAAAGTTAAATTTGAAGTAACTGAAGATGACTGGGTGTTATTACTATAAACTGGAACAGAAACAAAGCTGCAAGACACGGCCGTTGGAGACAAATGTTCCATCACCGGTTTTTCCTCTTGGTTATTTAACTGTTTGGTTTCATCTTCGTCTGCTTTATAAATATGTTGATGTATGAGAGGATGGCGTATTCTTATCGCATCAATTACATCTAGTAAATTTTTGGAATCCATCGCTAATATATGGGCAGCACTCAACATTCCCCTAAAATATATAAATGTTGACTTTAATTTTTATGTTCTAATTGTATAGGTTCTTTCCTATTAGTTAAAGGTAGTACCGATTCCCAGAATTGATCATGATCACAACTAAAAAGAACTTGAAAAAGTCATCTTTTGGGTTATTGCCCATCCTGTAAGCCTACTTTCTTCATCTCTTTAAAAGTAAAATCACCAGTTATACGAAAAATTGTATTTTCCTTATGTTTGTTCTAGAGTTGCAGTAAATTTTATTTGTATATGAAAAATCAAAAGGGCACAGGCTTTAAGCAAATTGCTCTAGCAAGATATGGGGATCAATAAAAATAAATTATAAGTCCTTGTATAATTTATTTAAATTGCACCTTATGTCGTCAGTTACTAACAAACCAAACTATTGCATATTATGCAAAATACGTAATATTTTTCTTACAGAAATAAGTAGTTAGAGCAAAATTAATTGTTGTCCCCCTGTAGAGGACCTAATGTACCTTTGTTAAATTGAAGGGTACCAGCCGTAGTTCTATGTAAAATAATATTTTTATAAAATGTTTCTTTTTGATTTATGTACAGGGTGTCGCAATTTTCGACACTTGCAGGTTACCTCGGTTATCTTTAAAGATAGAGAGCTGCGGTTTTCGCAATCCCGTGCTACTTTTTCGTGAAATGTATTATGCTACAAACAGAATTTTATAGCCCCCTTCGTTTCAGAGATACACGGCGATTTCAAAAATGTGCCATTTTCAAGCCTCCCTCGTATTTCAGTTGCCTTTTAACTTATCTGTAAGGTAAAAAACTGAATATTATGAATGAAACTGATTATTATATAGTTTTTTGCGTAGAATCCAGTGACGTAGTCAATTTTTTCTAGAAGGAACCAATTTGAAGATAAAAACCAAAGTTGCATTTTTTTGAATGGGACATCCTGTATATTTTGTTTTCATAGTGTTTGGGTTTTATATATATTTTAATTCCCTATTTAGTAAAGTCCACAATTAATGTTGGGTACTAGATTTTAAATTCGCGAATATGCGCGTAAAGTGTTCACATGACACATTTACTGGCCCTAAAGCGCATGGACGCATAGTACGAAAACAGAGTACTAACAGATACGTTGTACTGACTGCTACTCGGCCGCATGGCCCAATTACTTTCTCGGGTGTTTTCCCCATTTTTATAGATAATTTCTCTCTAAAACTGCCCGCAAACTAGTGATAGTGTTCCCGATCCATGGTTCTGGAAGAGCAGCACATGAGCTCAATCAGGTGGCCACCACGAAGAAACAGTTAAAGTGATTTCGACGTCAAGGTAGGCCATATTAGTATTTGTGTCATGCTATCGCCGTTTGTCAAACGACTTTTAACAACTATTCTTTCTCATCTCCCCAACCAAAAGTATATACAGTCCACTTTTAGCTCTTATTATACCAAAACCCAACACATAGGCTTTTCAAAAATATATAATTGTTGGTATCTTTGGATGTTTTGGAATAACTTCCGAATTTTAAGTATATTTCATAGTAGGCCGTGATATAATGATTTAAAACAAATGATTATAATAGTATCCTTTCAGGCTGCAAGTCAGACCGCTTGTCAAAATTTTTAAGAGATCATTTGAAAAAATTATTGTTCCAAAAACCCCTTACTTGTTTTTTATTACTGTGTTTTCGTTTAAAAAATGGCTAAAATGAGCTTTCAAAAGTATGATATGTTAGTTTGCTATACTGAATCGACCGAAAATTCGCATGATGCTGCCGAATAATATTTTAACAGGTAGTATGATTTTATATCTATTATAAATTTATATCTGGCTATATTCATTCTAGATATCCAGAAAGAAGTAGTAGATACAAATGAACATTTCCTTTTCGCGTAGTGCATAATTAGACGCCCTTTTTCATCTTTCTCAGATTTTTCATAATTAAAAGAAAAAATACACAAAGTTTAAGAACTAAACAAAACCAAACAACACAATCAAATTTATATTACCACCATCTCTAAATCCCAGTAACTTTCGGCAACCTCTCTATTTTTGTAATCAGAGCGTTCATTATTTTTGGTGAATACGATATTACATTAAAAAAGAGTTAAACCTCATTTTACAGTTAGTTATCAGACTTTTAAGCTGGCAATGATGAATACGAGAGGCGGATGAAAAGTTAAAAATCTGAGTTATAATTTTTTTAAATTAAAAAAAAACTGTCACTACCCAATAACAAAAACGCTTCTATATCTTTGTGCTAATGTTGAATCATGATACAAATAAAAGAAGATATGATTCCGCGCAGGTAGGCGTAGCCATTTACGTCACGCCGTGACCAATTCCGCGATATTTTGTAAACGAAACACGTCTTTTTTAAGATCGCGTTGTGTTTTCTACTATTTTTTGGTGTTTTTCTATTATTTTTAGGAGTTTTAAAAGTAAAAATGAGATGTGCTGTGTATGGTTGTGATGTGGACAATCAATCAAACGATGTAATCAATGTATGTATTTATCCCTTTATTTATATGATTATTTTAAATCATATACTATAAAATTTGTATTATAAGCAGGAGGCAAAGTATATTGCCAATAGAATTTATATAAAATCGCCTTTAACTAACGTAAACTCTATATTGCGCGTTATAAATTTCAAAACTAAGCCACGGCGTGACGTCATGCGCGAACCCGGATGAATTTGACGCGGTTTGGTATCATACCTTCTTTTATTTGTATGATGATGTTGAATATTCTAAATTTATCACCTTCAAAAAATGCAATGGTTTAAATTACTTACTTTCTATATTCGGTATTCACCGTAGTTCTACTATATTGTTGAGCCAATTTCATCGCACTGACTAATTCTCCCATATCTTTAGAAAGTACTTTATGCGCCATCTCCACTTCTCGGATAGCGGATGCGGGAAGATGGCCTACTATTTCATCAACACTTGTAAGAAGCGCACGAAGATCTAAACCAACTTTTTTTACCAACTCTAGGTACTGATCAGCTTGTGACTGTTGTACTCCATGAGATAATGCCATAACAGCTCTTACGACATCCGTAGTACACTTATAGACTTTGTCATTTGTTCTATCTAGTTGTAAATTTTGATTTTCCTGAAATATAACAAAAAAATATTTATTATATACTAGTCGGACTCGCAAACATCTGATTAAGAAGCAGTGCCGGCTTATGAAATTTCAAAGTTGTATATCTCTGTTCCTACTTACAGGACCCGTACCAAATTTAGGGGTTTTTATAGTGAGCCCCCTGGGACTGTTTTGGCAAAGAAAAAAAACATTTTGTAATTTGCGAAAAAAAGTTGAAGTTTTTTTTAGCCCCCCTTGGGAAAAAATGAACACTTTTAGGTATTTTATTTATTATTTTTTCTAAACAAATTTTACATCATTTTGTCGAGAATTTTTAAATTTTAAGAATGTGTTAGTAGAAAGTTATAGTCATTTGAATTTTTTTTAATTATATTTTAGCTTTAAAAAAATTGAAATGACTCTTAACTTTCTACTAACACATTTTGTTGTCTTAAAATTAAAAAATTCTCGACAAAATGATGTAAAATTTGTTTAGAAAAAATAATAAATAAAATACCTAAACGCGGTCATTTTTTCCCCAAGGGGGGGGGGGGGGGGTGCTAAAAACATTCAACTTTTTTCCCAAATTACAAAATGTTTCCTTCTTTACCAAAACATTCCCAGTGGACTCACTATTAAAACCCTTAAATTTAGTACGGGTCCTGTAAGTATGAACAGAGATATACAACTCTGAAATTTCACCAGCCGCCACTGCTGAATGGTCCATTTCGTAAAAAAGTAAGTTGTGCACAACCCTACCGGCTATAAATACCTTTATATTTTCGTGATCATTGCTGATTTCAGATTCTTTGTTCGAGCCGCTAACCACAAGTGTGGATAAGACAGAAGCTGCAGGCGAAGGGCTTTTACTACTACTACTGGTACATAACGATCCTGTACTACTTTGTAAATCGTTCCTACTCCTACTTAAGCTCATTTCTGCCATACTATTAGCCAACTGAGAATTAGAATAATTTGGCGAACTAGCTGACATAATATACTGATCTTCCAATCCGTTTATGTCCGACGATGCTATACTTAGCCTTTTCTCCTAAAATAAAATAGGGCATTAATAACTATAACTATAAACTGCTGGCCAAAAAGAACGGTAATTGTTTTTCGGGTCATTTAGAATTTCACTGCATATATTTGAATGGGTAGTCTACAGATATACCCTATACTCTTTTTGTCAAATCTCAGTTTTTTATTTAAAAAAAAACCCTAAACCACCCCCATATCCGCCGCTTCTTAAAGGCATGACGTCATGGGCTAAAGGGAAAACAAACTAACCAGCCGCGGCGTAGCCAAACTTAAATGTTACCTTGACATCTAATTTTTTTGTGAAAACCGAAAATAATCCAAAGCATTGTTAATTCCAAAGACTTATTTTACTAAAACTATCTAGTTTAATTTAATATCAATTTATTTTCTTAATATGGGAAAATATGGACCAAAAAATATATAAGAGGTTAGAAATGTTAAGTCCTAAGTAAAATGTAGAAACACGAAATTTGAATAAAAATCAATATAAATTAGTACGCATCGTACCACCAGATGTCTCTGCAGCTCGTTTTCTCGTGGCGGGTAGTTTAAAAGTGATATGTTTAATATATTAATTTAATTTCAAGCTAGTATTTGATTATTTTAAAGACAATTTATTGTCTTTTTTTTCGTATGATACAATAAAATATTATGTATTCAGTAAAACCAGCTATAAATTGATGATTTTACTGATTAGATTATATTTTAGAGGGCATTACCTATTACCAAACTAAAAAAAACAATAATAGTCTTTATCAATCAAATGCTGATACTTATAAACCCTACACAGAATAATATGTAAAATATAACTACAAAACAGTTATTGTTATCACATTGTTTTTAATATTCTTTTAATGCCTTAAATGCAAGTAAATAAAAAAAACACAAGTTAGTAGATTAAGATTAAACAGGAAATAAAGAAAGGTAAAATTCCCAATTTATTTTATTTAGATACCTAAATACAGCTGGCAAAAATATTTTAAAAACGACACCCTCTATTCTGCAACTGGGCAGTTTGTCCTATATAAAAGTGCAATTTTTATAACCCTTTTGTTCACTAAATTTATATGTAAAAGGTGTGTTAGGTATGTCCCTTTTACATATGAGTAGTTTTCCATGGAAAAAAGTAATTTTTATAAACTTGAGACTATATACCTATATAATACCCCTAAGTTGCCCCTAAGCTTGAAAGATGACCCCAAATTTTTACTAATTCATGCTGAAATTCATGAAGGAATGGAATGAATGGATAACTACACAAATGTAAAACCAGTATGAAAAACATTGTCTACCAGGATTTATAAGAAAATTAGGGAGTGCGAGGAAAAAAAATTAACAGACAACATTGAGTTGAGGCTTAAAACTACAATTAATTTCTCGGCCTCCAATGCAACCCAGCATTATTTAAAACAAATATTAAATATATTGTTTAAACAAAGGCAGAATTCTTAAAGAACAAACAACAAAAAGAACAATGGTAAAATAGGCTCTCTTGTGTCCATTAAGGCAGGTGACAAAAATGATATTTTTTGTGAATTTTGACCTGCTGAACATGACGGCGCAATTAGCATTACCGGATGCTTCCGGGAAAACCTTTTTCTTTAGTATCAAGTATATAAATTTTAATCACATCACGTTGTTCAGCAGGTCAAAATCCATTATAAATAATATTATCAGCTTTCACGTTTGATACCTTGACAGGCAAAAAATTACCTTTTTTACGATTGTTTTTTAAACCCCTTTTTGTTATTAAAACAAAACATATACTTTCACTTCACTTCACTTAAAACCATCCTAAAATTTGCAACAGTTTCTACGTTATAAATGAATTTAAAATATACAAAAATAGCTAATGAAATTGTTTAAAACTATAAAATAATTATTGCACCGACCTGTCACAGATTGCGGCGAAATTTGACAAATGTTTACACGTCAACTATCTTAAAGTTCAAAGAACGAGTGAAATGATGGTAGCCTACTTGCAGAAGAATTATCCTACAGTGCCACGTAGTGGTACGATGGACTACTAAAGGTGTAACGGTCGTGTTTCCACTTATTCAATTCAAGTTTCACCCATGTGCCATAAACGATAAAATTTGAAGTGGTGTTTCTATATCACACAATTTATAAAAAAAACTAAAAATTAAAAAAAAAATTAAAAGGTAGGCTTATGGATTCATTTAGCAAATGAGGTGAAAACTCATACCACTCTATATTTTATCGTTCATGGATTAGCGTTCCTGCAATTTCTTTTTGCAAAATCTCCCTAATAGCGGTAGTTCGGTCGACCAGCTGATTTGAAGATTACCTTTGCAACAACAAAGAGACGGAGGACATGGACAGCCAGCAAAAGCAAGATAAGATGTATTTCGTAGTTGTCAAAAACCATGTGTACGGAAGAAATTGTATGATTCGGTAATTTTTCTATGGTTTTTTAATAGTTCTGATAGTAAAAAATACCGTGGATTCTTTTAAGCATTGTATTTAGTTAGTTAGTGTAATGTTTTTTCACTAATGGCTGTACCTACGGTTTTGTTAGTATTGCACAAGTGGGTCAAGTTTAAAGTAAAAATCCTTGTGTAATAAGGGAAGTGAATTTTACAGAGATTTTACTTTACAAGTATCAAAAACATTATTTTTCAGTTTTAATAGGTAGTGACAAAATATCTTTTACATTTTGCGTTTGATGTGTTATTTGAACTTTTTTTAGTGTTAGTCATGCGTTGGTTCCTTGCATTAAATTAATGGCTGTACTTTTAATATATGCAGTGAATTTCATAACTCTCTGTATATCTAGCTGAGAAATGTCCTATAATATAATATAAAATTTTAAGAGCTTATTTCTTGTAGACTAAATGACGGTAAATCCTTTTGACCTATTATATAAAGTATAAAATATTATATATCTTACCAAACTTGTCTCAGACTCAGCTAACCATTTTGAGTCTTCTTTCGATTCCATTTGTTGTTGACGCAGCCTTTGTTCTAAAATGTGTTCACTGATACAACTTGTTGCCTTATATGTCAAGTTTTCTTCTGGTTGACTAGCGGATAATGACATTGGCTAAAACAATATTATTATATTTTATTTATTACACCTAGCCACGCGACAAAGAAGTTGCTTCAACCGGCACAGAAGTTTCGCCACTGTTAATTTATTGATTTAATATAAATATAAGAAAATATCTGGAGCCATCCAATTGATATAATGCAGGTGGATAATGCATTCTCAAGAAATGTGTGTTTTAGAAACTTTGTTTCAGTATATAAATCTTTGTCCAAAGTATGATTCCTGTATAAAAAAAAATTGCTTGATTTGTTACCTTTGCTTTCATGTTTTAATTTTGTTCATTGGCAACACTTCAACGGACTCAGTTATTTTAATACCTAGTTTGAAGCAATGTAGCTACCTAAGCCTTTCACAAGGTGACATCATTTAACCTTACCTTTGTATCACATGTTGGGCATAAAAAAAATTACCAACGTTGAAAACATGAGAAAAATGAAGTATTCTTTCAAAAAATACAGCAAAAAGTCCAGGTCGGTATTTGAAAAAAACAAGTTAGTATCAGTAACTCAATAAAAACAAATGATATAAACAAAACAATACCGTTACTTTAGAGAAGGTAAAAAATCGTGTAATTTTTGTCAAAACAATTTTTTTCTAACCATAATAATTTTCGAGATATTTAAGAATTAAATTTTTGACTATTTTTAAAAAATCCCCTGTAGATAAGAAACTGTAGAAAATTTGGCAACTTCGTAAACGAAATATGAATAGGGACTAAAAATGGCACATTTTCCCTAATTTAAGCGACCTCGTATCTTTTACCGTTTCGGAGATAGCAATAGTGGTATCCCCTATTTTAGACACCCTGTATATATATACATATATATATATATATATATATATATATATATATATATATACATCTTAATATTAATTCTGCGTCCTTTCACTTTGCAAGGTTTGAGCGTCCAGGCATGTATACCTATTTTTTGTTATTTACCTGTGTAAACTATGTCATTCTGTTTACCAGAATATAAAGATTTTTTAATATACATGGTTTTTTACATCAGTATAGACAGATTTACATTACGATGATATTCTGCGTCCTAACATTTTGCGATGATTCTGCGTCTCAATATACATTTACATATTACCAGTTTTGGGCGTCTGAGGATAATATACTTCTTACAAAACATCGTATTCTGCGTCCGACATTGTTGCCGGTTCTCGGCTGTCTAAAAAAAAGTCTTAATGACCTCTAGAAGAACTCTTTAAGCACGGTCATTTTCTTCTTTCCAATCGGATGATGCAATTTTAATTGCATCGCGTCAAATTAGAACAGGCGCTAATTATTTTAGACATTGCATGTAAAATTTGCTAAAAACATCCATCGCCAACTTAAAGAAGTTAAACGACAAACACATATTTTGGGCTAACCTTAAAAGTTTCTTTTTTAATTTATCAAATACTATCGAGAGAGGTAAAAAATCATAAACTACAATTAAAAAAAATTATTGGATGATCAAATATATTTCTTAAAGTTGGCACTACTAATTGTTAAATTATTTGCATGGAATAAATTTCATACTAGACAGGGTGTCCGAAAATGTATGGTCTGTAATTAGTGATTTACTAGATTGGACCAAAATAAGGCTTCATATAAAATTTTATCTTATGTCTCCTCATTAATGCGCTACGGTCCCTTAAAGAGGGGACTCCGAAGATAATTTTCACTTAATATTTTTGAAGCCATCCAAGATAAAAATACAAGATTTGAAAATTTTAGTAAACTTTGGGTCGATCTATTATTATCGTAAAAATATGGGTATTTAAAAAGGCTAAAGAACTTAATGTGTTTTTATTAGTTTTTGTTTTCTTCCCCGGATTCACTGGGTTGTCGATTCTCTTTTACACAAAAAAAAATAAACATTGTTTACAGGAAAGTCTTATTAATAAAACAAATACTATACGCTGAGTCACCCTATAACTACTCAGACTTAAGATAATATTCGGGAAGAAAAGACAAGATACAAAATTATACGTTTTTCTTAATACTATGACTTAAAGAACAAAAAATAACCACAGCAAACAAACTTAACATATACCGGGTGCCCACGAGATTACTGGCCAGCTCGTTATTTTGTTAAGAAATAATATATCGATTTGAAATTTTGGGAAGTCGAATGGCTGCTTTAGATGCAGGTTTTGAGTGCTCAAACATCTGTCTGTCGTTTCCGGTTCAACCGGAAATACACCCAACTTTGTTATTTTAAAATAAACACCCTGTATATTTTTAAAATCTGAATTTTACGTAACATTCTAAGTATAAAACATGTATCATACCTATATCTATCTTTAACAGTTTCAAGAAAATGGCGTTTGAAATAAATGTCGAAAGAGTCTCAAATTATACTGTTTTAATATAAAACAAATAATGGATATGCGAAAAATTTAATATGTTATTCTTACTTCTTTTTAGGGGCCTTGTATGCTTATGTCGTGACAATTTCACTTCCGGTGCAACCGTAAGTGCTAGAAAATATGACATCACGACACAAGCATACAAGGCCCCTAAAAAGAAGTAAGATAACATATTAAATTTTTCGCATATTCATTTGTTTTATATTAAAACAGTATAATTTGAGACTCTTTCGACATTTTCAAGCGCCATTTTCTTGAAAACTGTTAAAGATAGATATAGGGTATGATACATGTTTTATACTTAGAATGTTACGTAGAATTCACATTTTTAAAAATATACAGGGCGTGTCTTTTAAAATAACAAAGTTGGGTGTATTTCCGGTTGAACCGGAAACGACAGACAGATGTTTGAGCACTCAAAATCTGCATCTAAAGCAACCATACGACTTCCCAAAATTTCAGATCGATATATTATTTCTTAACAAAATAACGAGCTGGCCAGTAATCTCGTGGGCACCCGGTATAATACGTATATAGCTGAAAAATAAATAAAAATACAGGTCACATATTTGGCTACCCTGTACGTACAGGGTGTTTCTCGTAAAATGTTCGTTCAAGTTTATTAACCGATTATTAAGCTAAGAAGAAATTAAGGGGGTCGTCTACCTTTACGGTTTCAAAAAATCGTTTTTTCTTTTTTTACATATTTCGAATCTAGACGTAACAAGAAACGTGTCCTATGAAGGATTTGACTGAAAACACGCTGATTCATGGGTAAATTTCACGTCCTATATGGCCACTCCGGTCCTTTCAAGCGCCTACCCATACCCCTTGATCCATCAATTGTCAAACTAATGAAACTCACATATGAGGATTTATAGTCGGAAGCATTATTAAAACGATGCTTGGGTACACACACCCAAAACAGTAACGAGTCCGTAAACAGCTGCATTTGGATGTTGGCGCCCAAACACCTACATTCGGGGAAAGACGTGGTCGTACTTGCGACTCATCTCGCTGTCATAATTTTCAACGAGGGTACGAGGGATATACAGCGATCTCGAAAACCAAGAACGACTTGGGAATTACCGTGGGACCAGAAGAAGAGGCATACGCCGCTCGAATAGACGAGGAACGCATCCAGCGCTCGGAGCGGAGAGTCAGTGACGCGGCGAAAAAAAAAATAATTCAGCATTGGGAGGAGCAAGTCGCGAACCGCGAACATCAGCGGGAAGAGGAAGGAGAGCTCTACGGCCCTGGCATAGCAGATTGAATTGTAAGTTCCGCCAAACAGGTTTTACCTATCAAATATCTTTAAACGCGTTTTCCCAGAAGTCATGTTTTTCCAACTTTGTGGCAAGGGTTTGACCAAACTATTTGACATATTCGGGATCTGTTATTTTCCAATTCTTTATCAGATGTAGATATCAGATAGCCGGACACGAGCTTTTTTGAAAAAAAAAATTATTCTAGTTTTTACAGCTCTTTTTAGTTGAAAAAAAAGGGCGAAAATACGACTTTTTTATTTAAACCCCCGCCATTTTGAAAATTTTCAACTTTTCGCCAAAAGCTCGTGTCCGGCTATAGCCAACGTAATAACAATTAATGACATAATTTTGTTTTTTTGGTTCAGGAAACCGAAATGACTGTAGCTTGCCATAAAGTCGAGGGTGCTGTATTGTCAGAGGCGCAGATAAGGACACATCAAGGTCAAACTATTTGATGGACAGATGTCGAAGTATTTTTTTTCAAATTCGAAGCATGTACCAACAAAATAAAAAAAAACCTTTATCAATATCATGTGTAGTGTTTTTGCAATCCATCGTTGAAAATGAGCTCGAAAATCGGGCGCAAAGGTAGACGACCCCCTTAAAGAAAAAAATGAGTATGTGTAGTTTTTTTCGAACTATCCACATATCAAGTTAGAGAAACAATTGAAGTTTAAAAAAAACGACGGAAAATACCATTTTACAAAATTTTGCCACCCTGTATTTTTTGCATTTGTGTTATATAAAATGTTGTGGCAGTTTCTGGCTAAACCGAAAGTTAACTTAAAAAAAAAACAAAATATATGGAAATAGTTTTTATCAGACAAACTGCTAATATCTGCAAAAAACACTTGGTAATCAAATTTTGGTAAATGAGATTTTCCTTTAGCTTTTCTTTTTTTCTGTTTGAACTTCAACAGCCAACGCTAGTCCGGTCTAATTTGACAACCAACAGTTTTAAACTGACAAGTGTAAGAATAAGACATTTAAGTTTGATACTATGAATTTATTTCTGAGCTTTTTCGCAAATTTATAAAGAAAAGGGCAATTTTAGTATGTACTTTCGACAATAATAGAACTAATTTGATTACAGCAACTCGTTCCAAGATGAAAATCATTTGGAAACCCAGCAAATCGCTGAAATATCAGAATACTTCATAAGTTTTTAATGACCACTTATTAACAATGACGCGACAAAATCCTGTCAAAACATAACTGGTCAACTATAAGATCTTAATTTAAACCAGTACTAAATCTTAAACTTTATCACTGAATCTGAACGCAATTGTTTTTCCGAATCGATATTTGGATAGCTCAAAAAAATTACACAAATCCAGTTTTTTACATTTTTTATTAGCTTAATAATAAAGTTGAGAGTGAATATTTTACGTGAAACATCGTGTACAGGATGTCCGGATTTCGCTGTAATTGCAGGGTGTCTCGGTTGTTATTAAAGATAGAGGGTTGCGGTTTTCGCGAAGTGTTGCTACTTTTTGATAAAACGAAAGATGGCATAAAAATATTTTTCATGGCCCCCTTCGTTTTTGACACACAGGACGAAATTGATTTTTTTCCATTGTCGGACCCCCCTCTCATTTCAGTTATCTTGTAACTTATAAAAAAAATTACAAATGGATCCTATTAGAGTTTTCTACGTAGAATCGAGGGGCGTGGTTAGATTTTCATCAGATGTGATATTTATCGAGATATTATTAACCAAACATATGTTTTTTTAAATGGAACACCCTGTATATTTCTTAACCATTAAGATTCCCCTTTCGAGAGCTTTTCAAAAATATATAACACTTTATAGTTATTTTTTTATTTTTAGCCCTTAAATCGAATTATTTAGTTTTAAACTTTAATTTTGCGTTGTTGGCCGTGTTTAACATGTTGTGGTTTAACGTCAATTCAAGTATTTCAATTTTAAAAGAGAAACTGGTTAAATCCTGTATATTTTTTACGGACTATAAAAGAAGGTAACAAATTAAAAATACATTTTTGGATAAATGAAGTTTTTTTCTGACGTGTAACGTGTAAAATATATCACTGTAAAACACAAGCTTTTTAGAGTAAAGTAAACCGCAAACAAACTAAAGAATATGGTGTTTCCTTATGAGTAATAAAAAACCGTCTTTTAAAATCTATTTTTAGCACAAGCACCGTTGCCAGCTCGTCGGGCGCAGAATTATCTTAAAATGGATAGAAATATACATCGCCGTAATATACGCCTAGCTATCGCTTCGCCGCCTGGTGTTAAAAGCGTGAACTTTGCACTGTATATTAATGTTCATTTTGTCGGGTTTCTGCGTCCTTAAGGAGAGCTCAAATTGCCCGCCAAGGAAGTTTACGTCAAATTACTGTCCGCCAATGAAATGTAAATCGTAAACACTCATAGCGTAGTAAAAACAGTGGCTCCCAGTTTATTATAATTTCAATTATAATGGGATAAACTTTCTGCGTCCGTATACGGACGCACAATCCTAGTGGACGCAGAATGATATGGAAAAATAAAATGTATGGACGCAGAACTATTATTAAGATGTATATATATATATATATATATATATATATATATATATATATATATATATATATATATATATATATATATATATATATATATATATATATATATATAATTATACAAACGAATAAAACTGAACAATTTTTTTACAGAAAAAAAATACTTCAAGTAGTTATTTCAGTATTTTTCTTACACCTGAACCCAATGAAGCAACCTTTTTGACACCTGGCTTTAAGAGTGCATTGGTTTGTAATTAAAAACTATATGAAAAACAAACTTGGGTCTGCGAAGTCACAATAAACTAAGTTTTTACTTTAAAAAATAATAATTCTAGAACTAAGTGAGCCAACCTGAGCAAATTTGAGAAAAAAAAAACTAAAATAGAGGTAATACCAATAAACAGAATTGAAAACATTTCTAAAATTATTCATAATTCTTATGCTTTTGACAATTTATCACTCCATAAGAGAAAATATTTTCAATATTTTTAATACGAGTATTACCTGTAAATTTCCTCCTATTTCTTCTCTTTAGCAATATAATAAAAACAAATTTAGGCAAACTTCAAAGACCCAAATCTGCAGACCTTAACTTATAAAAAATAAAACGCATTTAAAACAGTAGCATATTAAAAACAAAGGAAAAATTATTTAGTATACAAAACACAGCCAAACTTTTTTATATACACGTATTAACATATAATTGAAATGGTTTTTTCCATAGCCCCTGTAGAATAAAAATCTTTGCATGCTGGTAGAAACAATAAGCAAAATTAACAGTAATATTAAATGAAATTCATAATTTATCCAACTTTTTGTTTCTTGCTTCTGTGAGGTCGTACACAAAAGTTGTTGTTTCATTTATAAAGATCTGTTGCTTCTATTAGTGGTGTTGCTTAACTTCTGTATGTAAAAAAGTAAGGCTTTCGTGAATTTATAATCATTTAATATTTTTAAAATATGCCAATTTCAATTTACGTGTTGTGCGAGAAAGAAACAAATAAATGTTCATGCTAATAAGTCATCTTAGATTTTTTTTAAATTTAATAAAAAAGTGTTTTAAAAAACCAAAAAAAGTGACTATTCCAGAAAAACAGTAAGACGCAGGCAAGTCGTACATACGTAATAATATTTAAAGGAAAAGAAAAAAACATATGAACCCACTTCTGACTAAAACAAATAAACACAGGGTAAAAATAAAAAAGAACTTAAAAATATTAACTCTAAAAAAACACGGAGAACACTAGAGTGCCACTTGTTTTTGGCAAATTAAAAAATATGCGTAGTCAAGTATAAAGCATCTACACATTAGTTTAACAATCATATGGTAACTATTCACGCCGGGTAAAGGCTGGATGAGATCGGATATTCGTAGGATGAAGGCGCCGTTTCACACTCCCCAGTCGGTAGGTAACAAAAAAAAATATGGTAGTAGCGCGAAACCAAGGGCTCATAGCCCTTGGGGGGTGCATGCTCTGGGTGTCGTGTTACTGAGGACCCTGGCTCGGAGCCCACGTTAATTTGTAGGTCTCGGGGCCAATACACTAGCTTGTAGTGCCAACGTAATAAAAAATAACTTTAACTTTTAACTTTAACTAGTAGTTCGAATGTGTAGCATAAAATGGTTACACATCAATAAAAATTTGAAAAAATCCAAGCAACCCCAGCCAATGTTATTAAGTTTTAAAACTGCTAAAGATGTTGGGCTCGTCACTTTTTTGTCTGTGTATATTTGTATATCCATTAGGTCATCAAATATCGAGATACGCCCGGGAGGCGCAGAAAAAAAATTAAGGTAAGGAAAAATATAAATCACAATTTGTTGCTCTGGCAAAAACAATGGATTTCAAAACAGCCAACCTTATTAAAATCAATGCGTCAAAGCAAAATCGTGCCAAGGCATGCAGCTGAATGGTAAGAGCAAATAGAGATGTTAGTATCAGATTTGTAAATATAATGCACCACTTCATTAAAAGACAAGTTTTTATATACTCAGGCTATGGAAGTTTTTTAGTGCTGACGTTTTTATATTAATTTTAATATAGTGTTTAACTTTGATTGAAATTTAAATTTCTCGTGAGAAACTTTATAAATGAAAGCAGCAATGAAAGGACCCAAAACAAAATGACCGACTTTAAGGTATAGGGCAACTTTGTCATCTTAAATAGAAGTATATTTCTGAAAAATCGTAAAACTCTTTTCTCAAATTTTCCAGGTAAAATGGACCAAAATATATCTAGGCAACACTTATATTATTTCAACTGAATTTTTCAACAAGCAAAAGATATCACTTAAGTATCCATCATTACACCCTTAACTATAACTTTATTAGACGCCCTTGTTTAACACCTATACTCACACGAATAAATATACTAACCAGAATGCTATCTCTCAGGCGGTACGTTTGATCTAAGCATCTAATGCCGAGGGACCTTGAGTCAGCGTTGAAGCAAAATTTTATGATATTGCCATAGGCGTACCTAGGACATAATATATGTTACAAACATTTTTTCTAATGTAACTGACATCGGTCGTTGCACGTGAGATGCTAATGCTTTACAACTGATTTTAGAAGGCCTTTCGGATATATCTTATTCAGCTTTCCTTCTGCACGCATTAGAAACAGTTTTTCTATTTAATTTTTGTTCATGTGCCTCATGATTGTGAGCGCCATCGTTTCTTAAGATTACGTTATCAGGACCAACAGCATAAACTTTGGCTTTACAGTTTAACCCTTTCTGGTTACACCACACGGAAATTTCTCCACATTTTGAAACTCTTGTCTTTTGAAAATATAAAATTTTCGAAGACAAGCAAATTTTTTTCACATCCACTTTTTATTACTGAAACTGAATCAAAATGCCAATGCATTATCTATAATTTCTCCGAATATTATCAATTAGATACATATTATATTGCATTTAACTACCTGAAGGGAAGCTCCCGCCCAATATACCTCGACGATTAAATGACTCTTTTGTGAAAACAGGTAAAGGAGACATTTTTGCACCCAGTTAACCTCCGCCGTAACCTATTACATATTGCAATTACCCCAAGCCTTTATTACCTGCCTTATGGTTTTACAATTAGGAATTTTCGGAAATGTTTACTGAAGATAAAGAAGCATATAAATCTAATATTCCAATTAACAATTGCCTTTATTAGCTATCTTTACCGTTTTTACAGTTTAAAATTGAAATTTATATTTTCAGAAATGGTCATTTTATTATAATTAGAATTTGTTCTTAATTTCTAATTTTATAGCTTTATGTAAATATATTATACAAAGTATTTTAAGAAAGCATGTGATTATTTCGAGAGTCGATTGTACAAGGTTATACTGTTACACCCCTATTAACCTTTTTATTTAAAATTAATAATTCTGTGTCTCAGAAACGAATATCACGAAAACGGCAACTACCTATGTCTAACAGTTACTGGAATATCCCGTAGTAACAATTAATTTGGAACACTCTGTACTTTACCTACATATGTATTATATCACCTTTCAACCTCTTGCGGAAATCTATAGAATTTATTCGCACCATCATACAGCGTGCTTTTGATACTGCACTGGCAGTTTCGGGCTAGAATTTCGGGTTAGATGCGCTCGAAGGCCACGAGCAGGCGGCGATCACGGGATCGGAGATAGCCTTCTGGTTATTATTTATTTTGTGCTATACTTATGATTTGATTCATGTTCCGTTTCATATTATTATTGTTAACATCTCTAAGAGCCAACTGAAATTAACACGCAAAAGAAAAATACACAAACGCATTCGCAACCAACAAGCATGCTATGATTCAAACCTGTAATTTTTGTTCGGGATAACTTTCGACCGGACGAGTAGTAAGAAAGAATTGTTGTTTATGGGCGCAGCTCTTTACGTTTGCTCCTCCGAAGTCGTAAATACTCTCTTCAGACTCCTCACTCTTATTAAAACTATTGCTAAACTGATATATAACTGGATCTGGATGATAACTAGGTAGGGACTCAAAATCACGGTTATAAATATTGCGTTCTAATGAGGAAGAGTTAGTACTCCTTTCTAGCGAGTTAAACTTTGGCGATGATTTATTAGATCTTCGCTCTAACGAACCTTGTTTAGGACTAAAAATCCCGGATTTATCTAAACTACTATGGGAACTATAAACCATTTTGGAATTTCTTTCGAGAGAGTTTTGATTTGAAAAGAGTGATTCTTTGGATTTTCTTTCCAATGAGCTATTTTTGGGGGTGGAAGTATCATTACTTGATCGTGAAGGTGTTCTTTCTAACCCTACTGTATTTTTTATTTCAGTAGTAGTGGGTTCGGGAACTTCGGGATCCAGTTTTTTAAGATTTTCTATGGGAATCGGACACGTTTTTAAAATAGGTTCAGGAACGTCATCTTTTTTTTCAAAATCTACAGCTACCGTATTAAATACTGATGCTGGTACTGTGTACATTGCAGGTGTAATGCCCCTTTTTTCATTTTCTCTCATTAAATGTGCCAAAACTTCAGGATTTTGCGCCACTATATAAGTCTGGGGAACGGAATTTGACATATCCAATGATGCTAGAGAAGAAGAATCCAAGGCTGTAAAATAAAAATTTATCCAGATTAACCTAGACCAGCCAAAATTAATCTAAGCTAACAAATATTTTCATATTTATTCACAACTCCGATTTTTTGAGCAATACACTTTAATGTTTTTTTCTCAAAGCATATAACCAAGTAATAAATTTAATTAATATTTAGGCCGGACGTCCTTTAGACGCGTTTTCGTGCGAAATATTTTCGCCAGAATTCGGACGAATGATTTCGGGATGTTTTACTTTAACGGGATCGTCTACAAGTATTCGTCCGAATTCTGACGAAAATATTTCGCACGAAAACGCATCCAAAGGACGACCGGCCTTAGTCAACTTTTGCAATGACATTAATATGTGTATTGTTACAAGTGTCCAGTTGGATAATTATTGATTAAATTGCTTTCAGAAAATGATCATTAGTGTGTTATGGGTGACAGACAAGACTGTATTAGCAAATTATGCAACAGTGGTAAGTATAGTTTCAGTCATTATATTATTATTAAAAATAGTATTTTTGTCAAGTTGTATGATATAAAAATGACAAAATTTTTTAAATAAGAGAATGCCACGATACACTTACCACGGTATGCTACGCTATGAATCAATACACGTTGTGGTCGCGCAGATGACATTACTTCGAGGGAAAATCAAAGTGACTAGGCCGCTTGAATAATGCGAAATCCCTCGAAGTGATGTCAAAATGAGGAACCTGGCCAGTCGATCGACGCGTCAGCATACCGTTGTGAGTGTATCGTGGATAATCCCAAGACGTGAAGTGACAGAATCTTTTTTTCAACAATAAATTAAAATATGAATAAAACCAGTCGTGGGATTGGTATATTCTTTTCTATAAATAAGTTTCCACTGCACAAATCTGAAACTTACAAGACAAGCTAAAGGCGAGTTACGGATTACTGTTAAGAGAAAATAAAACTATTTTGGTATATGTCAAATTACAGTACATAAAATAATTGTTATGTAAGAATGAATGTACACGGGTACTTTTTGCTTCAATACAGTCGCGATACAATCACTCGCGCAACTATATCGTATTTTTATGGCTACCCAAGGACGTCTTTTGCCTCATGAGCTGTTGTGCATAGATAAAATGAATAGCGACGCCTTGTAGTCCAAAAACCGTTTTAGTGCGACAAAAAGACCAAAAGGAAACATCTTTAAATGAAAAATAAATATTTTAGTACATATTGTTCCTACATAGATTACTAATTTTAAATACCTATACTAAATTCGCAACTGTCTATACGTAGCGAGTGGGGAGATCCGAAACAAAGCTTCGTCTTTACTCTGTTGCAGTAAAGAATTTGTTTACATACAAATGGTAAAGTTTTTGGTTGTAGTAAAAAGTACTTTAGTTTATATATTTTGATTAATATTGATTATGAACTTATTAAACAGTTCTTTAGGTATGTAAAAAAGCCAATTTAAAAAAAAATTCTGTTTACTTAGCAGTATATAAACCCTGCGACCATGAAAATGAAATAAATTAATAATTTTATCACTTAATAGTAAAAGTCTTTGGGTCGAAAAATTAATGTATCCTGTGTTCCGTCCTAATTTTAAAAAAAAATTCTGACTATCGACCTTTAATTTAAGACTGGATTTAAGGTGCGTAGGTGTGCGGAAGTAAGAGAAATTTATTCTTTGTGTTTTAGGTGTCATAAAGCGGTTTACCCGATTACAATAATTGGTTACTTAAAAAGCAAATTTCTCCTTTCCAAGGCGTTAACAGCAAATAAGCCACTTATTTACCTTTGAGAGGTCCAAAATATCTAATTGCACAGAAAATACAATAAAAAAAGAATATCACTTTTTTCTCAAAAAAAAATTATAGATAGAAAACATGATACCAATAAAAGAAGATGTGATACCGCGCAGGTAGGCGTGGCCATTTATGTCACGCCGTGATCAATTCCGCGATATTTTGTAAACGAAACACGTTTTTATATTACTTTTAGGAGTTTAAAAGTAAAAATGAGATATGCTGTGTGTGGTTGTGATGTGGACAATCAATCAATCAATGTAATCAATGTATGTATTTATCCCTTTATTTATATGATTATTTTAAATCATATACTATAAAATTTGCATTATAAGCAGGAGGCAAAGTACCTATATTGCCAATAGAATTTATATAAAATCGCCTACAACTAACGTAACCTCTACATTTCGCGTTATAAATTTCAAAAATAGGACACAGCGTGATGTCATGCACGAACCCGGACCAATTTGGCACGGTTTGGTTTTGGTATCATACCTTCTTTTATTTGTATCATGGCTAGCAGTCATGATACAAATAAAATAAGGTATGATACCAAACCGTGTCAAATTCGTCCGGGTTCGCGCATGACGTCACGCTAAGTCCTATTTTTGAAATTTTTAACGCGCAATATAGAGGTTACGTTAGTTATAGGCGATTTTATATAAATTCTATTGGCAATATATTTTGCCTCCTGCTTATAATACAAATTTAACAGTATATGATTTAAAATAATCATATAAATAAAGGGATAAATACATACATTGATTACATTGATTGTCCACATCACAACCATACACAGCACATCTCATTTCTACTTTTAAACTCCTAAAAGTAATATAACAACACCAAAATATAGTTGAAATCACAACGCGATCTTAAAAAAGACGTGTTTCGTTTACAAAATATCGCGGAATTGATCACGGCGTGACGTAAATGGCCACGCCTACCTGCGCTGTATCATATCTTCTTTTATTTGTATCATGGCTAGCAGTCATAATGACAAATGATAAACATGTGACAAATTTGGAACAAACATGCGATTTTGCTACGCGAATTATATGGGATAAAGTAAGTTATGACATGAAAAGAGTCCAGAGAATCGTGCATTGCTTCCAATACTATCATTTTAACATTTCTGCGACAAAATTTAAAAAATTAATTAGAGCAGTTTTGGAACTAGGTCCCTCATATATAAAATAAGGTATAAAAACTTCAATTATAATTTCATAAAACCCTAGACCACAGTGCGACGGTGTCGTGTTTGCATCGTGTCTGTTGTGCAGTTGGATCGCGATTGTATCGATGCAAAAGTGTGGGGATACCTAAGGGGATAAAAAAATTCTTGCAGCATGTTACCTTGCAGTGGATGCCTATGAGGTTTCGGCGGGGGACATGGATCATCAGTTGGACCCCAAGACATCGCTGCTACCCGTCTAGTTTCCCGTCTTAAAGTATCTTGCTGAGTCCTTCTTTCTTCCATTAAAATTTCTTGAAGAATTTCTTTAATATCCTTAAAACTAGGTCTCTTACTTGGTTCATATGACCAACATTGAGACATTAATGAGTAAAGCCGAGGCGGACAATTTGGAGGCAAAGCTAGCCTTTCTCCATTTTCAATTTTGCCGATAACATCGTTATTTTTTACTCCTTGAAATGGTTTGACTCCTAACATTAATATTTCCCAAATACAAACACCTAAAATATTCAGTATATAAAATATATAATTTTGTATTATTATCGTCAGTCGCTGTTTGTTAAATGTATCTTGAAAGCATAATTTAAATATTTATTTATGAGAAAGTATATTTTTAATTTAGAAGGGATTAAAAATAAATGTAATCATTGTCTAAACTGGTGATAACTTCAAAAAGATAGAACGGTGAAAACCTTCTGGGTAATAGACAAGACGGGGTAAATATAACAAAAAGTTAATTTCATAAAACTGAGTTAAATGATTAATGAATGAAATGAATAAACCCATTTTTTTTAATAGTTTGCTACTTTACAAACACAAACGATAACGTAGCTTGTACATAATGCCCTGATCTATCTTTGTGTAAAATATTAGCTTCAGATCTTTAATAAAACAAGGCCTAACACGGGGTCGAAGATTTACCATGTAAAATCCTGTGGCCGGTGTCAAAATAAATTAACTGTACAACTAAATAGATATAATTAAATAACACAAATTATATTCTCACGAACAAAAATATTGTATATTATGCATTTGTGTAAGTCTGCATGGTACGGATCGGACTATACAAATACTATACAAAATAATATAATAAAATACGTACCAAACATCCATACATCACTAGCTGTCGTAAACCTTCGAAAATTAATACTTTCAGGAGCCATCCACTTAATTGGTAATTTTCCTTTGGATGCTCTGTAATAACTTTGATCCTGACCCATCCATCTGGATAAACCAAAATCAGCAAGCTTCACGCATGTGTCAGAACTTACTAATACATTTCTAGCTGCAATATCTCTATGTACATATTTTTTTGATTCTAGGTAACTTAAAGCGGTAGATAGTTGGAATGCATAGGTTAATAATATCGCTAAATCCAATCGAGACTTGTTATTCTGAAGATAAGCCCTCAGCTCTCCTAATTTTGCTAACTCCATTATAATCCAAACCGGGGAATCAGAACACACACCAATTAATTTTATAATATGTGGGTGGTCAAATTTCTGCATAATATCTAAAATAAAATGTGAGAAGATAGTCAATGCAAAAATTTAATGTGAAAAAGATCCGACAAATAGAAAAGAATTATACAGTACTCGTATGTCCATGGGTGGGATTAAAGCCGGCGCCATGATACAAATAAAAGAAGATATGATGCCGCGCAGGTAGGCGTGGCCATGTACGTCACGCCGTGAGTAATTCCGCCGTATTTTGAAACGAGGCACGTCTTTGTTAAGATCGCTTTGTGTTTTAAAGATATTTTTTGGTGTTTTTACATCTCTTTTAAGAGTTTAAAAGTGAAGATGAGGTGTGTTGTGTATGTATGGTTGTGATGTGGACAATCGATGCAAGGGCTTTATGCTCGATGCCCGATATTAAAGTTTGTAGCTTCCCCAAAGACAAAGAAACACAAATGCTAGAATCTGTTCCAGACATTTTAACGAAAATGATTATGAAGGTAATTTAAAGCACGAACTGTGTCATGTCATGAATGCCAAATGTGTTTAATGTTTTTACAAACTCGCTTCAATAAAAGAGTTTACTGTGACCAACAATTGCTAAAAATCTCCACGGTAACGAATCACCAGACTTTAATCGACAAAAAACGACAAACAAAGAGACTGAAAAAGACTATTTTCTTAAAAAATAATTTCTTGGTTTACCTAATTTCATAAATTTAGATATTTTTGTCTTGTTTAGAATAATTTTTGGCATTTTAAGATTTTTCTAAATTTGAAAAATCAAAGAATACAAAAATACAATAATTTTTAATAATTTACTATTTAAAATGTAAAAAACCCAAAAAAGACTATCCTAAAAAACATGTTTCCATCGCAAACATACAGATGTTATTCACCGCAAAAAAATATTTAGCAAATTATAGAAACAAACAAAATTCTTATTTATAATATATTTTCGGAAGACTCTGTAGGTATAAATTTTAATAAGAATATGCCTATAAATAAAAATTATTATCCCAATTATTAGGCATATTTTTATTTTATAAATTTATTTACCTTTTCTTTTCACGTAAATAAATACATAGAACGCATTTGGCAGGAAATTTACCGATATCTATTATTTTAAATTAATTTATCCCTTTATTTACATGATTATTTTAAATCATATAGGTACTTTAAAATTTGTATTATAAGCAGGAGGCAAAGTATACCGTAAAACCGGGTGACTTGAGACAGCCTGGTGACTTGCGCCACACTGCACGTTTTTTTAAGACAGGTGGTAACACTATAATTTAATAGAATTCGTTTGGTATATTGGTGGCGTTCAGTTGCCATTAGTTCGGTCTTCACGACGGAGCGGTTTTTAGCCCGATCAAGTAAAGGTAAGTCAAAGTTTTTCGCTAAACATCATTTTGTATATAATGCATTTCTCAGATACTCTGCAAAACTTTATGTGCACCACCTAATGATAAAACCTTTGAATTTTTCATTGTTATTATGTCGATAGCCTTACTTAAAGCGTACCTAACCCATACCAACATATTTTTACAACTTCATATTTGTCTCACCTCGACTTCTGCGACGGGTATAGTGCGCTTGCAACCAGAAGAAGCATTGATGTCTCAAGACACCCTACCCCCGCGGGTGACTTGAGACAACCGATAAAACAAATATAGATATTCAAGTACGCGATCGGAAAGCTTGGTACATAGAAAACCCCATTCTAAAGATCACGACTTAAAATTTAGGCCCACCTGACATTGATGTATCTTTGAGCATGCATGCTTGGTGCGCCTTCAAAGTTGAAAATTGTCTCAAGTCACCCAGTTTTACGGTATTTCCAATAGAATTTATATAAAATCGCCTTTAAATATCGTAAACTCTATATTGCGCGTTACAAATTTCAAAAATAACTCACGGCGTGACGTCATGCGCGAACCCGGACGAATTTGACACGGTTTGGTATCATACCTTCTATTTATTGTATCATGAGCCGGCGCCATACATGCGGGTTTCGGCGAAATTCGGCTTTCGTCGAGTGGCTTTTGGCGAAAGGCGAGCGCTTTGATACACACATTTGTTTATTTGTCGAATGACGAGCGAATGTGGAGCGGATCCATTGATTCACGCCAATTTACCGACACGAAACGGGAATGGCGAGCCACGAACGTCGATAAGCGGGCGTCAGATCGGCTTTTGTCGAGAAACCGCTCGCCTTTCGCCGAAAGCCGCATGTGTGCATAACACAGGGACAAACGGAGCACATTTTAAAACAGACGAAAAAATCACTCTTGTTTTTATTTGCCAAAGAAATTAGATTCACGAAAAAAAATAATAAAAATATGAAATTGTGTCAAAAATAAACATGTATTATTTAATTTATAATTTCAATGTAATGTAAAATTTAAACCTAGTGAATTGTAAATAAAAGCACATTATTTTTCCCATTTCATGATGCCAATTCTTAATTCACAAAGTTTTTCTTACGCCCAGTTGCACAAACAATTTAATTAAGAATTAAACTAATCGGACACTTGTACTTTGACAGTACTCAGTGTTAACGTCACTGCCAAAGGTGAATCTAAACGTCAATTAAATCGATTATTTGATTAAAAGTTTTGAGCAACAGGCTGTTACAATGTTGAATTTTTATTAGTGGGTCCAAAAATCATTTTGTACAAAAAT
This sequence comes from Philopedon plagiatum, assembly GCA_963971165.1. NCBI lineage: Eukaryota > Metazoa > Arthropoda > Insecta > Coleoptera > Curculionidae > Philopedon > Philopedon plagiatum. The sequence continues at coordinate 24,897,619 of OZ020195.1, forward strand.
ATTTATGGGAAAGAGGACTGTTCAACTCAAAGAATGTAGTTAAAATTTTTTGTCTTACACTATAAATGGCTTCACAATTAATTTTTGGTTGTTCAAAACGCCTTTATTTTCTCTTACGACTTATGCCGTGAGCAGCTGATGTCACTCGCGCCTGTAGTAGTAGCACGACACACTACCACATGTAGAGACGATCGGCGGTAGGTTCGTAATTCGTCTATTCCGTCACTGGCGGCGCGGTATAAATATTTAAATACTTGTTTCTCCGTATATACAGTATTATATGCATTTTTTTAAATTTCTTATACTGTAAAATGTAAATTAACTTAACATTTTGCGTTAACATGATTAATAACGACCGTTTATTGTTGACCTAACTTCATGTTCTTGAGTACCCAGCGCAAAAAAATCAAAATGATTTCATCTTGAATGAAATTTTTTGTCATGCAAATTTCTTTATTAAGACTGACTTTTTGTCGTCTTTGAAAATTTGGTCCATTTATCTTCTTATCAACCCCACCAGTGGACATACTGCATGTTTCATATAAAAAGTTCCTATTTAATGAACGAAGTTGTTAATAAAAGCAACATAGTTTATTTAGCGCAAAGATAAGTAGATACATGAACACTGCTAAATCACTTCCTATATCGATACATTTAACACGACTTTTATAATCGACTTACCAATTTCTTTTTTGATTTATGCTTTTAATCATTTTAACTAATTCTATTCATGAAAGTTGTGGATACGTTAGATATGAAATATATATATATATATATATATATATATATATATATATATATATATATATATATATATATATATATATATATATATATATATACACATATATATAATTATCGTAAAACTTTCAACACCCAGAAATCATGTATTAACTAATTTGGTACATTATACATCTTTATGCTATGTAAAGCATTAGTACAGATGATGGAGATTGAAAGTCACACTAAAAATTTACGACCAGATTCATTATCACTAGACCGGTCTAATTTGATAATCAACGGTTCAAACTGACAAGTGTAAGAGTAAGACAAGGTATTTTATACCCTTTAAGGCCTATAAATTTAAACAAGAAACTTATTTTATTAAGACTGTTACTTAAATTGACGAAATGTACTTAAATTGATAAAACACTTTATTAAAATGAAAAATAAAGTTCTTGTAATAAAGCCATTGAAAGTAATCACAATATTGTGTAATTTTAAATGATTTTGTTTCAAGAGCCAAAATTCTAATCTTTTCGATCAAGTAATTCTTTGTAGAAGTTCAAACAAAAAGTTCTAAACTTTTTAGAAATAAAAGAATTCACACACATTGCTTAGGAACAAAAAATCGGATTTCTAGATATTTCCACCGCTTTAATGTTTACCAGCGGGCGTGGTATTTTTGTTATGTGTCTGCCACTTGCGTTGTCGTGTTGCGCGTGTTTTTCTTAATAATTATATAACCTTAATGAAATAAAATGAGTAAGCTTTATCTCACCACTATTTTCCTAAGCAAATAACTTAAAACATGAGATCCAACATTTACCATTATAAAAAGATAATCGCTAATAAGACAGGTACATAGGTACAGTAGCGTAATAGGCTAGGTAGAGTAGTTATTTATCAGTGCATAGGGTAGAGAATTAAGAAATAGCGAATGAGCGATCCGGTTAAAAAAGTGGGTCAAGAGCTGAACAAAAATGAGGTTATGCCAAGAAAAGTAAAGTATATTAGTCCTTTTACGAAATAAAATGTCAAATTTATTGTGAACTGAAATAAAGACAGAAAAGGATTTTATTTTAAATACACAGTTCTCTTATTAGGAGAAACTATGGCCAAAGGTATGGGTTTCCCATTTTAAAGAAATATTTCTTTGGATTATATGAAAAATAAGATGTACTTATTTGAAACTTTTAATTTAATCTAATAATTTCTTCTTATGGGTATAACAGATCCATGACGACCGTGCATTACATCCAGAAGGTGCATAAAACGGATTGGAAACGTCGCGTGTCGCAATCTAAATGTAATGTATTTTCTTGACCTCCACGTTCTTGACTTTTCTCCAGAACACGTATGGGAGATAACAAGGGGAAAGACTCAGCAAAATGCTTAACTCATCAACGAATTCAACATTTCATGAACAGCATATATTGAAATCTATACAGAAAGCCCTAGAGAAATAAATGATATAGAAGCGACAGTATTGTAGGTTCCTCTAATGTAAGCAGCACCCCATCATTTCCGTGACCTCGAAGTTGCCTACCACAGATTAATACACTGAAAAAAAATGACGAGACGCATATATGATTTATTTTTCTGGGATATAAATATAGAAATTTTATAAAGATATGTACATTCTTAGGTGTTGCAATTTTTATGATAATTTTTACATATTAAAACAATACAGATTTATCCATAGGTTCCAATCGGACACAAACAGAAATTATCACTCGTTTACGTCTCTATAAAGGTGATTTTAGTATATAATACAAGACGAACAATCTGATAAAGTTAAATAGTGAGGCCTATATTTTAGTATTATTATTTTCATTACATGCTCGTCAGTAAATGTTTTGACGCATTTTTTGAAAAAAAAAATGTACAAAGTTATCGTTTTTACTGATATCAAAACAATCTAAAACAGACTTTTTGGTTTAAAAAAGTTAATTTACCCTAACTTTTCATAAGCTTGATAAAAGAAGAAGAATGATAGGTTGCATTGTCAGTCGTTGTTACTTTTTAGGACAGACAAAAAACCAGTTTCTTCTTAAAATACTTATTATACCGCTCTTAAAACTTGCTTTATCGGGACTTACTATAAGCTAGATCTATACAGTGTATTAAACAAAACGTTATTATTCAGACTTTACATATAACCTTTTTTTAGACAGCACTGCCATAATATGACCTATCGCGATCACCACAAAAATATCAAGTTATTTTTTTCCATTCATTCCATTTCAAGGTTAAATCCTGAGGGGAAAAGTTGCGTGATCGTTGAGATACTTAACTACTGACACATGACTTGTCTGTCAGTAAAAATTAAATCTGACAATTGCGACATACTGCCATCGCGCTTGCCATATCGGATACTATAAAAATTAACAGCTTGATAAAGTGAAAACTCCTGCCGAAAGTGCAAAATTTTGGTTTGTATGGGTGAAAATTATGTTTCCTTAAAATAACTTGGGCCGTGGATTTTGTAACAGGTCGTGGAACAGTTTGGGAAATATTTAATATTTGATCACTTTTCAGTTCTTTCGCTTTCTTACGTTATTGTACTTTGCAATTAAAATTAAAGATAGTTCTCCTTCTACGTCACTTACCGTTTTTACTTTTTTGACACTTCGTATATGCTGTGTCAAAATTTTTGATTTGAGTGTTATTTTTTCAACAAGCAGAAATTTTTATGCAGAATAACTTTTTCCCGTAAAGTCAAAAAAAAGTTTCGCCATCTGATAAGATGGTTTTTGGACATGCTGTAAATAATTACCAACAAACTTTAGTTCAGTTAGGGCGCTAACTGTAAAAAATCCAAAGGAGCCGATAGACGCCTTTCTTTTTTTAAACGCCTTCTGACATCATCCTCAGCACGTGCCTTATGTTAAATTTCTATTTTGCCGTTTGACAGGTGACAGTTGACACATCAAAGATGACAAGTGACACCTGATATACTTTTACATATGTCTTATGACGTCATCCTTAACACGTGACGTGTTTAATTTTTATTTTGACAAGTGACAGGTGACAGTTGACACATCGAACATGACTAGTGGCAGCTGACATATTTTTTCATATGTCTTATGGCGTCATCCTTAACACGTGACATATGTTAAATTTCTATTCTGACGTTTGATAGGTGACAGTTGACACTTCGAAGACGACAGGTGCCTGCTGCCATATTTTTTCATTCATGAGGATGATGTCATAAGACATATTATGTCTTATGGCATCATCCTCAACCCCGTGACCTATGTTAAATTTCTATTTTGACGTTTGACAAGTGACAGTTGACACATCGAAGATGTCAGATGATAGCCGACATAATTTTACACATGTCAAAGTTTATTTGAACATAAATCAAAAATGATGCTGCAAACTAATATCACGATATTTTAGGAACTCTTGAAATTATTCTTTTTTGTTTACGCTGGTTTGCAGTTTTTACATTTAACAGCTAACAAATAACATTTAATCAAAATTTCGTAGCGGATGTCTTTAAACTGATTAAATACTACTTGGACAATAGCATTACTAAAGAACATTTTTTTCTTAAAAGGCTAGTAGCAATATTAGTAATTAACAACAAAGATACACAAAGCACTGACAGCTAAAAAATGAACATAATCAAAAACAAACCTCACTGAAATGAGAATGCCACTTTGCGTAGCATTTTAATAAAAATCGTTTTCAAGCAATTTATACATACATGCTTCTTCGAGAAACTTTTCTGTAGTAGCAATATCTGCATCTCCTTTACAGGTTTTCACAGCCACTGGGATTATATTACCATCCTTGGTTCTTACAGTACCCTTATGTACATCACCAAACTGGCCTTCTCCCAATATATCACCTAATTCTATTTGAGTACGACTTAGTTCATAATTTTTCACTAAAACAAAATTTATATTATTTTGTACATAGTTAATATTTCTTGTATAAATAAGAATAGTAAAAACAGGTAAGTAATATTCAATTTATAAATTGCGATATTTACCTGCCGGTACTGAGTAATCACCTTCATCTACAATCTCAGCATAATCTTCTGACAGCGCAGGTTCACTAGGATTAATTGTAAGAATGTTTTTGTTATCACTTGTAAACATTTTACCATGATTTGTACCTAAAATAAAATTTTTACTTATGCAATGGTGTCAAATACATACCTTCTAATAAATATTGTATATTAGAGGAGGAATTTAAATTCAGACTGACGAAACTGTGCTGCCGACTTCGAGAAAAGGAACCACTATAAAGCGAAAACTGCTTTAAGAATTGTAGTAATGTGTCTGTCAAAGTCACATAACGTAAGATAAAAAAAAACTTCCTCAAAGTATCACGTATGTCTTAAATTATAATATTGAAACGTAACGTAGGTAAAAGGTATAGGTGAATGAAAAATAGAACTGTAAAGATCTGAAGTCTTTATTTTTAAGAAAATTAAATATAGTAATCACGGCAGAACAAAAAGCCTTTATGATCGAAAATTACTTTAAGAATGGTAGACGGACTGATGGCCAGTAGGTTTTTTCAACACGTGACGCCATTCAGGATTTTCAAAGAGAATTTCCACAGAGTCATGGATTTCGACCAGTTTCGCAAAGTTTTAACTAGATCTGTGGGTTTGTTTAGAGAAACAGGAAGTGTGAATAGAAAGGAAGGCAGTGGGAGACCCAATCAAACCCATAGTTCGCACTGCACAAAAAGTAAAATTGAGGCAAATTGATAATGAACACCCACAAACCCCTATTCGGCGTTTAAGCCAGCAAGTAAATGTATCCTACGGAACCTGCAATACGATCCTGAAATGTGACCTGCATATGCAGGCAAATCATCTATGCTCAGTCCAAGAATTGTTTCCAAACGACAAGCCGCAGCGAATGCAATTTTCAGAGTGGTTTATGGGTAATTTGCATAATAATAAAAACGTATTTGAAAAAACCTTTTTTACTGACGAGGCATGGTTTTACCTCTGATTATGCACATTCTCAACAAATGAGAATGTGGAGTTCCGAAAATCCACATTTCTTTATAGAGAAGCCTTTGCATTCACAGAAAGTTGGCGTGTGGGCGGCCATATCGAAAAGGTTAGACGATGAAAAGATGCGACAAGGCTACTTCCAGCAGGACGGGGCACCAATTCACGTAACTCTTGACAATTTAAATTTTTTGGAAGAATTTTTCGAAGACCGAATCTAGTCGTAATATGCCAGTTAGGTGGTCACCACGGTGCTGCGATCTCACGCCGTGTTAAAAACTCGGTTTTCAAAACCCCTTGTGAAAATTTAGAAGACCTACGCCTACGGGCTAGAATTACAAATAGATTTCAGGAGATTAACAACTCCCCCCAAGTGCTCACCAATGTTTTTGATGCTGTAAAAAGAAGAATGAGAACGTGTTTGGAAGTAGAAGGTGGACACGTCTCTCATTTAGTTTAAATTTATAATTTTTAAGTTCTTTGTTGTATAATATGTTGTTTTTTTTAATTCTGTATTATGCAATGACAAAAATGTAATTTTCTTATAAATAAAAACTTCAGAACTTGACAGTTTTATTTTTCATTCACCTATACCTTTTAGGCACTGTGTAGTGGCAGTGTAAAGGACTACTTACATAAAATATAAAAACGTTCCGAAAATATCATTTCACAGTATATAATTAGTAAAAACTATCTGCAATACACATATCCAGTTCCTCTTTAGTTGTGTATTTGTGAGCAACAGAGCAAAAGTGCTTATTAAAAAAAAAATGTGCGAGTTTATTTTACCTTTTCTAATCCAAACTGAAGTTTCGATTCCGGAGTGTAATCTACAATATCCATCTATTAAGTCCGCTAAGCTTTCAGCAATTACACCGCTAGCACAAGTAAAATAAATGACTTCCTGAGTGGTAGCAATTTTCAATTGCAGCCTTACTTTTGCGCTATCCTCACAGTCTTCAGTCTGTATTGCCTGTATATGCTTAAAATCTATATTCTTTGCCGATGATGCCTGTATTCCAATCTCCGGACCTATTACTAATTCTATAGGCACAGTAAAACTGGTACCGTAGTCTACTTGAAACCTTTCTTGATCGAAATTTGTGTGAAGTTTTAAAATTTCCAAATACTGATTCATACATTCAAACTCGCTCGAATTGCCGTATTTTTTAAAATGGGCTTGAATATTTTTCTTTAGTGACTTAGATTTAATTTTTTCTAACAGGCTATGTGGTATAAATTTTTGCAAGCCTACTTCTCTTTCCAAGTATTCAAAGGTTGATTTCTTATCTAAACCACTAGGAGATACATCTTTGAGATATTTACGTATTTCTAGACAACACAACTGCACAGCCACATCCTGATCAACTTTTTTATAAAGTTCGTTATGGTAATCACTACGTACCTATAATGAAAACAAAACAACTTAATAAGTATAAAATATGGCCACATTTAAATAAATTTATTAAGGTGTAAAAATAAAAAACAGCATGTATCCGAAGACGTTCTAGAAATGCAAAAGCTAATTTCTCCAAATAAAATAGAGGGTTGTAGGGACTTCAAAAGAATACAATTTTAAACAATCAATATTAGATTAGATAACTGAAGCATTACTTGCCTGATCATAGTAAAAGTAAAAGGTAACCTTGTCTTTATCAAAAAGATTTCTTAAACTTGTGGGTAGGTACCTAATTCTAAGGTCGTACCTCCACTCCGCATGAGGGTGTTTTTGTAAATATTTTTCGTACACTTGCTGCATTGTTAAATCCTTGTGTAGCCATATAGTCTAAAATTAATTATTTCAAAATATTTAATTTACAATTTTAAAAAAATACAAACAGTTAAAGGACAAGACGCAGTTATTGTACGACGAGAATGGGATTAAAAGTTTTTGGACCAATTCGGCCCATCTATCGATTTCAAAATCTGCGATGGAGCCAATCCCTTACTTCTGCAGCATAATGTGCAGGACACCCATCGTGCTGAATATACATATTTCGGCGATATTGAATTATTCTAACTTGTCAGACAAAAATGACTCCAGCATACGTCAACAAGAATATATGTTACATGTATTATCAAAAAAATATGTAATAATCCCATAATAGGAAATGGCGCACCGAACATTTACTTTTTTAAAATACTCATGTGGGTCCGTAACTCTAGATTTTCTCTACCCCAGTCCCAGTATCTCACATGCTGAGAAGCTACAGTGCCGTTTGTACTGAAGGTTGACTCCTCTGAGAACATTATCAGCTTATGAAAGTTCACGTTGTTACTTGGAAGTTCATCACCGACCCACAAACAAAAATCTAAGCGTTTGTAACTGTCCCCATCTTCCAAAGTTTGATTAAAAATTGGTTTAGGACGAATTTTATTTTCCTTAATCACATTTTCAATATGGATTTTTTTACACAATTGTAAATTTCGTGCTCGTTGTCTTTAGAGACATAATAGGATTTTCATCAACAGATTGTAAAATAAATACTGTAGAAGCATCGTTTTCGTCGTATCTTTTTTTGGACTTCTTTAAATCACTAACGGATCCAGTTTTTTTTTTAATTTGCATTACTAACTTATGTAATGAACGTCTGCATAATTGTACATCTGAAACTTCTCAATAATGTAGCGATAACAATTCTCGCCATTTTGGATTATAAATATTCTTTGCTCTAAAAATATCTCTATGATTTTAAATATGCTTAGTGGTGGGCATTTCGTGACTAAAATGAAAAACGAACGTATATCTATCCCTCTTTTTTTCCCAAAAAAATGCGAGTTCTTATTACCCTACCAAGTTCTTATTATCTAGGTTGGAGTAATGAGAACTTGAGAGTCTATGATGTCTCTTGTTAGGATGTGCCTATGGTAATGACTAATGAGAACTTATTCATGTTTGATCTTTTTACCCTGAAAAAATAACTGCTGTGGAACAAACCAACTTGTGACATGAGAGTTTTGAAAAACTCTGCCATAGTATTTGGTTGGTCATCATATACCAATTTAAATAGCAACAAAACGCAGCAATTGCTGTTAGAAAGAACACAATTAATGTACATTTTTTGCAGATATTGATATTTTGAGAATATACTAGTAATTGTGACCATTTAAATCTTCATATTTTAAGAATAAAATTTTTAAACAATTTCACTTTTTACTTTGGTTATATGGGCAAAATCAATCCTGCAAAGGAATTTTAGGTGATTCCTACCTATCATTCATGTAATTAAAAAAATGGCTCATAGAACATCGTAAAAATTTATTAGAAAAGTAAAAAATACATACTTGAAATTTTTGTAATATGTACGGATTAAATATAGTTCAGGTATATGGAATGGGTAAGTTCCCAGTATTATTGGCCCATGTACCCACGATCTTATTACCCCAAAACAGTTTTTTTTGGGTAATAAGAACTCTATTTAAAAAAAATAAATTAAATAAGCTGTAATAGTTCGTTATAAAATAAAACTTTATTAGAGACCTTCAGCTTCAAGATAATTTCATACTAAAAGGTACAAACTGTTACAACTTAAATATATATATATATATATATATATATATATATATATATATATATATATATATATATATATATATATATATATATATATACAGCGCCTGCCCAGATTTGGTTACCCAATGGGAAACTTTTTTATTTTTGATTTTACGAAAAAAAGTTATTCTTGATAAAAAGTTTTGCTTGTCGCAAAAGTAAGACTGGCATTGAAAAAAAAGATATGTTATACAGGTCGTAAAGAAAATAAAGAAAATCGAGTAGTTAAGGTAAATAGCATCGAATTTTCGCTAGTAATGTCATTTGTAAATGCAAATAAATACTTTTTTAAGGAAACGTTTCATTAAACTTCTTTCTTAATACTTCTTTTATGACTTAACAGCGTTTCTTCTCTGAAAAATCTAATAACTTATTTTTATTATCATACCTGTATGTGGTGCTGGTTTCATAATAGGTAATAGGTAAGAGTGACATTACCGATGATGAGGTCGATATATTGCTTCATGTTACAGAGGAACCCAAAAAAAGCCTTGAACAAAGATCCTATGAATTGGGTTACTTAATTAAATTTATCCAAACTGTTTTAAAGAAAAACAAATAGAAACACTTCAAACCAAAATTTATTCACGCATTTCCTGGAGACATGGATATACGATTTGATTATTGTCACTAGATAATGGGGTATTATGAAGATCATCCAAACTTCAAATTTTGTTTTCCGTCGACGCGACGTTTACCACCAAAAATTCGGGGTTTTGGAATATAACTAATCCTTACTGGGTAGTAGAATGTCGGAATCAAGTGTCTCAGAAAGTTAATGTTGGATGTGGTGTTTTGAAAAACAAAATCTTAGGACCAATTTTTTTCGATAATAACATTAACGGACAAATATTTCTAACTTTTTTGCAAAATAACTTTTCTGACATTATTGACGAGTTGCCCCTGAATGTAAGGCAAGATTTGATATTTAGTTAGATGGTGCCCCTTGTCATTTCTCAGCAGAAGTAAGAGGGTGGCTTAACTTCAATTTCAAAATTGGGCGAACTTCGAATCAAGATGATAATTTTACGGATTAGCCGCCTCGGTCCCCCAACCTCACACCTCTTGATTTCTTCTTTTGGGGACGAATTAAGGAAATTGTTTACAAAATAAATACAGACATGCAAATCTTATTCATTTAAAAAACAGGATAGGAGAAGCATGCGAAGAAATCCCAGCCCATCATGTAATTTGCAGGTTTAAGAAAAATCTTATTACGTGCACTAAAAATAACGGTGGTTCTGTTGTGGCCTAAAATTTGTTTTTAGGATATGTAAGTTAAAATAAATAGTTGTCTAAATATTTTTTCTTGATTTTCGTTACGCCCTGTATGACATATCGTTTTTTTTCAATGCGAGTCTTACTTTTACAACAAGCAAAACTTTTTATCAAGAATAACTTTTTCTCATAAAATCAAAAATAAAAAAGTTTCCCATTTGGTAACCAAATCTGGGCAGACGCTGTATATATATATATATATATATATATATATATATATATATATATATATATATATATATATATATATAGACAGATAGATCATTTTTAACAACTGGAATAAAAAAAATAAAAAACTTAAATTCATTAATAATTTTATTAAAAAAGAACAGTCATGATAACTTACAAACAGGGTGTTTAGGCAAAAACCTCATATGAACATGGGTCCGTAGACGCTTTGTTTCAGAGATACAGGGTGTTACATTTTTTAAATGTTCTTTACTTGTTAAATATATTTACGAAAATAAAAAAAAAATATATTAATACATTTTTTTTATTATAGTGGCAATTTTTTTTTTATTAAATTCTTTTTGGGAAACAGTTTTCTTCTTTTAATTATTGTTGGGGAATTTTTCCTTGGGATTTATTTCTCAAATTAAAAAGAACCTTTTAACAAATGGTAGCTTCTTTTTTGTGAAAAAAAATTTTATTGGGAAAAAGTTTTTAAATTATTTTTGGGGAATTGTTTCTGGGGAAATTTTTTGTGTTTTTATTTAAACTGTAAAAAAAATCTTTTATGGGCCTTTTTAAAAGATTTTGTTTTTTGAAAAACGAATATTTGCATATCGGTTAAATCCGATGTGAAATTATCTGTTTAGAAAAACTAAACCAGTAAGGCACCTAATAAAATTGCATTTACCTCCTTAACGAAGTGAAAATTGAAAAATATGAAGAGGTAAGTTTTGTTAACAATTTAACATGCTATTTGATTGACATACAAAAATGTGAAAAAATCAGTACATGTTTTTGTTAAAAAAATATTTCACCGGCTTCTCATATGCACGCCTCTGGACCAGTGAAAGTCTTTTCATAGTCGGAATTATGCTTATTTTAAGTACACAACGTAAATTTCATCAAAACTGCTGAAGCCATTTTGAAAATATTTAGAAAAAAAAATTAAAAAATTTGACACCCATCTTTCAAAGAATATCCCTTTAAGCGATGATATGTTTTTTTGAAACAGCCTGTGTAGCTAACTTACAATATTCTATTAAAATGTTTTATAAATTTTCCCCCAGTACACGGAGCACGTAAGTTTTATAATATGTCGTCAAATTAGGTTTCACAGTCATATCGCATATTTTGGGATTTTCTTTGTCTGCCACACAGACAGGATACAAGCTATTGGTTAAGAGTAACTCATCAATGTTAAATCGATCTGGATTAATTTGGTTCTCATATATCCAGTTGAAGACATAGTCTAAACACGAACAGACAATAGGGTTACCAGAAGCACTTATTCTAACTCCATTTCGCAGTGTTGCCTCTAAAAGTGATCTAGGAAAATAATTTATTTCGTTGTCCTGCAAATAGAATAATCTTGAATGAATCTTGGAGGGTGCGAAAACAATCGTCGGAATGGTTGCTATTTTGTTGTGTTGTAGATTCAGGTGAAGTAAATTTAGGCCTTGAAAAGCATTCGCTTCGATGTCACTGATTTGGTTAAACGACAGATCTAACTTATAGAGCTTCGAAAGATGTTTAAAAATACCACTTGGTATATATGTTATGAGGTTTTGCCTTAGTTTCAACCGCCTTATATTTGAGCTGTTTGTAAACCAGGTTGCACTGATGTATGGTAATTTATTAAAACTGAGATCCACCAGCTCTAAGTTGTCAAGGTTACTAAAAGCCTCTTCTTGTATATGGGCAATTTTTAATTGTATTGAAACCCACTTCAATGAAGGAATTACATTAAAAATATTTTTTCTTAGTGTTGTCATGTCAGCTGTTTGATTTATTTTATTTCGTATCTCGATACCTTCTAATTTCGGTACGTTCGTGAATGCCCATGGTTCTATGGTAGAAATTGAACAATTGTCAATTAAAATATATTTTAAGTTCTGCATATTTCTAACATATTGCCTACCCAATGTAGTTATTGCTTGACTATCACATATAATTTTAAAACGGTCAACTATTTTGGTTTCTAGAAACTTTTCATCTTCTATGCAGCCCGTTATATTTTTTGTTGCGAACCTCGGAGAACTTGATTCATTCGATACAGCAACTTCAATATTATTTATACCTTCACAATCTAGCACTTCCGCAGTCGTTTTTTGCGCCGAAATTATCAAAAACAAAACCACAACACACCGTTGGAAGTACATGATATCTCTACATTAATTAAATGTATCGTACTGTGTCGTTAATTATGCAAATGATGAAGGTATTCTTGTTTTGCTGTATGAGATGGTTAAGATCGAAATAAAAAAAAATTCGACCTTGGAAACGATCCACTCAACATTGAAATATTAAAAATACAAGTTTTTTTTGTTTTCGCGGAATGAGCTATTTATTTAATCTTTAAAGAAAAACTTGTTCTAAGCGCATAGGTTTAGAAGTACAAACGGAAACGAGAAACTGCCATTTACATTTTCAGGGTTACCATTAACCTGGCGAACTACATATATGGTCCTCCACCTACTTTTTGAAAACAGCCATTGCCAGGCTCTCAGTTATGTGCCATATTTACAGATTGATAAACTATACCAAAATAACGCGATTACAAATACAAATATTTATGTTTTTATTTAAACGATTATTTACCAGTAAATATTAAAATAATTGTATCATTAAAAAAATATGAAATTTAAATAAAAGCTTGGATATTAACAACACACGATTTATAGATATTTTTGGAATTACTTTGATATTATTTTGTATAATATAAAAATTATTTATTTATTTTTCCCTAAGGATCTCTCTTGTCCTCGAGAAGAAATTTGTATGTATGTATTTGAATATATTTTTTTTTTCAATTTAATAATTTATATAATTAAATAATATAATGTTAAATATAAGATTTGCCCCCAAGTACGTCTTCGGAGGTTGTTTAGGCAAAAAGCTCATATGAACATGGGTCCGTAGACGCTTTGTTTCAGAGATACAGGGTGTTACATTTTTTAAATGTTCTTTACTTGTTAAAACCGATGTGAAATTATCTGTTTAGGAAAACTAAACCAGTAAGGCACCTAATAAAATTACATTTACCTCCTTAACGAAGTGAAAATTGAAAAAATATGAAGAGGTAAGTTTTGTTAAGAATTTAACGTGCTATTTGACTGACATACAAAAATGTGAAAAATCAGTAGGTACATGTTTTTGTTAAAAAAATATTTCACCGGCTTCTCATATGCACGCCTCTGGACCAGTGAAAGTCTTTTCATAGTCAGAATTATGCTTATTTTAAGTACACAACGTAAATTTCATCAAAATTGCTGAAGCCATTTTGAAAATATTTAGAGAAAAAAATTAAAAAATTTAACACCCTGTATCTTTCAAAGAATATCTCTTTAAGCGATGATATATTTTTTTGAAACAGCCTGTGTAGAGCTAACTTACAATATTCTATTAAAATGTTTTATAAATTTCTCCCTCGTACACTGAGCACGTATGTTTTATAAAGCCGCGTACAGACCAAGTCCCAATCCAAACCAACGCCAACTCCAACGAATGTGCCAGTTGGCGTTGGGATTGGAAACGATTGGAAAGCATTTTAAGATGTCGTCCACACCGCTTTTGTAGTTTAGAATTTGATACCGTTGGATAGGGTTCGGTCATTTTCCACGGAAAGAGGTATTTTAATATGTCATCTAGTGATGATGAGTGATGAGTCATTATGTAAAAGTGCCGCCTTTTTAATTGTAAATTCTTTACATCTTTACTTAACAATAAGAAAAAGAAACGTCGACCAAGATGCTGGTGGATGACAACACCATATAAAAACAGAAAAGTATTAATAACACAAGTAAGTTGCTGGAGGAATTTCGGAGTGATCACAGTGATCATTTCAGAACCTTCTCTCTATTTTTTTTCTTTATTTCAGCAACCTTGCACCTAAATTCAGTAGCAATGCTTTGCCAAAGATCTATTCTTTTTGGAGAGTTTATAATTTATATTGCTAGGATCCCATAATATAGGGTTATCCCGGTATAGTTCAATTAGTTTAAGGCTAAATCATCTGTCCATTTCATATCAAAAGGCGAAATAAACAAAATATTTGTCAAAAACAAAACACACAGACCCGAGGAATACTTGCCAACGACTGAAAACATTCAAATCTCGTCCACACCAAATCAAACATCTCTTTGAAGTACCGCTCAACGACCGAACGCAAGCCAACGCCAATGATCGCCTTGGAAACCGTTGGAATGCGTTGGGATATGTTCGCCAACGCCGTACACACCAATTTACATGCTTCCGAATTTCTAGTCACATGTGCCTTGGTGTGCGTTGGAACTTCGGTCTGTACGCGGCTTAATATGTCGTCAAATTAGGTTTCACAGTCATATCGCATATTTTGGGATTTTCTTTGTCTGCCACACAAACAGGATCCAATCTATGGCTTAAGAGTAACTCATCAA
Organism: Philopedon plagiatum; assembly: GCA_963971165.1. NCBI lineage: Eukaryota > Metazoa > Arthropoda > Insecta > Coleoptera > Curculionidae > Philopedon > Philopedon plagiatum. The sequence goes on from OZ020195.1 coordinate 24,912,740, forward strand.
GGTGAAATCGATCTGGATTAATTTGGTTTTCATACATCCAGTTGAAGACATAGTCTAAACACGAACAGACAATAAGGGCTGCATCCTCCTCCCCCCCCCCCCCCCCCCCCCACCGGTTGATGGTAAATTGTTTTCAAAGTCAAAGATGTGCATTGCAATAGATCGGAGGGATTGTTAATTCATTTGACAGAGAAAAAAGTTGAAGCGCTTTTATTTTATTAAATAAATCGTTGCCGTCAAGGTCAGATTCATTATTGGTTTCGTCGGTCAATTTAAATGTAAAGTGTTGCAGTGATTTAAAAGATCATGATCTCGGGCAAATCGAAAGTGTTACTAGAGAATCCAAAAACATCATTAAAACTGGACATTAACTCAAATCAATTAATATATCAATAAAATAAATTTATATGATATATAGGTTTCCAAAAAAACAACACAAAATATTACAATAGAGCAGTATGAATTATTTTGACTAGACTGTTGGTTGTATAGATTACGTGTTATATTTTTAAAACCATTTGTAGAAGTTTTTCAGCAAAAATGCTTGCCCGTTCTTATTACCCCATGTTCTTATTTGCCCAGGCTCCCCTACTTAAATTTTTATTTTTTTTTAACGATTCTTATAGGCTTCCTATTTAAAAACCAATTAAGATACGGACCTCGGGTTTGGGGTAAAACGTTCCTTTTTTGAATACCTTTAAATTGGGGCACCACACTGCACAGGGTTTCATTTAAAATTGTTGACCCAAACTCCCTAGCGTCACCCCTCAAGGGGGTTGAAGAAGTTAAATTACATAAAAAAGTAGATTTATTAACTAATAAGATACACCTAAAATTTCGTGTCTCTATCTTTACAAATAGCAAAGATATTTGCCCAAACTAAGACTTCTTGGACACCCTGTATATGATTTAATGAATGCACTTTTATTAGGCGACAAAAAATAAAGCTCGACTTACTTCTGTTGCAGGTGGCCTAGTAAGGCGCATGGAATATAATCCTTTGTAGTATCGGTCTCCGGTTGACAATCTTTCAGTTACCGTTGATATAATCCCCTTAATATCAATACTATCGCCATATCGTACAACGTTAAATCCGCCATTTGGAAGGTGTACCTGTAACAAAAATAATCAATAAATATGTATCACTGGTTATTTAACAATAATAACAGCTAGGAATATCAAAAATTTTGTGATTCCCATGGACTTATTAGCCATGGGAGACGAAACCACTGATTTCGAAATAAATCAGTGTAAACATTAGAACTTCAAAATTTGGTTATGATATGCTGAAATTGAAAAAATTTTGGGTAGCATGGAAACGACGTAAATAGACTTGCTTATTGTCAAGACGCCCATGGGTGGCATTTCGAGCATTTAATTAAATAATTTTAATTTTAACTATTAAATTTAAAATCTAATACAATTGTTATTCAAATTTAAACGTAATTATCTCGAAATCAGTGGAGTTTAGTCAGATTTAAGTGTGCTACATAAGGTATTTTCAGAATTTTCTGTAGAATTTAAAGATGCAATAAAAAATGGGGTATTTCAGTAAACAACATTAACGACGTCAAAGCTCTTACATGAGCCACCCTGTATAATTAAACTGTCAAAAAATGCACATTTTATAATAAGAGACTACGAGTCCGAGTGTTTTTCCAAAAAAAAAATTCCTTGAGTTTTTATCGAATTTATGCAATACATTTGCCGCTCACTGTATAATTTAATTTTTTTAAGTTGTCCACCCTGTAGTTGGGGGGTCAGCAGCGCCTTCATTTAAATCAGCAGTAAAGGTCTAAACCGTATGCAAAATATATTTTTTGCAGTTTCGAGCCAGGGTGAAGCATAGAGCGTAAAGCCTAATCTGTATGCAAAAAAAAATTTTTTTGGTCAAGTAACTTCGCGCAACTGACCGACAGAAATGGATTTTTTGTGATCTACGGAGGGGCGGACTCCCGAACGTTAAGATCTGACAAATCTCGAGCATTGGCGTAACCACATTTGAGGCGTTGAGAACCAGAGCGGACCATGTTGTACTTATTTGAAGATAATTAAATATAATATTTTATTTTTTCTTAATTTTTTATTGGCTAAAAAATACACGATTATTTCAAATCTTGTGTTACAAGAACCCTAAAACTCAGTTGGTCCACTCTGGCATTTTAAAATACTCATTTAGCTATCCGAAGGCAGTGCTATATCTAAAAGAGACAAATCTGTTGGATGGTCCGCTCTGGCTCTCAACGCCTCATTTATACAACACAACACCAATCACAGTCAAGTCATATTGTTTTTCTATACCTGTTACCAGTGGCACATCCAGGTTTTTGCTGAGGGGGGCGACCCGAGCCGATCGTACCAAATTTTATAATGGGTTAAAGAAATACGTCAAATAAATTAATGCCGTAATTAGGGCTCAGGGGAGGGAACCCCTTTCGCCCCACCTCCTTGAAGCCGCGCCTGCCTGTTACCTCTCGACCGACGCAGCAAAAGGGGATTTTGAGAGCAAAACCCTTCCTTAAACGCTTTTAAGGAATTAAGAAGTTTTGTAAACAATTACCAGGGAAGGAAATAAAATTGGCGTCATTACCTTCTACCACTGTGCTAATATGTTACTTTTATTTAGTCTTGAAACCCCCCCCCCCCCCCCACAATCCTGGCTGCGCCACTGGGCTGACGCGATGATTCGTATGTTACAGTGCTAGTAGTGTAGTTACTGGTAACTTTTAAAAATGGTAAAATCAGTTTTTTCGTTTATTATTAAGAAATATACAACGTACAACTTATACCATTTCTAATAATTTTAATTAATTTATAATTAGAAAAATACATAAATTTAACCACCTCCAGCAAAACATCCTTTAAGTGTGTTTAATGGAATTTGAAAGATTTTGATATCATTTTATTGTAAATACTGTATATATTTGTGACTAAAATATGCAAACAATCTTTCTTTGCGTGAAGAATTGAGACTAAAATTGAGGCTGGGGGGAAACGACAAGCTGGAGGGTCCGGCCCCCTTGTTACGCCAATGATCTCGAGGTTATTTTTTCACAAATACGACCCTTCCTCTAGCGAGGGAATTAAAGATAATTCTCTTTTCTCCTCGTCAATGTAACTAAATTTATTTTAGAAACACGTTTCCGTATAAAAATTCATTTGAAAAGCAAACAAATCGCAGAAATAAATAATACAATTATATCGGCTTTGAATCAAACATGTAAACAATTTCATAAACAAAAGTTATCGAAACTTAACAGGTCAACTAGAACGACTAAATTTTAAAGTGCCCTAAGCTTTGTAAATTAAGTCCAATTAAGTCACAAAGTATACATAGAAATTTTGATACTGTACCATACTTTTAAAGGGCGCTTCCAAAAAAAATCGGCACAGGTAGGCTTGCTACCTGAGAAATGGAACTAGTTAGTGGTAGCCAAGCTACTAACGTTTCTTAGAGCCGCAAGTATAATGAATTCACATCACTATTATTATTTTAATTAAATAATTAAAATGAAGAATTAGCCGTTCGTTCACCAATCGGATTCATTTAACATGTTACTTGTAGTTTGTTATTCGTCGGCGTAGTATGTAATTAATGAACAAATTTTAAGTAATTGGACAAATTTGATAAAACAACCGATCTCGACACAAGTTAAAGTGAAACAGATTTGCCCAAAAATAAATATTAGAATATTATTTTTGGGTTTATGTTCGACGACCTGTTCCATTTCAGACCGTGAGGAGGTGGGCCAAATCAGGTCATCAGGAAACCGTTTCAGGATTTTTTATTATGTCTTTTTAGTTCTTTGATAAAGCTTGAAGTTTTATTTATTCTCAGAATACGTTAACTTCCTCATTGCAAAATTTATCGTTGTAATAATATATAAATTTATAAAATCTGGTTATCTATTTGTTTGCAGCTCAGATTTGTCGCCAAAAAGACCTGAAATAGAACATAGGCTAGTTTTATCCCGATAAGTAAAATATAGGTTATGTCGTAGAAATGGATCCATAGAACCGAAAAGAAAAAACTAATTGTAATCGAGAACAGTAATATACAGTGTGTGTCACAAAGATGTGACAGCTAATGTCGATTCGTATCACATGCTTAAATCTTGAGGCAAATTTTGGACAAAAAAATTTAATATTTTTAGGAGACTTACTATTTAATTTAATGCTTCTAATAAAAAATTGTAAGTATTGTTACATATTTTAATGCTTAAGGCGACTACTTCTGCTGCGTGTAACTCCAAATCTTTTACAGTATGTCCGCGGATGCGTATTTCCATTCTATACATGGCCAGAACGCAGCCATAGAAAACTGCTCGATTTTTATGGCTGCTCACCCAACCTGAGTAAAAAGGTGGTCAGGTTTGCTGAGTTTTGATTGATACAGATACATATATATCTATATCAATGAAAACTGAGCAAACCTGACCACCTTTTTGCTCAGGTTGGGTGAGCAAAAAGGTGGTCAGGTTTGCTCAGTTTTGATTGATATAGATATATATGTATCTATATCAATCAAAACTGAGCAAACCTGACCACCTTTTTGCTCAGGTTGGGTGAGCAGCCATAGACAACGAGCAGTTTTCTATGGCTGCGTTCTGGCCATGTATAGAATGGAAATACGCTCCGCGGATGGGGTTTAGAAGAGGACAAATGGACCAAATTTTTCAACAAAAGTAAAAATGTCCCTTCTAATAAAAGTTCTTGCTTGTAAAATAAATAGGATTCATGTTATGAAAAATTTAATTTTTTATACAGGCAGCATAAAAAATACGAAAACGCTATTTTGCGTGAGAGTAAGAGTTGTTTAGCATTTTCTACCAACAGAACAAATATGAAATATGTTTTAAATTAAACCCTAAGCCTAAATATTAAAAGTAACGAGTCTTATATTATTTTTTTTAAATCACACACTATTCTCGCTCACTCCTTTAACCCGAGTACTAATTCTACAAATTAAACAATAATGACACCTATGGACATGTTTGTCAATGTCATTATTAAATGAATCAATTATTTAATTCAAAATACTTCTTATTCAAGTGCTGTTTTTAAATAATACGAACATTTAATTCAACTCAAAAGAATGTGATATAAATATAAACTAAGCAATACAATTAAGATATCAAAATTCAAAATCTCCACTTCCACATTCAACACATTTTTCTAATTGCTTCCTTAGATATCTGAAGGAATTTCCGATTTCTTCTTGGGATATTAAACGAACAGTCTCGGTAATTGTGCATTTTAGCACGTCAATATTATTTGGTACTGGAGTGGCATAAACAATTTGATTTAAACAGCCCCATAGAAACATATCGGCCAACGTTAGCCGGGGCTCCTTGGGGGCCACAAAACTGGGTCATTTCTACCAATTCACCTTGGACCAAAGCTGCGGTCAAGAAGCCATTCTATTATATCGCGAGCGTAATGTGCTGGAAAATACATTTTTTGGTGAAAATTTAATGGCACATTTTCGAGTTCATCGCTAAAAAATGTATCCAGCATTTCTAACTCAATTTCAAACTCCGACAGTTGAGTTTTGGGAAAATTCGCAACAAGGTCGACAGTTCAATTCCAGCAAACGTAAAAATGTTCAACCAGTTATAAAAAAAAACGTCGACAATTTTATGATTTTTATCTTCGCAAGTTCGCAAGCGAGTCGGAAACTTGTGTACGAAGCCTGGGTTCGCTTCGAATGGTTAAATTTTGATTTCTCACTTTTGGAGTGGAAAGTTTAGTTTTTGAAGTTTTCCCCTATTTTATGGGCTATGTAGATTATGTATGTACCGAATTTCCGTATTCTAGGTCCACGAGAAGTATTCTAGAACTTGGATAATATTATAAGTAAGTGAGTGCCAAAACTGCTAATATTTGGATTTGAGAAACTAAATGAGATGAGAACAATAAATAAGAGGTTTGTTTAAGCTTGCAAACATTTTCCCAGCAAATAAATGTAAGTCATATAAGATTCTCCAGTGCAAAGATATGAGGAATCCAAAAGTACGCAGAGTGGTTTCCTGAAGGATGTCCGGTAGTGCGGTCCGACCCTGTTGGGGGCACCACCGTGACCCTAGATAAATGTACGTCATTGTTCTTTTGGGAGTGCGATATACGAATCGTTCGAATCGTTAAAATTGGTACAATACAAGTATTATTTTACTTTGAAATAAATTTATTTGTAACATTTTTTTCGGATAACTCTTTTCATATTGCTAATGAAACGGTTAATTTTTTAATGAGTACCTTAACTGTTGATTTCTCTGATGCCGGGCTATTTTGTGGGGACTTCTGAGGACTCTCCATAGCTGCTTTCGAACGAACGCACCGCGTGGGTGAATTCGAACTCACGTTGGATGTCGATGGCGCATCTCTAAAAGAGAGAATATTATCAATATTTCTATGCGATAATGTTTAATATTAAATATTACACTTCTTTATTCTTTAATTACTGTTTCGAATAATCCGATTATTAAAAACTTGTAAATACAATAATTTTCTTCTAAATAGACTATTTTAAATTATCTTCAAGATAATTTGAAACTGAAATAGGAGAAAAAACTTCTTGTCTGCACTGCCACAATTTCCTGACACTGTTGATGCTAATAAAAAAAAGCAGTGATAATATAAGAAACAATAAACCTTTAAAATAATAGAAAACATTTTCTGTGGTAATACTGGTAAATACCCACAAAGTTTACAATCGTCCAATCGCAAATGTCAATAATGTAATGAATATTAATATAAAAAATCGAATGCACACACAATAAACACTGTCACAAAATATCAACATTTAGAGATACATACTCATTAGAATGCATTATTAAATATAAAAATGTTTTAATCTATGTATCTGTATATTTAAAAGGCAACGATCATTTTGTCTCCCTTATTTTGAAGCTTCTACAAAACATAGCTTGACGATTCTTTTTTTGAAAGAAATGACTCTTCTTCCTACTGAGCCATCACTAAGAATATTGTCTAAATAAGGCTGAAGTACCAAAAAAAATCAATTAATATTGACGTAATATATAGTTTTTGACACTATAGTTGGTATGCGTCTATCCTGTACTGATGAGAACCAACGAGTTCGAAACCGGTCTACAGGTGACGACATTCTAACTAAAGAAAAAGCGTCCTTCTTCCTGGTAGTTTCTTGCATTCGAATCATTAGTATTTTCTATTTCTATTTTCCACCCCCATATTCAACACATTTTTCTAAGTGGTTCCTTAGATGTCTGAAGGAATTTCTGATTTCTTCCTGAAATATTGAACGAACAGCCTGGGTAATTTTGATTTTTAGCATGTCAATATTATTACAACAATTAGTTTTAAACGGCCCATACAAACATATCGGCCAACGTTAAGTAGGGTCTCCTTGGGGGCCACAAAATTGGGCCATTTCTACCAATCCACCTTGGACCAAATCTGCGGTGAATCCATTCTATTACTCCCGAGCGCAATGTGCTGGACAACCATCTTGTTAAAAATATTTTTTTTGGCGAAACTTTAATGGCAAATTTTCGAGTTCGTCGCTAAAAAATGTATCCAGCATTTCTAAGTAAGTTGCTAAAATGTAAAAATGCAGGTCTATAATGTCATGGACAGATATCGCGCACCACACGTTCACTTTTGTAAAATATTGTCTTCGCCTCAGTTTTGTTAGTAGAAAATGTACATTCATCAGAAAATATAATGAATTTATAAAAATGGATATTCCCAATTTCCACTTAAAATTTGGTTTCCCACCAATAAACAAATATCTAGTCTTTTAGCTTCATCCCCCTCTTCCAATGTTTGGTTAAAGTGGGATTTGAACGGAAATAATTTATTTTCTTTTAAGATCACCTGGATGTAAGTTTTTTTCACAACTTCTAGAAGATGTTTAGCACGATTTCTAAGGGACATCAAAGGGGTTTCTCTAACAGCCTGAAGAACTAAAAATGGGGCATCGTTTTGGTTATATTTGTTCTTCTTGAGATTCAAAACAGAACCAGTACCAGTTCTTTGGAACTTTTTTATTGTATTGTAGATTGCCATTTCAGTTATTGGGATTGTTACAAATTCCTACAAACATCCACGGGGCGTGGACCTATTGTATATTCTGCCTAGAACCTAATCTGATCAAAACAATTTTTTCTGACGGTTCGAGACCTAATCTTTAGTCTCTTTATCAAAAAATGTAATAAATTAGAACTAACTAAATTAAAAAATGATCTAAGTTATTATAAAGATAACTAAAAAAGGATATATGAATTTTTTTAAATTTACTTTGTTCGAATTTATTAAATATCGAGACTAGAGATTAGGTCTCGAGACCTCAGAAATTTTTTTTTTTCATCAGATTAGGTTTTAGGTAGAATCTGTATTATTAAGGTTAGGCATCCTTTGTTATAATTAAAAGTTAAAGTTGTTGAGAGTGCACAGAAAATTCTCGTTTTAGGATTCGTTTTTTATTTTTGTCCTTTCAAACGCAGCGACTTTTATTATTTCTTTAAATATTAAATCTTCGTTAATAGTAGTGGGGGGGGGGGGGCTGAATAATGCAATTCGGTGGATTTCTTCAATTATAAATGCACTTTTTTAATTTTTGTGTGTCTATGATGTTGGCAGGGGGGGGGGGCGCTGGGGCCCCCAGCCCCTCCCCCCGGGGTGCGTCACTGCAAAGTGGTGTAACATCCAACTTATAGATTTTTTCAGTATGAATCCGCCACAATCATGTAGACCTTAGGCCAAGAGTTTGCTCGGGTTTGGTTGGATTCAGTAACATGCACTAACTTTACCACAATCATTTTTTTTTAACTCCCATCAGCAAACCTTACAGGAATTTCAAAATTTCATTAAACCCACCTACTATAATTTTTGTAAAGAATTAAGAGAATCTAGTTATCTATATGAAAGTTTATTAACATGATAAGATTTACTGCTTACACGAAAGCGTCAAATTATAGCAAATTAAAACTGTTCTGAGGAAAAAATGCAAAAAATATTAAATCAATCCCTATGTCAAGCATATGGCCGAGTTTTTTTTTAAATTAAGCAAATACATTTTCTAAAAAGCTGATATCATGATGGCAGTTAAGTACAAAAGGCGCTTTTAAAAAAGCACTTACGTCTCGACATACTGAAAGATCCTATATACCGGCTTTCGATGCATAAGCAATATTTATATTGTATTTAACCTCAACTTATAATGACGGCATTATACGTAGTTTGTACAGTCGTACGAATATCGTTCACGTTATACATCGTCACCCGACCACTGTTAAATATATTTGTTATCAATTGTTATAAACAATTAACACAAGAAAATCGTAGTTAAACAAAAACTAACATTGCAGCAGATTCACCCCTTAATTTGCTAAGGCCGCCTGCGCTGTATCACAATGCACCTGCTGAAGCATCACACATTTCCACCCTTTTCAGATAGCGATCGATAGACAGCGTTGTACAGGGTGAAGATAAGATATATAATTTTAATAAAATAAAATGTTCATTTTATATTTTAAGAAATAATATACAGTCCAACAAGATTTTATATACGTAAAGTTTGGACAGGGTGGTCAAAAAACAGTTTGGATAGGGTGGTAAAAGAAATTAAAAATATTTTACTATTTCGTAGGAAAATTAAAAAGTTAATGAAACAAGACACATAATTAATCATATGCATATGTAATGTTTCATTAAGAGTTACAAAGTTTATTTTGTTTGAAGAATATCTTTTATAATTCTTAAGATACACTGACCTGCACTATTAGCGCACCACCCGAAATCTGACACAACTTTGACGTTATTTATTTTCTGAACCTGTGATTGGGATCTGAATGAATTTTCTTTTTAACACGCTTTTATTAACTTGACCTGTAACTTCTAAACATTGTAATGAAATCTTACAACTCACTTTTCACCCACTTCTAATTGTATAGATTTGAAACAATAGTATGTCTTTTCTCATTAAAAAAAATATACAGCGCGTCTTCGAAATGTAAAAATTTGTACTCTTGATTTTACGAAAAAAAGCGTCTCTTTATAAAAAGTTCTGCATCGTGAGAAAATAGTACTGCCATTCAAAAATTTGATCTAGTACATACAGGGTGGCTCAAAAATGTAGAAGTACTAATCCACGTGAAGCTAAAAAAACATAAAATCGTTATTTAAAGGTAAACTACCACTGAAATGTACTGTAGAGTTAATTTTTTTGTTAATGAATTACTTTCAATTGACTTTGAGCTCTTTGGGCCACCGTGTATTGTCCTTCATCAAGTTTTTGAATGACCATGCTGTTTTTTTTACAATGTAGAACTTTTTATGAAGATATATGTAGGTACTTTTTCTGTAAAGTCGATTATAAAAAATTGTGAGAAATAGTTTTTGTTAAAAAAAACTCTTTCTCTAAAACCAGTGGTTCAGCAGTTATAAGGAAATAAACAATTAAATTGTTTATAACAAATGACCGCGGTAGATTTTTTTAATCCTGATAATTTTCAATCAATCCACACCTAATTCTCAATGTTCACGATTTGGTGAAAAGGGTGGGGGACAGCGCTTTTTAAACGTTTTTCCCGAAAAATGTTTAAAAAATGCAATAAAAAAAACGTCATATATATCGTTGAATTCGTGCTTCAATAAGCTATCATTTGACACCCTACACGATGCCCTTGAAATTTTTTCCATTGCCCCATTTATCCCCAGGAATTAACCTCCAGAATCAAAATTTAACTTCTCATACTCCACGTCTATAACTGGGCCACCACACTCTATCCCTGTACCAAATTTCAAATTTTTACGCCGAATAGTTTCAGAGAAAATCGCTTGTGACAGAAGGACGGACACCGAAGTGATAACATAAGTGTTCCATTTCACTATTTAAACTTTTATGAGGTTGTTCAGGACTGTTTATTTAGGGGAAAAGTGTTAGTAGAAAGTTATAGTCACTTGAATTTTTTTAAACCTAAAATATAATTTAAAAAAAAATCAAATGAGTATAACTTTCTCGTAACACATTTTCTTCTCTTAAAATTTAAGAATTGTCGACAAAATGAAGTGAAATGTGTTTAGAAAAAATAATAAATAAAATACCTAAGCGTGTGGTGGGTCAATTCAAAAATTTAACTTGTTTTCGCAAATTATAATATATTTTTTTTCTTTACCAAAACATTTCTAGTAGGCCCACTATTAAAAAACCTGAACTTGGCATGGGTCCCATAAGTAGCAACAGAGATATACAACTTTAAAATTTTACGGGCCGCGCCTGACCCTTTTCGTTATTTTGATTCTGATATCTTTAGATATCTAACATGCAAATGCAAGCCTATTGTACACGAAACCGCAAAATTTGGATGAATTTCCATCCCCCCTTTCTTCCATGGGAGGAGCGCCCCCTCTTCCCGTAGGCACTCGAGTTGACTAATAAGAGTAAGAGTTAGCTTTCTTATACTAAAAAAACCTTGACAGCTTAGTTTCTGGCGTTTGCAAAAGAATTTTTCTCTTAGGATTAAAATTTTTGTTTTGGTGTAGGTAGTTAAAATCCCCTAAATAGTGCTTTCAGTACTCCCCCGTTTGAATAAATACCACACCCAAAAAATGTGTTTTTAACATAATAGATATCGACATAGTGCTTTGGTGATGGTTGCGGTTGGCAATGAAACAATCAATCAAATTTCAGTTGTCAACCAAATTAGTGACGGATGACATTTTATCCATTGTTTAACTGTTAACCAGAATAATAACCAAAGCACCGGAAAACGTCTAATGTTCTAGCTCATGACAGAGCAATAGATTTTACTGACTCATTTTTAAGGCTAATTCTAGCATTAGTTGTAGTGAAAATCAACGAAATAAGAGTCTGTCAGGGGTACTGTCCTATTAGGTTTAGAGTTTGTATCTGCCAAATACTAATTATCGAAACAATGGGGGATTACATTGGATATGAACTTTTAAATGCGCTGAACACTATAAAAGTTTTTAAAGCTCTTTTTTATTTAGTTTATCCTATAATCGCAAGATTTGAAAACTTGCTAAGAGTGGCAAAATATTATTTATTAGTATAATGAGTTATAATTGTAAACAAAAAACAAAGATCTAATTTTAGGATACAATATCTAAATTATCACATTTTTCAAATTTAAGTCAAAGCAAAATCCTTTTAATTATGTAAACAAGTAATAGTGCCAAAACAGTGCTAGCATGTTAATAACCCTATTATATTAAACGCTTTTTTGTCTCTTTCTGTTTCAGGGGCGTATTCATGGGGGTATGGGGAAGGCGTCTCCCAACATATGGGCCCGAGTTGGCCAATTCGAGCATGAGTTAGCTATTTGGACCTTGCAGCAAAAAAAACGGCGATAGTTGAGTTTTGAGAAAATTCGCAAGAAGGTCGAGAGTTTTTCCGGCAAATGTAAAAAAGGGCAACCATTTTTTCGGGGAAAATTTGCAAAAGAGGTCAACGTTTTAGTTCTGTTTTAGTTAGTTTTCCTTCTGTACCCCCTGTACTGTATCTCCTCCGGCTTCCCTAGGATAGTTACGGAGATTATTAGGTAATAGGTATTTTTTTGATTTTATTAAAGATAGTGTGGATAATTGAGAACCTGTGGTGGATACATTCGATTGCAATCTTACTAAAATAAAATATCTATGGTATGGTTATGGTGTTATTCTGGAATATATTTATTAGACATACACGTTGGTAAATTCTAATAACCAAGAGAAAAAATCATTCTGATAAAAATTTTAACTTTTGTCCATTATTATATATATTTGTCCTATTACTAGACACGCTGTAGGATAAAAATAGAAATTTGGCCTCATTACAATTATACTGATAAATAACAAGAAATCAGTCTGTGTTTTATAACAAAATTCTTTTACGAAAAAATGAACCAACTTCACAAGAGGAAAAGCACTGAAAAGTATGAAATAATATTTTTACGTATTTACAACTGTGGTTTATGGTAAACTTAATTTTGTTCAAATTTAGGTAAATTGTACAACGAAGTTCTTTGAATTCGGAGCAATTTAAAAGTATAATAGGAATCCTTAATGATAATACATTACTAAATAATTATTGTTAATAGAGGGTAATATTTTAGTTATTTATTACTGAGCATACTGGTAAGCCCAAGTTCGTTCGACTTTAAGTAATTTGTTTACAAAAGTTCTAAACTTTAAAGTAAGCCCAAATCCTTAGCAATTGTTTATGAATTACGGACCCTTGTACTGAGAAGGACTTCAACGTTTGGAACTTCGGTGTAGAAGTTACCTAAATTTAGACAAAATTAAGTTTACTTACCATTAACCACAGTTATAAATACGTAAAAATATTATTTGATATCGTTCAGTGATTTTCCTTTCGTGAAGTTAGTACATTTTTTGGGGGCAAAAATATTTCTTTGTTTTTATCAAATTTATCCCCGCCGATCATCTTATCTCCCCCCTCTTTAAATTTCTAATGTCCATGTAATACTAGATTGTGTGACCCATAGATTTGTAATACATGGATCCGTGAACAATAATCGCGAAAGTGGCAAATTTCTGGCTTTGCGCATGTAAACAAAGCTGATCGGTCATGGGCATGCGCACTGCAAATTTGTCATCTGTGATGTACAGGACGCGTCGATCCGACTCTGATTGTTTTCCAGCTGGTTATGCAAAACGTGTAGCAAATGACAACAAGCGAGTTGTGCGCATGCCCCTCGCCGATCTGGCTCGAGAAATATGACCGGTGGCACCGTGCGTACAAACACAATATTTCACCCTGGTAACTTAGCTTTTGTTTGCGCACGCTGTCAGGTGTAGGGGTCTATATATAAAAGTCAATGGTCTGACCCCGAAAATGACATAGTTAAGATTTTTTAAGAATTTTCCACTTGCATCTTTTGCCCTCCCCCACAGTTAATTTTTTTATATCCCTTACATAAACTGAGCTTTTGACCTGAAAACCCCGAAAATGGCACATTAGTTAACATTTTTGGAGAAATCGCTCCTTTTTTATCACCCCCCCCCCCCCCCCCCATCTGTTAATTTTTTTAACATCTGTTGGACAATATTAGATTTTCTGACCTCAGTTACCCCGAAAATAACACATTTAACATTTTTGGTGAAATTCTCAGCTCCTTCCTTTTATCCCCTCCCCTCCCCCTCAGGTAACTTTTTAACATCTGTTTTACGAAATTACATTTTCTGACCTCAATAACCCCGAAAATGACATATTACTTAACATTTTTTGGATAAGTTTTAAGCTGATCTCTGTACCCCCCTCCCACGGTAATTTTCTGAATATTCGATGGAAAAAAATAGATTTTCCTGGTTTTCTGACATCAATATCCCCGAAGATTTTTGTAGAAATTCCCAGCCGCCTCTTTTTGTCCCCCCCCCCCCCTCCCCGTTATTTTTTAAACATCTGTTAGACACATTAGATTTTATGACCTCAATAACCCCAAAAATGACACATTCATTAACATTTTTGGATGGATTCACAGCCGCTCCTTTTATTCTCTCTATCCCCCCTCCTAAATTTTCTTTAGTAAGAAATGATTTCCTATTCTGACCTCGATAGCATCGAAAATGACATGTTGGTTAACATTTTTGAAGAAATACTTAGCCGCTCACCTCACCCCCCTACCCCGATATTTTTTTAATATCTGTTTAACAAAATTAGATTTTCTGACCAATAGCTCTGAAAATGACACATTAGTTAATATTTTGGACAAGTTCCCAGCCTCTCCTTTTTGCCTCCCACACGGTAATTTTTTTTTAGCACCTACTAGACAAAATTATATTTTCTGACCTCAATAACCCCGAAACTGAGATATGAGTCAACATTTTCGGAAAATTCTCAGCCGCTTAAGTTTTACCCCTCTCACCCCCTAACCTTTATTATTTTTTTAAGTCAAATATTAACATCACAGCCGACCGTCATGTTAAACACAATAAGGAAAAATTATTGAAATCAGTGTCGCCATTCTGAAGTACGCACGCAAAAATTGTGGGTGTCGTTTTTTTTGTAGTTTTTCGCAATCTTTTTAGGTTTTCACAAAATTTAGTAAAAAAAAAACCCTAAAATAGGACCACTCGGGAGAACTCATCTACAAAACAGTTTTTGTTTTATCCAAATCGGCGAATCCGTTCAAGAATTATGCGTGTACTTAATATTTTGTCTATGGTACTTAAAAACAAACGGGTCGAATTAATAACCTCCTCTTGTGAAGGTTAAAAATTTTTAACCTTCACAAGAGGAGAAGGTTAAAAATGAAAACCTACTATGATTTATAATAAATGTGTTAGTACCTAGTATATCAATATATTAACAGCAGTCTTCCTTTAAGCTGATTATCTGCCAGATACAATATATTAATTTTTCGTTTTACTAGAATTAGATTAAATTAATCTACATAACGATGCCTCAATCCAATACCGCCACAAGTCAAAAAATACAAAAAATTACATTTTTATGTAGACCGAAAGGAAATAATGTTTTCTTTTAAATGAAATACAGCCACAACTCGAAATATATCCCAAAATTAAAAAAAACACATCAATATTTTCGCCACAACTCAAAATTCAGTACAATACTGCCATAATTTTACATACTTCTCTAAAAATTAGTTAACATCTTTTTCTTAGGTGCCACAATTGATAATATGGCACTTACCGTTCAACAAATATATTTAGCAAATGCCACATTTCGAGATGTGGCAATATTTAATTAAAAAGCACTTCAGTATTTCATGGACATTTAAACTTATTTCGACTTATGGCGCCTCTACATAACCTAATATTTTTAGACCGTCAAAATATTTCGTCATGTTAAATTGCCACAAGTGCAAATATGGCAGTATATTGTAAAAACTAGATCAAATTAGTTACAAAACCCTGCCATATTTTTAAATGTGGCAGTGTTGATTTAAAAAAGTACATTTTCTCCTTCAAAATTTGGCAGTTATAACCGCCATTTATGTGATTTATCACAAAAATGCAATTAATAAGTGCAAGTTCGGCACTTTTGTTAATAACCCACATTAACATCTACATTTTAAAACATTTCTGACTATATTCCATAAAAAAAATATATTTTAGAGAACATCAAACTTTCATTATCGTTTTTCTCAAAACCATAATTTTTGAAATGTGGCAGTATTTGATTGAGGCATCGATAAAAGGAAGCGTTCCGACTGAGTCATCAACGCGAAACCTAAACAGTTAAACCTAGAAACAAGAAATTTTAGCGATAGCTTCCCCTGAGGACGTTGGCACCCACTAAAAAAGGATTTTTTTTAATCCCTAGTGGTAAAAAGGGGGGCAAAGTTTTAAAAAAAGTATATACCTCATAAAATTAAGCAAACACATTTCTGTTCATTTATGCCGATGCCCTATGCCCTAAAGGGGTGAAAATGGGTAAACTGTGTTATCAGAGTCCTAATTATCTACTGATCTCATCATCTGATCTCAGAAGACATTAATTTGGTTTTTGATTTGAACAGATAAACTTACAGATGTATACCTTCAAATTAATTTCAGGGAATCTTCCGTATTAACCACTAAAGAGGTGAACCTGGGATTTGAGGCGACTCATAGAGTGCTAAATAATTCCTTTATTTATTGAATTTGAACTTCCTTTTGCATACTTAAATTTTTTTTCTTGGCGCAAATCCGCAAATATTCGTTTTTCAGGAATCTCGGAAGAAAAACATTTTGCGAAATTTCTTTATACGCAATCGTCGCAGTGGAGCGCCTTTGCTGTATGGTCATTAATCAGATGATGCCAACAGCAAGGATTTTAAGGTTTTACAAATATTCGCTCGATGGTGTATGCCATGGATTTACTTATTTGTATAATAAATCCATGGTGTACGCTGTTTTCCGCGAATTTTCTCGAAAATAAGCATTTTGCGTTTGGAAACATTCACGACTTACTCATCTATGTAAAGGGGTTATATTGTGAATATGAATAGTCAATTTTAAAATTAAGAAAAAATGCTCAATAAAATGTCTATTAACGACTTGTTTTTTGAGAACCTCCTTAATCAAACGTGTTTGTCGCTTTGTGGCATAGAGAGAAGATTTAGAGAGTTTTTTTACATGAAATCACTTTTCATTTAAAACTATTTGTGACTTCTTTAAATACATATTGTATAATATTTCTATTGGTTAGGGCAATGTTTTGCATTTCTTTTTTTTAATTTAGAATAATTAGGTAAATATCCCTTAACAATTTTTAACCATTAGAAAAACACTGTTTACATATGAGGCCGTCAGACCAAAAACCCCAGTACCTAATATTATTATGAAAATAATGCATATTAAATTAAGATTAAAATCGTTAGGGCACATAGTCATTTTTGGCTCCATCTCTCCACTATGTATTTGAAAATATGTTTGTTTTTTAAAACTTTTCGTGTGTCTATCAAAAAAACACAAAAAATGTAGGAGAGGCCACTTTTGCACTGACGGCCTCATATACTACTATATATATAATACACTACTTAATACCAGCCACTCTAGTGCTTACTGTGAAATCAGCCTAAAAATTTTTAATCTGACCCAAAAGCCAAGGTAAAAATCAAGGTATTTAGAAATGCTAAAAGTTATAAAGAAAATAGGAATGAGTCTTTTGAAGAAAATAATACAAATGTTTTAAGATCTGGGAATATTCACTTGATAAAAATGAAGAAATTTCATTGAAATGTGTGAAGTGAAAACACGAAACCTTCATAAATAACAGCAGGAAAAATTATTTGCAATTTTTGTAAGCGTTTGCAAAGAATATGTTATTCTGATACTATTTAGTTAAATTAGTTAAACATGTCTTTTCTCTCTGATCTGACCTCTATGACACTTTCAAAAGCTCACAGAGCAGATATGATGCACCCAGTGATGTGAGTCGGTCATATGACCGCGTCATTTTGTGCGGTCATGATGTCATAACCGTCATGTCACATTAATAAATGACCATCAGGTCATTTAACCTAACCTTAAATTAAATGTTTCGATGCAAGAGTAAAAAGTATGCAAAAAAAAGTTACGAGCGTCATAGAAATGAAGACATCACGCATGCTCTGTCGCGTTTTAGAATATTCCTGGCTTTATTCTAAAACGAGACAAAAATGAACTAAGTGACGAATTTGCACATGACGCCGAAGAACATGATGAAACTTAAGGACATGGTTTTCTTTTTTAAATTTTGTAAGAATATTCTTTTTTAACTACAAAGAATTTTTTAAACCTTTAGTTTTATGACTAATCTAAATTAAGGGTATCTTTTATAAATGACCTATATGACCGTCACATGATGGTCATTTGTCACGAATGATAAATGACCATCATTTCACATCACTGGATGCACCTAATTACAAAAATCTTAAGCTAAGTACTGACATATCCCGCTCTATTCTATTTTTGAAGAAATCAATAAACTGGTACCTACCAAAAGGTAACTATGATTAAAAAATAAGATAAATGGCAAAATCTGAGGAACGGCATTTGTTCGCCTAATAGGACTTATTACCGAATACAAGGTTTAGACCCTATCCTTATGTTTAAGTCTCTGGACTCATTTAATTCACATTTATTTTATGATAGTCAGGCAGTCCCTCTTTAAAAATGTTTGAAACGGTATTTATGTTTAAATAATAACACATATTTCCAGTTAAAGTTAACCTGATTGAGAAATTAAATATAGTTAACAGAGATTGTAATAAATGCCAAGGAGGTTGCCGAATAAGTGAACTGCAAGACCATAATGTTTTTTACTATTCTTCTAATGGAAGACAATGAAACCTTTAAAAAATCCTCCAAAGTTCGCCCACTATCATGCTCCTACACCCAAGAATTTTCAATAAAAAAATTAGAATCTTGTGAGCAAAATCTGAAAGATTCCTGGTGTAGTCGATGCAGTTCGTTTTAAATAAGCCCTTCTGCACTAGGTATATGGTGAAATTGAACAATAAGGATTAGAGGGCTGCCTTTAAACATGACATGTTTATGTTTATTTACTTCCTCATTAACCTATTTGAAAATATATGTATACTACATACCTTTTGTACTAAATAAAAGATGTTTTTTAATTAATGGGTACGGTTAACGAAAATATTTTAACATCCCAGAGGGAATTTACTAAAAGGAAATCAAATAATTTATAAAAATGGATTCACTAATTAAATTCATTTACTTTGTGACAGTTCGGTTCCTATCGAATTTTAATACATATCCGGTAGAACGGACTTTTTGAAGGATTCTTTAAAACCACGTTTCAAGTGTAGCTATTGAACATTGACAATGAGTAACTCCATTTACTCCATTTTATTGAACATTGACAATGAGTAACTCCATTTACTCCATTTACTCTTTGACATTGACACTAAAAAAACTTTTGCACCCAGCAGTGGCACTCTGAAAAATAGCGATAGCGATCGGGCTCTCTTTGGAAATTCTTTTGTATCACCGTTCGGTATGTTTCGAAGAGACCCCGATCGCTATCGCTGTTTTTCATACAGAGTGCCACTGCAGATTCTCCAACGCATTATACGTATTTTTAATACGTATATGCTCCAACGCTAGTCCGGTCTAATTTGACAACCAAAAGTTTTAAACTGACAAGTGTAAAAATTAAAGGCGATTTTAAATCAGTGACTAAAAGCCTGACCTAGTCACCTGTATTCATGATCAAACGTCACAAAAATGACGTCACCGAGAAATCTGATTTAAATTCGTTTTCATATTATTCACTGAATGACAGATCACATCAGTGGTAAAACTAACCTCAGTTTATTAAGTACTTATGTTTTATGCTCATTTTTTCTGTCCCGTTGCTTTTTAACTTAGTAGTTTACGTCATTTTGTTCTTTCCGACAAATTTTTGTTTGTTTAGGACACATTTAAGCCTGGTCAAGGTATCGCTGAACTACTGACTTCCATAAAATTAAAGACCTCTACCTCTACCGTTTATCATCCGCATAAGAATATCTCTCGCCTTTTGGAAAAGACAATTTTGTCGGTATTTCTTTCTCTAATTGTTTCCAGCTCGGCTTGCATTGCCACAAAAATGGAAAAACATAAATCAAAACAAACAACCCTTTCGCAAATATAAATATAAAAATTGACATTGACAAAAATGACAGTATATGGGGTTGACCATGCTCGCAATCGTGGTCAGGCAAATAGCAGACTAGGTCAAGACTACCTTCCGTATGACGTCATAAAATCTGATTTGAAATTGTGTAGTCAGGCGTAGTCATGACTAGGTCTCTCATTTAAAATCGCCTTAAGACAACTATGTTTTATACTTGATTATATTTCGGCGCTTCATTCTTCATAGATTACTTCACTTGTAGTAGTGCTATTTGGTGCTAGATGGCGCCAAGGCGTTTAAAGAAATTAAAATTTCTTTAGGCAACTCACAATACACTAACATCTGTCAACTCACTTTTGCTTTTGGCGCTCGGATGGACAGGCGTTTTTGGCAACGTGGGTCAAATTTGGCCCCAATTTGTAAGTATATTAATTAAAATCCTTCTTTTTTAGGTTAGGACATGGGTAAGAATAAGAATTCAAGATCAGACTCGAGTCAAAGATCCTTTAAAGAGGTAAGACGATCGTCTAATACGCCTTGAACAAAAGTTTCAACGCAAGCGATCAAGGACTGAGTCAGATTCTCAAAGGAGAAGAAGCAGGACTTCATCCTCAGTTTCGTGCCCCCCTCGTCTGGATAGCCGCCAGACAGGGCATCTAGAGATTCCTCAGTAGTCAATTATATGACTATGATTCCAGGTCTTTAGAGCGTGGCCCATTATCTAGAGGCACGACCTGACCATTGGATAATTCCGAGGATCTCACTGACAACAAAGAAAATGATGTTCTTTTAATACAGGACATTGAGGTTGAACTATATGACCCTAAGACAAATGTTCCAAAGAGAACAGAATGTCATCCAGCCTTTGCTGTTAGATGGTAAAACATAGTAGCAAATGGCCTAGATAAAATGGCCAGGGAGGAGCTACTTAAAAAAAAAAAAATATATCCTACACCAGTAAACCTCGTAACATTACTGGCTCCCGAATTGAACCCAGAGATCCAACAAATTGTATCATTGAATACTTTAAAAAGGGATAAATATCAAATGGCTGCGCAGGCACAGTTAGGCAGTGCTGTAACAGCCTTGGGGATTACTATTGACAGGATTTTAAAAGACAACAATGAGGTAAGTAAAGACTTGTTGCCAAGTCATCCGATGCAGGTAAGTTATTAGATGACTTGCACCATACTTCCTCTATAAGTCGAAGGTATTATATTGTGCCTCAAGTAACAGATAAAACTCTAAAACAGGTTCTTGCAACTAGTAAAGTTGATACTAGACCAGGTGGTTCAGATTGTAATGAAAAATATAAGAATGATAAAGGGAAAAGAGTAGCAAGGCTCTTAAATTATAAGTAGGAAATCAGTCTGGAAAATTAAGAAGAGCTCAGCCAGTCTCTCAGCTTAAACATAAAGAAAATTCTATAAACTCAAGGGGCCCGTTTCGAGGCTAGAGAGAGACGAAACAAGGGCCAATGTCTCAAGGCTACACGTACAAAAGGAGCAGCCATTAGAGGTAAGTAGGCCAGCTGGCTGACTGCAATATTCTACAGACCTACAGATCTACAGAGGTTTGGAAGGGTCTTAAACCAAGTCCAATAATATCGCAATGGCTGAAAGGATATAAACTAAATTTTAATAAGAAAATTGCTCATATTGAAAGACCCATAGTTCGTCAACTTTCAGAGCTGGATAGGTCTGCTGTTGCTGAGAGCATTAAAGAGCTTCTAAATCTGGGAGCAATAATATCATGTTAGCCTGTTAAAGGCCAATTTTTGTCACCCTTTCTGGTCAATAGGCCCAATGCTAAAAAGCGTTTTGTATTAAACTTAAAAAAAAAAAAAAAAAAAACACACTAAGTTTATTAAAAATGATCATTTCAAGATGGAAGACTGGAGAACAGTCGCAAAACTTTTAATCTCCATCGATGTAACATATAGAAAATGTGTACGCTTTTCTTATAAATACTTCCATCTTTGAATTTACGTGCTCGCCATTTGGCTTATCTGCCCCCTATGTATGCACAAAGATCAAAACCAGTTATTTCTTTCTTACATCAACAGAATATAGCTTGTATGGCATACTTGGATGACTTTTTAATACTCGCTGAATCTGAACAAATTTATGTTGTAAAAAATGTAGTAAAAAAAAAAAAAATACAGCGACAGTGGTCAATTTATTGCAAGATGTTGGGTTCTTAGTTAATTTTCAGAAAAGCTCTCTTTTCCCCAAAAAACGTTGCTGTTGTTTGCAACATATATCAGTTAACCAATCCTGAGGTGGTATTCCTATTATTGGAATATCTTGGTTTTATTTTTAATTCTAAAAATTTAACCATAGGATTACCAGAAGATTAGAAGCTAAAAATCTTCAACTCAGTCAGAAAATTAATTAACTTAAAATCATGTAAGATTAGTTTTTTGCACAGGTTATTGGGTTACTAATATCCATCCTACCAACAATTAAATATGGCTTAGTTTATATTAAGAACTATGAGAGAGAAAAACTAAAAGTACTTTAAAAAGTCAACCAGGAGTACAAGAAAAAAAAAAAAAGTTAATTACTAATTCAGTTATCTTACACGATCTAAACTGGTGGCTAGGGAAAATTCCACAAGCATGTCAAAGGATAGCAGATGATGTTTTTCATTTAGAGATGTATACTGACTCATCTAAAACTGGTTGGGGTGTCTATTCTGAGGGGGAGGAGACACACGGCTGGTGGAGCAGCACAGAAAAAGATATGCATATTAACTATCTGGAATTATTAGCTGCCATTTAGGGTCAAAAATGTTTTGTAACTTAAAAAAAAAAAAAATGCAATGTTCTCTTAAGAGTTGATAATGTTACTGCCTTATCATATATTAACGGAGTGGGCAGTGTTAGGCAGAAGCATTTAAATACACTGGCTCGATTAATATGGCAATGGCGTGAGGAGAGAGACATATGGTTGCATGCTACATATGTCCCTACAGATAAAAATTTAGCTGATAAGGGGTCATGTTATGATTTCTGAGGAAACGGAATGGGAATTGTGTGACTCAGCTTTTAAAATTATAAAGAAAACTTTTGACACGCCCTCCATTGATCTTTTTGCAACAAATGCGAATAAGAGATGCTCAAAAGTTGTCCCCTTACTTAAAGACACATTCTCAGTAGCAATACTCTGGCCAGTTGGTCTTAACCAGTGCCATTAACTTACACACACACTCAGTAGCAATAGACGCGTTCACCATTTCTTGGAAAGAAATGTATTTTTATTTAAAAAAAAAAAAAAAAAATGAGATCACATGATAAAGCATAGGGTATTTTTGGTGGTGCCTCATTGGCCCTCCCAGACTTGGTATACATTGTTTAATAAACTTTTAGTTGAGAAACCTTTATTTTTAGGACCTGATTATAATCTAGTGTCTTCAATTTTTAGGAAAACATTCCCCTTGCCACACCTTACTCTGGTTGTTGGCAAATTGTCAGGGAAGTTTTCAGTCTAAGAAATATATGTATTTATATTAATAGTATTTTTAGAGTCCCTCTGTACTAACACCAAAAAACAGTACAACACAGTATACAAGGTATGGTGGGAATATTGCCATAAGAATAAGATTTCCATATGCAAAGCGTCTGTACCTAAAATTAATTTATTGATTCAAGAGCAACTAAATAATGAGAACTTTAAATACGGCTCATTTAACAATATTAGGTCAGCGCTTTCATTAAATTTTCCAGGGGAAATAGGAAAGGATCCCCATATCAAAAGATTTCTTAAAGGAATTTCCAAAATTAGACCTCAAAGATACAGGTATAATGTAGTTTGGACCCACAGGTCTTACTTCAACATATGGGAAAGATTTTTCCGTCAGGAAGTATCTTTAGAATTATTGACTAGTGTACTTGTATTGACAGTGTAACTATATTCATAACAGATAACATAAAGACGTCTGGCCCTGGTAGGGACCAACCCTGTCTACAATTTCATGAATTGGAGGAAAAACCAGACATATAATATATGTATTACAGACTCATCGATTATATTAATCAAACAACTCCAATAAAAAAAAAAGATCAGGACTATCTATTTCTGAGATATATAAAACCTCATAATCGCGCCTCCAGCCAAACTTTATGTAGATGGGTAAGATTATGAGTGAAGCAGGTATTGATACAAAATGTTTTCTGGATACTATATTCGTCATTCGCCAACATCGTCAGTGTACAGCAGAAGTGGAATCTCTCTCGATGTTATCAGAAAGACAGCAGGGTGGACTAGCAAATCGCAGACTTTTGCTAAGTTCTATAATAGGCCTGTTGTGAGTTCAGACATTTTTTATATACCGTTCTTCTAAAACATAATGTTAAATTTATTTAAGGTCGTTGTTTATAAAAACAATGTTAATTTAAACAATGTTAAAGAAATTCATATTTTAAGTTTATACTACTGCACTATTACTAGATAGACTGTAAAAAAAAAAATACTTTAAACATCTACAAGTGAAGTAATCTATGAAGAATGAAGCGCCGAAATATAATTGTACGATCAAACGAACTTGTGAAGTTCGATCGTAATTATATGAGGCGCTTCATTCGAATAGATTACACCCACCCATGTCCCTAATGAATTTCATTACCAAAGAAAATCTTATAAAGAAATTCATTTTTTCCCACAAGTTTTCTTTTTTTATTTTATCGCGCGCTTTGAACAAAGTGAGTTGACAGATGTTAGTGTATTGTGAGTTGCCTAAAGAAATTTTAATTTCTTTAAACGCCTTGGCGCCATCTAGCACCAAATAGCACTACTACAAGTGAAGTAATCTATTCGAATGAAGCGCCTCATATAATTACGATCGAACTTCACAAGTTCGTTTGATCGTACAAATTTATTTCAGAGCTTTTTCGCAAATTTATAAAGAAAAAAGCAATTTTAGTATGTACTTTCGACAACAATAGAACTAAATTCGGTAATTATTTAGATTAGTGGAAACAGCGAATTTTTTCATGAAATTTTGCACAGACCCTAATTTTGGGTCGTAGAACACGAATCCGAAGTCAGATGTTGGCGGTCTCGTATGGTTTTTCCAAAAAAAAATTTTTTTTGCAAAACTTTTAGGTTAAGTTTTAGGTTACCTTTTTTATATAGATTCCTTTAAGTTTCAACACTTTCACTTAAACATATCTGTAAACTTATAATTTTTATTTTATTTCGTCACACAAAACACCACATTTAGGCAAAAATAGCTAAGAAAATTGCTTTTTTCGATAGAAAATTCCATTTTACTGGCTAGTTGCCGCCATTTTTTCCTACATGTCAACAATATATTTCTATGTCCGGTGTTGTCACGTTTACTTATTTTTTATGGAAATGCATGCTGATGCATGCAACCATATCTGAACAAAAAGGTGTATACCCAACCCAAGCAAATCTGAGCAAAAAGGTGGTCAGGTTTGCTTAGGTTTTCATTGATATAGATACATACATATCTAGATCAATGAAAACTGAGCAAACCTGACCACCTTTTTGCTCAGGTTTGCTTGGGTTAAAATTGTTAAAATTTGTAGGAAAAACGATTTGTAAATTTGGCAACAGCAACAGAAATTTCGAGAATGTGGACCTCGGGCTGTCTTTCTTTCAGTTTTTTGATATTTTCTCTGTTTTTTAATGTGTTTTTACATAAATTTCCCTAAATATGGTTCAGAAAAATAGTGTGTAATGACTTGTATAGATGTGTTTAAGTAAAAGTGCCGAAATTTAAATTTCATTGAAAAAGCTAACCTAAAATTTTTGCAAAAAAAATTTTTTTTTGGAAAAACCATACGAGACCGTCAACAACTGACTTCGGATTCGTGTTCTACGACCCAAAATTAGGGTCTGTGCAAAATTTCATGAAAAAATTCGCTGTTTCCACTAATCTAAATAATTACCCTAAATTCATTAGAGAAACTCGTTTCAAGATGAAAATCATTTGGAAATCAAGCAAATCCCTGAAATATCAGAATAATTCATAAGTTTGTAATGACGCTTTATTAACAATGACAGGACAAGAACCTGTCAAAACATAACTGATCAACTATAAGATCGTAATTTAAACCAGTACAAATGAATCTGAACGTTAAAGTCTATGCTATGGAACAAACAACGTGCGAATCGGAGCATAGATCAATAACGGATTTGCTTGTATTTAGTAGAGAATTCTACTCCGACGCCGTTCTTAAATTGCAATCATGCAATCTAAAGCCGCGTTCTCAGAGCTTCGTTGTGTCGCCAGCGACATACTTCCAACCAATAGGATTTGAATATTTATTTTCCCCTAACCCCCACTTCTTTGCCGCTGGTTTGGGTTTGCTTGTCGCCAGTGTAGTTGGATTATTTCAACTTCATTGCTGCTGTCGCGCGTTTAGTTTTGTTTTGTTTGTGGTTTTTATGGAATTTAGTAATTTATAGAACCTTCAAAGTTTCTAATGGAGTAAAATTGTTATACCGCGGACGAAGTCGCGGGCGCAAGCTAATATTAAATAAGTTAAAAGTAAAGAGAACAATTTTTTATTTCAATCCACTTAGTTAAAAGACAAAAACCCTTAACTAATATTTTTTAATATTTTCGTTTTCTTGGTTTCTCGATTGGTCAGTAAAACTAGCTTTAAATTTGTTTTAACGCTTCGGTTTATTTGCTTAAACCATCTTCAGAATTCTATAAAGAAATTATTTTTTCATATGTATAGGTATATAAGTGGTAATATTAATTTTAAGACAAACAATTAGGCTTGTCTGGTTTTCATTAGCATTATTGGAGCCTTTAGCTTTTCGCCAAAGATAATATGATATTAGTAAATTACGCCTTTCCATAACAAGGATTATTCAAAACGGAATATAGACACAATTATCTTGCACAGAAAAAAGAGTTTTCACGTACAAAAACAATTACAAATTATGAAAATCATCTAAGGTTAGGTTTTCATCGAATGACAGGCGACAGGACGGCTCATCGGCGACAGCCGGTGCTTATCGCCGCGACACCCAATAAGATAGAAGTGGGGATGTGTCGCCGCGACAGCACGAAGCTCTGAGAAGGCGGCTTTAAACGGATAGCTTACGCTACTTTGCGTTAGGGATGGGCAGTTTTTGAAAATACCCGGTTATCGATTAACTTTTTAACTGTCAGTAAAATCCAGTTATCGCAATAACCGGATATTTAAGTAATCAACCGAATTAAAACTGCCGATTATTGCTATAATACACGCAGTACCTCACAAGTTTAAAGACGTTTTTCTGTGATGAAAGCGTTTCAAGACAGTTTCAAAACAGTTTTAACACTGATGCCATCGCTCAGCTGATGCACAAAAATTACCCGTTTTAAAATGGCATTCGTCATACTTCATTCATATGAAGACATTGCTTACAAAAACATTAAAGAAACACAGCACCCAAAGATACAAAAGAGTGAACCACAGCACACAGTACAGCATAAATAAACAAATGCTGGTTAGTTTTGACAAGTGACAATCAAGTCTTTCCCCTCAAGTTTTGCAACATCTATCCGAGCACTTTCAAAATGGAATGAAACAGTTTGGTCTATGACGTCACCATTTCAACACTAAAGAGCCACAGCTGACTACGTTTTAAAACAGTTTTAAAACGTTCGGGCGCAGAGAAACACTTTAATAAACTAGTATTTCAGGAAAGAAACAGTATGATAGATACATTAAAATAGTAGTTAATAAAAATTCAAACACAATGATTTATATTTTTTGTCTTCATTTTGCTTTCAATATTTTGTAAAAAAAACTATATTATGAAAAAAATATTTAAAAAATCTTTAGTCGAAATCTTAATCCATAGAAAGTACAAAAAACACAATTTACATTTTCCAATAAATATTCATCGAGTGAGCCTTAAAAGACTAAATGATTTTTTCTAGGTTATGTTATGTATATGCAAGTTAATTGCATTGTTGCCGCGCTGCGCCCAGTGCTCTCTCGTACAGCCGGAGCCGATCATTTAAATTTTATTGTTTTGCGCACCGATATCACGAAATTTATATCGATCAAATAAATTTGCAATGTTGCCTTGTCTTGTACCTACTTTATCTGCTATCTGCTAGGTGAAGTTTGCCTCGAGGCTGCCTTAACCCTTAACTACTGAGCATATTTTTATATTATTTAAAGCTGATCATGGGTCAGATTGACCCAGATCATTTTTTTGGGGTTTAAAAAGTTTTTTAAGAAAAAAAAGTATATACAAGTTTTAATTTTATTATTTTTATCTTTAAAATTTAGCTCACTGTGAAAAAAAGTGTTATAATAAAAAAAATACAAACTTAAATAGAAAACATTCCCCGAGAAAATATTTGTAAATTAAAACGACCAAAAATCCTAAAATTTAAAACATTAAAAACTTTCTTTGATTAGTACCAAGTTTTCGAACATACAGATAGAGTATAATGAAATAAAACATAAGATAATATCAAAAACAAAAAACTGACAAGGCATTTAAAAGTAACACATATTTTCATTAGTCTTATAAGCAATTCAAACAAATGTTTGAGGAACACTCAGTACATATAGGGCGTAAGCATCTTCCACAAGCCTGGGAAGTCTTTCTGTCTTTTTTTGTTGGGCAGAGGTAGCATCTTTTTCGCTTTGGTAAGAGTTTTCTCAAAATTAGGGTCTTCGGCACGAACACGTGTACTTGCACTCATTCTGATCATGGGTCAAATTGACCCAGACACGTGGTTTTACCGATGTTGTAAAATAGTGGCGAAAGCAACACATACACTTAACGGTCGAAGGCGCACTAATTTGTAGCTACAGAAAGGCGCGGGCGGTAACGGCTCTCCGAACGTTAGATATTCGCGCATGAATTTTGGCTCGGGTAAAATTGACCCATGCTCAGTAGTTAAGGGTTAACCAGAAACTAAAAGCAGGTCTTCTCCAAAACTAAACATTTTCTGTAAGTTTTTTCACTTTTACATGAAATAACCGAACAGTCTGCGGCGTATAAAAAAATTTAAAGGAATGCAAAAGTGATAAAAATAAATACACCCTATACAGGTGTTCTCCAAAACCAAAATCTTTCTCGCTGGTTTTTCACATTTACATGAAATAAGGGAACAATCTCCGGCTTACGACATAATTTTTATTTCTTTAAAAAAGTTTAGAGGGGCCACAAGGGCAAAAAACGATAAAAAGCCTTTTAAGGTTATCTTAAAGATATCTTTAAGATGTCCCAGTGTGTAGTTTTCCTTGTGGCAACCTCAAACAGAAACTAAAAGCAGGTTTTCTCCAGAACTAAATATTTTTTCGCAGTTTTTCATTTTTATATGAAAGAAAGTCTGTCACAGACAGTCTGCGACGCATGACATACTTTTATTAAAAAAAAATCATGGGCGTAATATCTAGACAACGAATTTATAAAGAAACGCAGGAAAAAAAATAAATGGTAATATTAATTTTAAAGTATTTATTAGTAACAGAAACTAAGTTTTCCATATTTTTTTTATTAATAACAGATTTTTCTTTAAATTTTTCGGTCATCCCCAGTAAAAACAATGAGGCTGCTCCAGAACCGGACAGAAACTGCATTGCCGAAAGCCGCGTCCGGCTCGAAACAAGGCAAACCCAGCGGATTGTAGACCGGGCATGTCCTCTTTGCCGCGTCGGTCAAGGAATGTAAGGCCGCTCATGGGCCATGAGCGGCATTACAGTATAGGACGCAGTCCGCAGAGCCGCTGTCCGTCCCCCGGTAGACTAACCAAGTACAGTGGCTGGCCCGCCCACGGCTAGACGAGTTAGGCGCAGTAATGTGTGTTTTTAATACAAATTTAAGATGGTCCGCATTGGGCATTTTTAGAAAGACTATTACAGCAAAATAGTCACTGGTAATTAAAAAAGAACTTTCGCACCGCATTCGGTTCTTAAGCGGCTGACCATTCTTCTTGTTGGAGAATGCAATGAGCATGCGTGATAGTAATTTCCGAGTTTACAGGACGGTGCGACTCGAAAACAACGAATCGCCATTTTTTGGAAGCGTATAGACGTGTTTGGTGCTTTTTTGTGTACTGTTCAGTTGTTCGCCTGTTTCTTAATGTGTATTGTAGCATTTTCAGTGATGATCTCGTTTTTTATTGTTCCTTGGTTTGTATGTAAATATGTTTTTAAATAAATTTGTCAACTACTTTATAATAAAATAATTATTATAGTTTAATATTTTTTTTCCTTATCTTCTGCCGTTTTACTACTTTACTAACTAGAAAAGTTACAATCTAGTTTAAAGTGATGAGATAAATTTATTATTTATACCTATCTCTTCCAACAAAAATGCCTCATCTACAATCCGATGGGTTTGCCGTGTTTCGGGACGGAAGCGGCTTTCGGCAATGCGTTTTCTGTCCGCTTCTGAAGCAACCACCGTACTTGTTTTGTACTACATCGTATGTCATAAACCGCGAACTGTTCCCTTCTTTCATGTAAAAGTGAAAAACTGCGAAAAAATTTTTAGTTTTGGAGAAGAGAAGCTTTTAGTTTCTATATATGGGGCTGCCTCGAGAGAATCCACATACTGGGACATCTTAAAGATATCTTCAAGGTAAGCTTAAATACTTTTTATGGCTTTTTGCCCTGGTGGCCCCTGTAAATTGTTTTCAAGCAATAAAAAATATGTCACAAGCCGCGGATTATTCCCTTCTTTCATGTAAAAGTAAAAATCCAGCAAGAAAGATTTTGGTTTTGAAGAAGACCTGCTTTCAATGTAGTTTTTTATGTATTTTTTGCAAATTTTTTTAGAATAAAAAATGTCATACGCCGCGGACTGTTCCCTTCTTTCATGTACAAATGAAAATATGTTTAATTTTGGAGAAGACCTGCTTTTATTTTCTGTTTTGGGCTGCCTCGAGGAAAATCACATACTGGGACATTTTAAAGATATCTTTAAAACCTTAACGGCTTTTTATCGTTTTTTGCCCCTGTATAATGTTTTATAGAAATAAAAAATATATCGTAAGCCGCGGATTGTTTCCCTCTCTCATGTAAAAGTGAAAAACCAGCGAGAAAAGTTTTGGTTTTGGAGAAGACCTGCTTAAAGTATATTTTGTATGTATTTTTATCAGTTGAGACCCTTGAAATTTTCTTAAAATAAAAAATAAGTCATTAGCCGCGGATTGTTCCCTTCTGTCATATGAAAGTAAAAAACCAGCGAGAAAGATTTTAGTTTTGAAGAAGTTTCAGTGTATTTTTAGCAATTTTGACCCCCTTAACGTTTTTTTTTTAAATAAAAGCTTCATACGCAGCGGACTGTTCCTTTCTATCATGTAAAAGGGAAAAAACTGCGAAAACATTTTACTTTTGGAGATCTGCTTTTAGTTTCTGTGTGAAGCTGCCTCGAGGAAAACTATATACCAGGACATCTTAAAGACATCTTAAAGATATGTTTAAGATAACTGTAAAGGCTTTTTATCGTTTTTTGCCCTTGTGCCCTTCTGGATTCTTTTAAAGAAATAAAAAATGTCATAAGCCGCGGATTGTGCCCTCCTTTTATGTAAAAGTGAAACACCGGCGAGAAAGATTTTGGTTTTGTATAGAGTGTATTTATTATGTATTTCTATTAATTTTGATCCCCTTTAAATCTTTTTTATTAAAAAATATGTCATATGCGGCGGACTGTTCCCTTCTTTAATGTAAAAGTGAACTGCGAAAAAATGTTTAGTTTTGGAGAAGCCCTGCTTCTAGTTTCTGTTTGAGGCTGCCTCTAGGCAAACTACCTACATTACGACCGCCACTAGCTAAAAATGTATCTCTCTTCGCCGATTCTCATGTTCGCCACTTTATGAACTCATACCGCAACGAGTAATATCGATTCTTTAAACATTCCTATATCGTTGTCAGGGCTTGCGCCAAGCAGTAAAAAAGAAGCGTTTGAAGTTTAATCCGTTGGTGTATTTAAATTTTTAAACGGACCAGGAAAAAATCGTAAACAAATCAGTAAAACCAAAATAAAAACATACACATGGTCTTGAGCGTTTAAAAAAAATATTGTAAAGAAATGGATTCAAAAAATGAGTACGTAGTTTTTAGTTTATTAATCATATTAATCAAAGCGGATTTGTTTACACCTTCGTTTTGATGTGCCTTGTTTTGTTTTGCCCTGTCCCTAGTTTTGAAATAAGAATTTTTAATATCAAATTGGGATTATTTGGAAGAGCTAGAGATTAATAAATGATAAATAAACTTCACAGGTTTTTCCAAAAAGTGATGTACTCATTAGTTAATGAAATTTAATCATTTCTTAATTTCGAAAAGGTTTCATAGCTAAAAATATACTTACACATAAAAGTTTTTCAAATATGCAAAATTTTATATTACTTAGGCATGCTTTGTACATACACGATTTAAAATTTATTATTCTCAGGTGTGATCTTGATATGACAATGGAGCCAAAAAGCCATTACAAGCTTCGATCATCGGTAAGTTTTATTTAGTTTTTTTTATGTAATGTAGTATATATTACTTTAGAACAAGATTATTGACAAAACACTCAGTCTTTGAGGCTTCAAACAAAAGAACCAAGATTAAATATATCCGAGTATGTATCATATAAGTAGGTCTCCCCAGTTTTCCTTACGTCCAGCGGCGTCGTTTACATATTTACATCAGGTTTTGGCAATAATGGGTAAATAAGTTTTTAAACGCATTTCCGCTTTAAAAACAAAATAAAACTAGGCTTGACTCGCGGCAATAGCTTGAGAGTCTTTAGGATTAAACTTTAAAACATCTTTATTTGGTTAAAATGTTTATAATAATAGATTGCTACCTCAAGCCATGCTCCCCATCATCATCGTGTTAAAATAGGCTCAGGTGGTTCTGGAAGTCCAGGCCAACTAGGGACATTGATGGACTAGCTCGTGTTGCAACACCGATATTTTGACACACCGTTACTCGGTATT
This sequence comes from Philopedon plagiatum, assembly GCA_963971165.1. Lineage (NCBI taxonomy): Eukaryota > Metazoa > Arthropoda > Insecta > Coleoptera > Curculionidae > Philopedon > Philopedon plagiatum. The sequence goes on from OZ020195.1 coordinate 24,945,744, forward strand.
TAGCTCGCCCCGTGTGCTGCACTTAGTGACTTCAGGAAATTTGGGAGCTCTTCAAGATTTAATTCATTACTTTTGTATACCTAGTGATTTACGAAATGTCTACCATTTGGAATTTTTAATTCTGTAGTATATTGACTACTAAATAAATAAAATAAATAAATTAGTGTGAAGACTAAAGACTACTTATATTGTAAAAATAAACTTCGATTTCAACTGTCAACTGCAATATTGGATTAACTCTCATCTGTCAGTCAATTTCATTGTTTAATTGCAACTGTGACCAGAGGCTATCTGAAAAAGATGTTCGTATGTGCTACTCTGCTTGGTGCTGTTTTAAGAATATTTTTAATTTATGGTTGTCATACTCTAGTGTAGATACAACTGAATAAGAAGAAACTGAAAATTTATTTTTCTGTGGCTGAGAGTTTTAATTTGGAAACAGTTGTAGGTACTTCAGATTATATAAATGTTCACCATCAATTCACCGAATATTACCCTTTAATAGTCTAATAGATTACTTATTTGTTAGTTTAGTTTTAAATTAGCAAGAATCAAAGGAAACAAATATTTGACAAGCGGAGATTGGTGAAGTTTTTGGAATTTTCTACCACTGCACACACTCACATTGTTATTGTATAGAGAAATTATCTGACACTTTTATTTTAATTAAACTTTCTCTTCAGCTTAAGAAAACAAAATCAAGAAATCCTCTTGGTAGTTTGGATGTGACTGACATAACTATCGACACCACCATTGTTCCACCACCAAGACGAGTAAGTTTTGCTGCTAGCAACTACGTAAAGTAAGTATGCAATACATCATTAGTGACCAAAAACTAAATTTTAAAAAGTTGCATTAGTTCCTCCACATTAGAAGTTGGCCTAAGGGATCTGTTTATCTACAAAGAATGCAGATTTTATTGTTCCACAATTTTAGGCAACTTTCTTTTCTTGAATAATATAAATAGAAGAAAGCCTTCATTAATCCATCCTTTATTTTGGGTGTTTTAATTTTATCATAACTTATTTTATGATTAACTTTCTGGTCACTTCTACTTTAACCAAAAAAATTAACTTTTCGTGGCAGTAAAAAACTCATTACTCATCGACTTACTAATATCAAGCGAAGTGTATGCTCTGGGAAAAGAGATATAATCTAAACTGCTGGCCAATTCAAGCGGGACGAACTAAATTTTTGATAAAATTTAGAGTGGAATATTTTCGAAACGAAAAAAGATTTTGATTTAACTTTTTCAGTATGTAATTGAATAGTTCTTCTAGTTTTTATACTTCAAGGCACTATTGCTAGCAGTCGCTGCAACTCTATTTTACAGGGTGTTAAGTGAAACCCTGACTTTTTTGGAAAAGTTTTCCAGTTCCGAGAATCTAGGAAGAATTTTTTTTGAATTTTCTTTTCATACTAAAATGATCCATGGTCAAATACAAAAAAACAATTTCTCCGGATTTTCTCTATTTTCATTTGTTTTCCGTATACAGGGGTTAGTCGAAATTATCGACTTCTTCTTACAAAGGAACCCCTAATTTGGCCGTTTATTCACAAAAAGCGAAAGACCAAGTAAATTTGTAGTTTGAAGTAGTCCAGCTAACAAAATTAATACAAATTTTTGTACAGGGTGTAGCAAGTTTGGATCACGGGCTAGTAAATTATTATTTTTTAATTTCTACTACTTTTTCCTAAGTTAACTATTAATTATCACGTGCTACGTTAAAGGGTTAAAATTTGTTAGGTCCGATAACAGTACTGGTTAGAAAGATCCTTTTTGCCCAAACGGGTTTTTCATTTTTTGTCTAGTCCCATTTTTAGTGATTAAACGGCTCGCATTTTGAACCTAACTTTTTGCAATTGCATCCATGAACGATTGAAGTGAGAGTGCTTTTTTGGTGGTACATAATGAATGTTTTATCCAACCAAAAAACATGTAGTGGCCAAACAGCTAATGATGCTTATTCGAAGAATTTTTTAGCATTATACAGGGTTGCAAAAAATATACCACCTATACTTTATATGGAAGTCATGTGATTTTCAAATTAATTGAATATAGTCCCAATTTTCTTGGAACTTTTTGCCGAAACTGTTTTTGAATTTTTTTGTCTGGTCCCATTTTTAGTGATACAAATGGCTTGCGTTTAAAACTTAACTTTTTGCGATTGCATTCATGAACTATTGAAGTGGACATCGTTTATTGGTTTAACCAACCAATAAAAAAGTGTCGTGGCCATAGAGCTAAAGATGCTTATTCGCTGCTTTTGTCCGCGTTTGCCCAAAATATATCACCTACATTTTATATGAAAATCATGTGATTTTAGAGTCCTTTAGGTATTCATAAAGTTCCTTTTTGCTATATTAATAATTATTAAAGAAAATGTCCTACTTATTATTAATAAACTCTAGTAACGATACAGATAAAAAGAATAATATTCATTCGGAACTTTTTCACATTATACAGGATTGTGCAGAAGTTACTACTTATAATAGAAGCCACGTGTTTCTCGATATCTTTGGATTTTCGTAAACTTCGATTATTCATTATAAAAGAAAAATATTTTACCACTGCTCTAAAAAGTCAGTACATGGCATTGAGAAATTTTAATTAATAAGAAGTGTCTTAAATTAATAGTCACGGAGTACATTTTTCTCGTCAAAAATTGGAGATGGATAGTGAATTCAACTGAACAAGTTATAAAATTCTGTATAGCGTAGTTTTTAGAAGGTATAGAAATTTCAGAAGATTTAATTACTTTTGAAAGTACTCGAAAAGATACGTAATTTTCAAATTTAGTAGTTATTTTTCCCGGCATTACTTTAGGAGATCCAAAATGTAAATTTTGGTTGTTACTTTTATAGGTAAACAGAAAACGTTTTAAATTATAGAACATTTTGTTTACTTGAAGGTATTATAAAAACTTGCAACTAACGAAAACAAAACAAATCTTAATACCTAGTAGGACCTCCCCTTACATTTATTATCTCTTGGCATCTTCGAGGCATGCTTATTACCAAATTATTGACAAATTCTTGCTGAATATTTTCCCACTCCTGAACAATGGCGTCTGCAAGTTGTTCTAGAGTCTGAGGAGGATCTTCCCTAGAACTTACCAATAATTTCAATTTAGACCAGACGTGTTCGATAATATTCATGTCTGGTGATTTTGCAGGCCAGACCATCCTGGTAATATTATTAGCTTCCAAAAACTCTTGCACAATGCGTGCTCTATGAGGTCTGGCGTTATCGTCAATTAGCACAAAATCGTTCCCAAAATTGTTTGCAAATGGTAGAACGATATTGCTTAAAATTTCGTCCCTATATACCTGACCGTTAATGGTCTCTAATGTTAAAAAAAGTTCCGTTTTGCCATTAAACATTACACCACCCCAAACAGTAACGCCTCCACCACCAAAAGGTTCCTGAGGAGCCATATTCTCCTCCATATACCGTTCGCCACGTTCACGCCAAACTAATATTCTGCCGTCCGAGTGAATTAAATTAAATCTTGACTCGTCTACAAACATGCAGTTTTCCCAGTTATCTAATGGCCAATTGCGATGTTCATATGCCCACTGGAGACGTCTTCGCCTATGCTGTGGTAGAAGTCGCACACATTTAGCACGTCGCCGAGCTCTAAAATTAAAATTTTGGCTTAAAAATCTGTAGTATAGGTGTAGGGAATGAACCAATAAATAAGCCAACAGTAGCTTTTATTATACTAAAATGCAAAATTAGGTCAATTTTCATAACGTTAGTTCTAGGGAAGAACTAAGGAACATTACGCTGCAAGCACAAATAATGTGTTTAGGGTCGCCTATCAAAACTTTAATTTATGAACAACTTAGTTCAAGTTTACATTTATAATATCGGTGCGCAAAATCCAAGATTCACGCCTCAGCTGACGTCGATATTATAATAGCCGACTTACTAAAATGAAACACTAAAAATATTGGTACAAAAAATAAGATCTCATTTGAAGTAACTCACCTTAAGTTATTATTGTTTAAAGTTCTTCTAATGGTCCTATTGCTCACACGAATGTGTGTTCTTGCTCTGAACTCCTGGTTAATTTTCTCTGATGAAATTTTTCGCCTTCGACGAGCCTCTCTAACCAACCATCTTTCATCTGCAATGCCGACTTTCTTTTGGCGACCTCCCCCATAACGATAGTTTGCACTTCCCGTTTCGTGGAAGCGTTGACTCAGTCGAGATATTGTACTTCGCCCAACCCCGTACATATCCGCAATAATACTAATTTTTACCCCATCTTGTAGTAAACGCAAACAATTAGCTTGTTCTTTTGCACTTAATCGAGCCATTATAAAGGATAATAACGCACCAATTCAAAGAAGAATACTTTGTTGCCTTGGTAACTGTCAATAGCAAAGAAAATGTTTTATTTTTTGGCCTACTAGATCTTTTGACTAAGAAATAGAAACGCCGCTAAATTAACAGAAATCCACCTGCAAAGTATAGGTGGTATATTTTTTGCAACCCTGTATAATGCTAAAAAATTCTTCGAATAAGCATCATTAGCTGTTTGGCCACTACATGTTTTTTGGTTGGATAAAACATTCATTATGTACCACCAAAAAAGCACTCTCACTTCAATCGTTCATGGATGCAATTGCAAAAAGTTAGGTTCAAAATGCGAGCCGTTTAATCACTAAAAATGGGACTAGACAAAAAATGAAAAACCCGTTTGGGCAAAAAGGATCTTTCTAACCAGTACTGTTATCGGACCTAACAAATTTTATCCCTTTAACGTAGCACGTGATAATTAATAGTTAACTTAGGAAAAAGTAGTAGAAATTAAAAAATAATAATTTACTAGCCCGTGATCCAAACTTGCTACACCCTGTACAAAAATTTGTATTAATTTTGTTAGCTGGACTACTTCAAACTACAAATTTACTTGGTCTTTCGCTTTTTGTGAATAAACGGCCAAATTAGGGGTTCCTTTGTAAGAAGAAGTCGATAATTTCGACTAACCCCTGTATACGGAAAACAAACGAAAATAGAGAAAATCCGGAGAAATTGTTTTTTTGTATTTGACCATGGATCATTTTAGTATGAAAAGAAAATTCAAAAAAAATTCTTCCTAGATTCTCGGAACTGGAAAACTTTTCCAAAAAAGTCAGGGTTTCACTTAACACCCTGTAAAATAGAGTTGCAGCGACTGCTAGCAATAGTGCCTTGAAGTATAAAAACTAGAAGAACTATTCAATTACATACTGAAAAAGTTAAATCAAAATCTTTTTTCGTTTCGAAAATATTCCACTCTAAATTTTATCAAAAATTTAGTTTGTCCCGCTTGAATTGGCCAGCAGTTTAGATCAAAGTTTATCCTACTGTTAAAGGTTATGACAACGAACTCATTGATTTAACTTTAATTTTTTTAATTGATAGTTTTGTATTTATGTATTTCCTATTAGTTTTTGACTCTTCTTTGTAAATATTTTAGTCATCTTAATTAGTTTTTGAACTGTGTTTTTTGTATATCTTGCTGAGTTTGTATCCATTTAGTGTTACTGCCGATATACTTGTACTTTCTTAATCAGAGTTTATCTTCTGATACCACAAATTCTAACAGTCGGCAAAAAACAGGAAAAAATAAGAATTTGTTTTCCACAGCATAGTTTAGGATAAATTGAAAAATTTGCAAGAAATAGGAAAATATGAAAACTAGGCTAAAATAAAAGAATGCATATTAAGCTTTTAATTAAATTAAAACGGACAATATTACCGTTTTTTACTTACTTCGTGTTAACCTCGTATAAAAATTAAAACTAAACAATAAACATTTAAATATATGTAACCAAGAAACTTAACAAAACGTTCTTCTCTAAATAGAAATAATAAAAATTTAAAAAGGGATCATTCATTTACATCTAGAATAAACTTTCAAAAAAGATATACATACATACTTAAGAATTTATTTTTAGATTGTTTTCGTTTTTTATCAGGTTTTCAATTCCATATAATGGACGGGAAGAAGAAAAATATAAGTACTTAGAAATATTTTTTGTGCCTACTGCATGAATGTATGCCAGAAGCAATTTGGTTTGTTATGCTGTGTATTTTAATTACTACAATAATGTTTTGTAGTTTTTACATAAAATTTGCAATAAGATGATCACGTTTAACAGAAAATCAAACAAAAATTCATTTATTATTCGAAAGTTTCGTTTCATCCAATCCATCTCAATTAAGATCTCTTTTGGAACAGACTTAGTTGAAACAGTGCAATAACTTGAATCGCAACCGTACATAGCGCCTTTTTTAAGTGGATCTGACAAAACTGACGATACCTTACTGATTATATGTCTAGAAAGAAGCATTCTTGTAAAAGAAAGATATAATGAACATACACGTTAAGGTTCACTAAAAACGTTTAAGATTTAGTACTGGTTTAAAATAAGATCTAGTTGATCATTTAGTTAGATTTTAATAGGTTTTTGTCCAGTCATTGTTAATAAGTCATTAAAAACTTATGAGTTATTCTTAGGGTGTTATGGAATTCACTGCATATTTTGAAACCGGTAAATCCTAGTATGAATTCAGATTGGATAAAAATATTCATAAGTAAATCCTAATAAATAAGCTGGTAATCGCCCCTTAAACTTTCTGTAACCGACGGTTGGAAATATTTTAGGTTAACAAATATACACTAACAACACAGTACAGCCAATAATGCAAAAAAACAGCACTCGACTAATAATTAAAATTAACAAAAGTTAAACACAAAGATTCCACATTTTTTTGTCACTATCCGGACTATTAAAATCGAAAAATAATGTTTTTGTTACTTTTAGAGTAAAATCTTTGTAACATACACTTCCTGTAGAAAGATTTTACCAAAGAAAATATAATAGGTTTGTTAGGTTTTACGTTAAATTTATACAACACTAACAAAACAGTAGGTATAACCATTAATGTAAAAAAAGACCCACTAACTAATTAAAACACATTGCTTAAAAAATCCACGGTATTTTTTTACTATCAGCACTGAAAAACTAGAAAGTTATTTATTAAACACTTACGTCCAGATTCACTAAGAAAGTAAGATTTAGTACTGGTTTAAATTAAGATCTTATAGTTGATCAGTTATGTTTTGACAGGTTTTTGTCCTGTCCTTGTCATTAAAAACTTATGAATTATTGTGATATTTCAGCGACTGACTTGTTTTCCAAATGATTTTCATCTTGGAACGAGTTGCTGTAATGAATTTAGTTCTATTATTGTTGAAAGTACCTACTAAAATTGTCCTTTTCCTGATAAATTAGCGAAAAAGCTCAGAAATAAGTTCATAGAATAAAACTCAGTTTAAAACTTTTGATTGTCAAATTATACCGGACTAGCATTGGAGAATCTGGCTGCACAATTTTTGCGGTCCGCCTAAATAAGTAAAGCATTAACTTACTTCCAAACCCAAAAGAAAAAACTACCATTTGTTGTTGTGTCGAAATAATAGCGGCGTTCAGCAATTCAATCTTTTTTTTATCGTTTTCTCGAATTTTTGTGAAGCACATGACTTATTGTTGTAAATAGTTCGACACGTCGACACGTGCCTGTCAAAAAATCCGAGCAATAGGCTAATATAGGATTTCGGTTTGAAAATCAGCATTGAAACAAGAAAAAAAAACGGGGAACAGAGAAGCAAGAACAAGATTACATGTGTGTAGAACAATATTCGCCAATCGCGAATATTGTTTTAAATCGAAGAAAATTTGTTTTATTCTACATAATTGTTTAGGTTTATCAGATTCAAATTTTAATCTGAGATTCGCCAATTTTGTAATTCGTATTTATATGAAACAATACTTTCGGCCAGTAGCGTTGGAATATCTAATTGTTTGAAATACTTTTAACCCCTGTCTGGTCTTGGTTTATTTAAGTGCTCTACTGCATAGGCAATAATACAAACATGCGTGTATGGGTTGCATATCGTTTTGTTATAAATATTAACTTCCCTTTAGAAGTTAGTTTTAAGAAATAATGTAAGTAGTTTCTTTTTGCTACTTAAAATGGTATTCGTCAATTCGTTGTTAATTAATATTTCGCTCAGTTTTATCTAGTTTGAGCTTTGATTAGAGTATTTCTTAAATTAGCCTAATAGGGTTGAAAACTAAATTAAATTTAACACTAATAATATTTACGTATTATGTAACGTTTGCGGGTGCAATAAGAAAGCGATTTAGATATGTTTCGACTTTAGAACAACTCATTTAGGAGATTTTTTCAAAAAGTCTATAAGTTACGATAATTTTCTAAACAAAAGGGTGAATAACAACTTTCTGAACGTGCTGCATGAAACAGAATAATGTTTTTTTTTTTTACTGAATTTTCTGTTGTAATGAAAGAATTTTCAATTAATGTAGCATAAACTTGATGAAGGTCAATTGTAAAATTATGTAATAATAACACCAAACGTGTATAAATCTTCACTAAATTTCATTGGTAAACATGACAATTGTTTCGACACACGGTGTCTTCGTCGGATGGTTTGTATAAACTAAAAACTGTTCTTATTAAATGTAACAACCACTCAACAAATTTTCCCTAGATTTTTACAATCTAGTAATTGTGTTTACGATACCATTAGGTATAGACCTTTGCATTTTAGATTTGAAGTTATAAAAATAGGCACTATTACCTTATTGCTGGTGGAACTTCCAACAAATCATAAATTTTAAAATGGGGAACTATTCAAGTCCAGCTGGTCCTTTAATAATATGTTTAATTTTTTACATTTATTTACTTCCATACTTAAAAAATTAAGTTTTAAAGATGTGTTTTCTAACTGTAAAATGTCAAAATTATTATCAAAACTGTGTTGTTCATTGTTTAAATGTAGAGCGTTAATTTTCCTCATTTAATAAATTAGATAAATTTCCAAAAAACAACAAAAATAAAATTAAAGAACGAAAATGTGGGGTATATAAACTTAAATGTGGCAGTTGCACAAAAATTTACATAGGAGAAACAGGTAGAAGTTTTGAAAAAAGACTTAAGAAACACAAAACTAGTTATAACAAAAACAATAATTCTCACTAGGCTTTAGGGAACTTTTACAATATTAAATAGAGCACCTAAAGCCTACCTTTTTCTAAAGATCATGGCTTGATCTATGTTTTAGGCAAATTGATTTTTTTTAGACCATTTATGGATGATCCAGAAAAAAATACAATTTGGGATAACACTTACGAGGAAGAAGTAAATCACACCGACTCAACTAAATCGGAAAATACTAATCATACTATGTCGGAACTTAAGAGCCATTGCCAAGAAGTGACAAATTTGGACATTCAACAGTCTCATTTGAGAGATCAAACACTTGGAACGCATATTTATTGTGATCAGGATATGCTCGATATAGAGGATCCTGTTCTGCATGAAAGTATGATAAATGAGGACATAAGAAATGTTTCATCTGATAATAGTTTGGATGTTACGTCCTGTATTCCGCCAAATATAGATGTTAAAAGTACTACTCAGTTGTCTAAAGAAACGACTTTCCATATGGATTTTACATGTCAGTGGAAAAATAACATTATTGGTTCAAGTATGGCGTTACAAAAAGAAATCTCTACGAAAAAAGATCATTTGCTAAAAGATTCTACATTACATCAGGAAATGGATATGAGTATGACATGTTGGTATGTAAGGGTTTTGTATTTTGTTACTTTTTTTAATATAGCTGATAAGGTGACTGTAAATCATGTTTGTTAGGAGGGTGTCCCAGTTTTTCAAACACATAAAATCGATTTTTTATCAGTTGGTCTACGGCTTTTTGACATGTTTTGTTAAACATTACACCTAGGAAAAATGCAGTTGCCGTTGTGAAATTTAGTATGCTTACACAGGTTGTTGCTCAGACAACGTAGGTTCTGAGACGCTTTATTTCCAAGATAGTTAAAACTTTTACCAGTTTCAAAAGTAAAGTATTCAAATTTGGTACATATTACATAACACCTAAAACATAAAGGTAACTCCTGTAGATTCCCTTGATGAAAAGTTTGTTGGCGCCATCCCACGGTTATTCTCCTAACTTCTCAATCTTTAAAGGGAAGTCCTACATAAAAATATTTTCCAGCAGGCATAGTATTAAAATGGTAGCTATTTATTATGTTTAATACCATAAATATTTTTTTCTACTCCCATACTTTTTTAGACATTTACTACCTGTACTGAATGACATTCATTTTTCATTAAGATACAAATTTATAACCAATAGAAATGCAACATCACAGCAATAGTCGATCAATATCAAAGATTGCCATGACTATGACAAATTTACAATAAATTAATTTTAACAGTTCATAGTTGCTGTTTACTTAGTAAATTCGTAATATTTGTACTTTTTGCAAATAAAATCGGTGAAAATGTACCTGGGAGTGAAATTGAGATCTAAACTCCACCAGAAATTGTGGAGCAGGCCACAAGACCCGCAAACAATTTATTACCCATAAAAACATACGAAAAAATAAGTTTAACAAATTTTGAAAATTGGGTTTTTTGCTTTTCGTTATTATTACTGGCCGTACAAAAAATAGTGTATGCAACTTACTTCGGCTCGTGTCGTAATTCTCATACTTATGTCTTAAGATCTATCAGTTAAGTGCTTATCCCATAATATAATATTATTCATTCCGATTTTTCTTTAGGTTGCGACCCCTTTTGTTGTTGCGTTTGGGATTGTTCTCTAATTAATTAATCTCTTTTTGTATCCTATTCACTGGCAGATGGAGAAATTTCAAAGTTGTATATCTCTGTTCCTACTTACAGGACCCGTACCAAATTTAGGAGTTTTAATAGTGGGAATGTTTTGGTAAAGAAAAAAAAACATTTTGTAATTTGCGAAAAAAGTTGAATTTTTGCCAAAAATTTTGCTTAGGTGTGCTAATATTATCAACTGGGATATTATACGAATTTTGCTAACAAGAATCACGTCGGACAGTCGGACCGAAAAAAAAGATTTTTAGAAAGTGTCGATAAGCGAAATTTTATTTCGATTTTCTTAATTTATCTATTTTCTAATTTACTTATATATTTTAGTTTTGGAAACAGTAATTCAGTTCCCAACGATGTATTAGAAACCATAAACCAGCATAAACAAACAGAAAATAAATCCGTGGCAATGACAGCTGTAAGTGAAAATGTCGAAAACAAGGAAAACATTCCGGTTCCTGCTAAAAAACAAAAAGCATTTGTACTTGATCAGAGTGAAATGGAATTTACATGTACATTCCCAAACAATATATTAGAAATGGCAGAGCCTTGTAAAGAAACTGAAGTTAATTCATTGCCAGTGACCACTATAGGCGAAAATAAAGAAAACGTAATATCACCTGCTGATAAAACAGAATATATCCCAACAATGTATGCTAAAAATGAAAAAAATTCTGAAATTGATCAAAGTGAAATGGAATATACGTGCGCTTTCTCCAACAACATATTAGAACCAGCGAACCCTTATAAAGAAACTGGGAGTAATTCTTTAGTAATAAATAAAGAAAAATTGCTTGGCGGTAAAGCAGGTGTCCCAACATTTTATGCAAAAAATGACAAAGTTTCTTTACTCAATCAAAGTGAAATGGAATTTACCTGTGCATTTCCTAACAGAATACTAGAAACAGTAAGGCATTGTAAGGAAATAGAAGATAATTCCTGTGCCATGAAAGCTGGGAACGAGAATGTGGAGAACAAGAAAAAAATATTAATATTTGATGATCATGAAGGATGTGTTCCCAAGATGTATGGACATAAAGACAAAGTCAACAAAGAAATTGATCAAAGTGAAATGGAGTTTACATGTACATTTTCGAACAAAATTTTAGAATCAGTACACCAATCTAAAGTGGTGACTGTGGTAAGCGAAAATGTTGAAAACAAAGAAAACATAATACCTGTGAATAACGCAAAAAGTTTTTCAATGCTTAACACTAAAAAAGAAAGTTTGTTACCCAATCAAAGTGAAATGGAATTCACTTGCAAATTTCCTAGCAAAATTTTAGAAACAGTAAATCATCCTGAAGGAACCAAAAGAACCAGTGAAAAAGCGGAAAAGAGGGAAAACCTATCTTTAGGTGATCCTGCAGCTTGCTGCACAGTGTATTGTGTTAAAAATGTGTCTTTACCTAATCAAAGTGGACAGGAATTATTAAAAATATCAAATAGGCCTAAGGACATCGAAACTAATTCTTTAGCAGTGCCGCGTTCAACTGAAAACGTTCAAAACAAGGAAAACATATTCATGGGTGACCTTCAGGCGGTTCACGATAACAAATCTAATATTGACTCAATTAATTATAAGAGTGACTTGGAAATTGCCTGTTCATTTTTAGACAAAATTAATGTAACAGAAAACCAATGCAATAAAACTGAAAGTAATTGCTTAGCCCTATCAGCTCTAAGCGGGAATGCCCGAAACAAAGAAATCGCTATTTTTCATGATCTCGCAGAGCGCCCCTCAGCAATTACTGATGAAAAAGAAGAAATATCACCTAGTCAAAACAAAAGTTTACAGATAAAAAGCTATTTAAACAATCCTGAAATTGAATTAACTGCTAAATTTGATGGCAGTGGTGCAATAATTGGGCAACGCTGTGGAAATGAATTGACTGTAAATGAATGTAGTGAATTTAATGATAACCTAAGTAAAAGTAGACTGGATAATAAGCAGAATTTGCCTCTTGATTTTTCTAATTCATATAACACCTATACAGTTGGTAACAAAAGTGGATCACAACCAAATCAGGGGGCTAGTGCATCTCAAAATATGCTTCCGCCAGAACCTAAGAACAAAGTAAAACCAGTCAAAGTAAGAGAATTTGGGAACATTCCTATAGCGATGGATGTTACTGATGTAAGTATCGACCAGAATATGAATGATCATGTCAAATCTGTACCTGTTAGTAGTAAACCGGATCAGAGTCTAAAGGAAAATACATACACTATAAGTGTGGCTCAGTCTGAAAAAAGCCCATTTCAGTTAAAAGAGGATACTATCGTTGGTCCACAAGTAAACAAAAACCCTCTAAGTAAAAGTAATACTGCAGAACCACAGCAAGATTTTACATCGTTTAATGAATATGGGGAAAATGTAATGCGTAGTACCTTTACAGTGGATAAAAATACCGTCCCAGAGATTAGCAGAAAACAAGACCAGTTAAATCCAAAAGGAACAAATGCATTTGTAAGTAAAATTGAGCCAGATCCATTAGAAACGACAGAAAATTTTAGTAAAGAACTTCCCGGAAAAAGCTTTAAACTCGAATGCAAGGAATTTACAGAAAAAAATATCAGTTATCAAAGTCAAATAAATAGCAGCACAGAAAAATCAGAATGCCTTATTCCCGAAGAATGCACTTTAATTGATAGTATGGAGGAGTCTATTCTGATTAATAGCCTAACTATTCCCGATGAAGAAGCACAAAAAAGTTTAGATGTTAATTTTACTCAGACCGAGATACAAAGTGGTAAGTTATGATGATGATGAAAGGTATTTTTATCACATTTTGGTAATGTTGTGGTTTTGAGTAAAATCTAAATATCATTAAAAGATTTATTATTATTAGATGCTACATAGAGCAATATTTTGAATACAATCATTTTTATTTTAATGCTTTATTAATCTCTGTATTATATTACTCAAAAACAATATTTTTTTTGTAGTTTTTGTTTCCTATGTAGAAAAATATACAGTCCCCGGGAAAAAAAACACCATCCCAAAAATTATGACTCCGTTTGATGTTTTATAACTTTTTTAATCTGTAATCCGATTTTTATAATTTTCTTAGCAGTTTATGAATTTATTAATTGAAATTATAGTGTATTTGTTTAATAATAAACTTTTTTGTTTAGGTCATGTTATACAGGTCTAAAAAAATGTTGTTTTTTGTAGTATACCTGATTTAAAATTTCTAATTAAATATACTATTAGCAGTGTTGGGTTATGTTAGTGTAAATAAAGTGTTTCGCCTTCATTACGATCGCCTGCCATCTCGCGTATATGGAGACCACGCCATCGTGTTAATTTTATCCTGTTACGTAAACTCCTGCCTTGGGCAGTACAGGAATACTGGCGTACGACCAAATCCTGCAGCAGATTTCGTACCGCGGCGGCGCATCCTGACAAGCCTATATCGTTCTCTTTACTCGACATATGATCAATTCCAAGAATCGACATGAATTTGTTAATAGTTCCTTTTGGGTTGCATTTAAGTTTTCAGTACGGCTGTCTAAGATCGGTTCAATGGCTTCGTTCATTCCAAAAGGGGATACTAAAATTGTTATCCCCTCCAATATTAATGTCGGTATAATAGATTGCTACCATGATGGTTGAAATTTATTTGAAAAATTAATTAACGGCTATTTGTAGGGACTTTCAAGAAAATATTGATGTAAACGTTTATTTTTGGGGATGCCGAATATTTTTGTAGATTCAATTTTACTCGATGGGTCTTCCTTGATGAGTCACGACTAAATTATTTTCCCGCCATAGAATTCGTACCTTCCCAGGTACTACCGTACGAAGGGAACCGTGTATCGGCCATTTTATCCTTGACCACGCTAGAAATTTTGAAGAGCTGCTGCATATTTTCTGGAATTTGTAATATTTTTCTTGCCTCCTTCAGTTTTAAGGAATAAATTACATGGAAAGTATAATTATTGTAGTACCTATTAGTTTCGTTTCGTTTTGCCGGTTTACGCACTACTCGGCTTGAAATGCTAGATCCAAGAGCAGATTTTCCAAGTCTGTGACGTGGAAGTCAAGTAAACCGTCACGTTTTTCTTCCTTTATTGTATTCGTAATTTTCCCGTTATTTCAATTCGAAATGAGAGCAAAATTGCTAAGAAGAAGAAGGGCTAATTTGCTTTTTAGATGGGAAAACCAACTCTATAACCACACAAGATAGTGTGTAAGTACATTGAAAAAAATATGTATTTATTTTGGTTTTGAATATTCTATTAATTAATTTTAATTACATAACTAAAAACTTTTTTAAAAAAATTCAATAATAATATGATGGAAAAAAAGGAAAGAATAAGTTTGTTATTAATTTATAGGAAAAGGACAATGTTTCTGAAAATTAGACGAAAAAGATATGGTAGCGAAATTAAATCTATTGGAAAATATGTAAAACAAAAAAAAGAGAGAAAAGAAAAACTAAAACATATGTTCTATAATTTGAAAAACAGCTTTTCGCCCATTTTAGGGTTTTTCCCCTGGGGTATTTTGAAGGCGTTCCACTTCCGTGGGGGTTCGTTTTTTGGAAAGTTAATTTCTTCATATGGTGCCGACTATAGGATGCTGTTGTTTCTTCCCGTAGCTGCTACCATCGGAGGAAATAAGACTTTTGTTGTGCTTGATGAACACATCCCAGGCACCCAAGTAACTTCCGTCTGTATTGTCTTCTATATTGTTGCGCTCCCCAAAAATTTACTAATTCTGTAAAAAATTTAAGCTAAGCCTGTAATATACCGGTCTTCTTCCCTATTTCTTTTTTTGCTTTTAGCATCTTTCTCTTTTTCCACCTACTTTAGTACGTATGCCTAACTATGTTGATAATTTACTGGTGTTTTATGTAAACCGGTCGTGATCACGAATGATACCACTGATTTTACTTTCTATACTGAATTTCGTAATAAGCGATTAATAAAGGACAACTTGACTTTCATTGCGTTTAATATTGCGAAGGTTCCTTATCGATCTAAATTCGTTGCAGTTATAAGTGATTTTATTGGTCTTATTTATTAATACCTAATGTGTATGCCATATAAGTTAAGGTTAATTGTAACCTAAGGTGTGTCTGCATTTTTTTTGGCTAACAAATAAAGAACATACACACATACACAACATAACATGTGGTAAGCTTTAGGTACTTTGTAACCTGGTACTAAATCTCTCTGGCGGAATCGGGTCGCCCTTATGTTTTACTGTTTATTATAGATTACTTCAACCGCACGACCACTAACGATTTGCTCTGGTTTGTTCGCGTTCTATAAAATTTACCCCCTTACCGCTTCTGTTTATAGGAGGCTAGAGCCCCCCTGTAGTTTAAATTGGTGGCAATGAGCATAGTAGTTTTACGGCTCTCTCTTGGTCTAAAAGTAAAGTTCCTGTGACGGTAGTGTGGAAAACAGCAGCGAAAGTTGAATCTACTTATAGTCAGCCAATTTGCCATTATGACTATTATCACGATAATATAATATGTAATACTGTGTAGAGGCCACACTTACCTCAGAACTATGATAGTCACTTTCATGAGAACACTGCCATAACAAGAAGAACAATTAATTTTTACTATTTAATAATGTCTCGTAATTTTTCAGAACAATTGTTCTTTCTTTTTTCTAATATACAGGGAGTTCTCAAAGTTGAGGCATTTATTTTAACAGGTTATAGAACTCGTAAAAATAAACCATTTGACCAAAATTCGCCAATATAAAAGTTGCAAAATAATGGATATGTTAATAAATTTTAAGAAGTTAAAAAATTAAATATGGTCCTGCTTTCTGTTGTTTTAAATAGTCATTGAGAGTACAATTAATTCTTTTTTTTTCATAATAAAAATATGAAGCCGAAATAATAATAATAAAGTTTTATCTAAATCATTTAAAATTCAAATGTGATTATATATATATATATATATATATATATATATATATATATATATATATATATATATATATATATAAATAAACTTGATAAAATTAATTAATTAAAATAATATTATAAATAAACTTGATAAAACCCCCGAAGACGTACTTGTTGATGGCAAATCTTATATTTACCATTAAATTATTTAATTATACAAATTATTCAATTGAAAAATACAATATATTCAAATATAGATACATACATATTAACAGGCATTTCTTTTTGAGGATAATGCATGTGCACATCTCAACGTTCTGAACCACTGCGTTATTTTTGCATATTGATAGTATTACAATGTTTTTGTTTAGTGTGCTTACTGCTGATAAGTTAAGTACTATACGTTACGTATCCGTGTGATTTTCGATTCTACCGCCATGTATGACTGCTTGAGTAGTGCGTGTGTTCAAAAATTTTAGTATTTATTTGTTGTGTGGTTAGAAAAATCATCAGGGCCATAATGGGATGGATTTATTGGTAAGCTTTTTATCTCGGTTATTTTGCAATTTTTATATAGGCTATTTTTGGTCAAATGGTTTATTTTTACGAGTTCTACAACTTGTTAAAATAAATACCTCAACTTTGGGAACATCCTGTATATATTCTGTAATTCTTGTGAAAAAGCTTAATAATATTTTCTAACTAATAATTTTAAAACCCTAGACGCGACAAAAAAGACACAAACATGTGACTGAAATTAAGCATTTCTTTAGCTAAGGCATTTTACATTCTGATGTTTCAGCTGAACCCTTACAAAAAGAAAATCACAACCATACCTTAAAAGAAGACCTACCGTTATTGGATAAGAATCCTATAACAAAAGTAATCTATTCTGAGCCGATGAAAGTTAAACCGCTTAGTCATGAATTTCCTTCCATGCAGACATCCACCATGAACCCTTTTAATTTTAGTAGTATTGGCAGCCTGGAGGACACGCAGCAGTTAATTCAGGTGCGCATTATGTTAGAGAATCTGCCATTTACATTGATTACAAAACATTTTTTCAAGCCTATTGTTTGTATGTTTATATTAAGGTCAATGCAGGTTGGGTAGTTTTAGTAAAGCTAAATCCATAAATTAATTTATTTATTTATCTACTTGTAATTCTTTTGTAATAAAAACGATGTCTAAATGAGGCCTAAAACGTATTTTAAAATTTCCTTTATCCTGTTATAAATATAAAAACTTCAAAAGTTTGTTCTGATAAATTTTTTTAAATTTTCGGCATTATCTTTGCAACGATATACAGTGCAGTGATTTACATGTTAAATTTTTAACCCCATGCTAGGTCCTGTTCAATTATTGGTATAGAGATAAAACTTGACATAGATAAATTTCAAAAAAATACCTAAAAATGCATTTATTTTTTATGAAAGCTTGATTTTTTACACCCCTCCTGATAATTGTTTTTTACCTTCTCGTAAATTAAACATAACGTTGATAGGGATGTACAGCAATTGGAAGTAACGTTGTATGAAAGGCCCAATGATTTTATGTGAATCTATTACCGTTTTCGTCATTAGGATATCTTAATACGCAAAGACAAGTCTATTGTACCTAAATATCAACAAGACACCGCGAAATTTGGATATTTCCATTCTCTCTTTCTTTCATGGTTTCAGTCCCCGAGAAAGTTAAACAAAGTGTCTTACATTTATTTGCATTGACTTTCGAAGTTTCTAATACGTTAAGTCATGTACTTTTATTTTATTTCTAGGCCACCTTTTCTAAGCCTTCTTTTCTTAAAACTGAGCAGTTTGAAAACGAAAAAGGACAATCAGGATCTTTACCAGAATCTAGTGTGCTAGAGAGCAATGACAACGAGTTTAACAGGAATGACTCGGTAGCTTTTCAAAATGAAACTTTGAAGACAGAATCAGTTTTACAAAATATACAGAAAAAGCTCGTTCGGGCCAAATTTGAAAGTATTAAATATGATGATATCCTTGAATCTATAAAAACACACAAAGAGATAAATCAAAACGTGAAAACGTTTCTTTTAAATTACAAGTAAGTTCTAATAAAAAATATTATGATTGTATGTAATGTAAGATCAAGAAAAAAACGTCCTTAGAGAATGCTGTGGAATCAGTCACGCATGTTTTGAATTATTACTTATGTAACATAGGTAAAAGGTAGAGATGGAACATTCTCGAGAATTTATTTTTTGGGAAATATTCTCCGAGAATAATGGGTATTTACCGGAAATTTTGGAGAATTTATTTTATATATTGGATAATTTTATGTTTTTACTGCATAAACTGAAAGAACATATTTTTTTACCAAAAGTAGTTCTTATAATAATTTTATCTGAAAAAATAAAGAGATGTAGAAAAGGAACATTCTCAAGAATTTATTATTGGGAAATATTCTCTGAGAAAAATGAGAATTTATCGGAAATTTTGGAGAATTTTATGTTTTGTTTGACTGCATAAATTGGAAGAACATATGTTTTTACCCAAAGTAGTGTTTACAATAATTTTATCTGAAAAAATAAGAGATAGCACTGCACAATACCTAATTTAGAAAATATTTAAATTGTAAATTAACGTGATTACGCATCTTAGTCAAAATAAAGACACCTTAAATTTTTATTTCCATTATTTTCGAGTAACTTTATTTATAAATAAAACACAACTTAGAAACCGATTGTATAAAATACCATGTCTAAACAAGTTGTTTAAAACAACACAGAAGCGACATAAAGATAAAGATGCTCCAAGCTCCATCTATGATACAATAGCTTCATTAAAACATAACCATAAATTTCCGTAAATTCTCCGAGAATATGAATTTTCCCGAGAACATTCTCGTTCTCGGAAATATTCTCGGTAATTTTCCAGTAATTTATATTTTTTTATAAAATCATAAATTCTCGATAATTTATATGTTGGGAAAAATTCTGAAAGGGGTGAATCCTGACCCAATTTTAAGACGAAAATGTAGTATAAATTTTTTTCGGATATCGCTTCATTTTCAAAATACAGGGTGTTGAAGTTTCTTTAAAAAATCGCTTTTTTATTATTATCTTAAACACCCCTTACCCGATTTTGTTTAAAATTGGCAGCGTTATTTCAAGTGGTAAGGGCATAATTTAGCGCTAACTAGATTCAAGTTATCAAATCCAGTGGCGTCCAGAGAGGGTTCTTAACGAATAAATTGGCAAAAAAATGTAAGCCACTGACTTTTTTCAAATTTTGATATTTTTTCCGAATTTGGCAACTAAAAATACAACTTTTTTGCCTCTTGAGTTATTTTCGTATTTTGCTTGGTTTTCGATATCCTGAAAAAATAAAAACCACTTTCATGCATGTCCACGAACAACAAAAAAAATAAATCTCTAATCGGCAATAAATAAATTTTACTCTCCAGCAGAAATTGGATTGTACTAGTTCTTTTTGCATTTTAGTTAGCGCTAAATTATGCCCTTACCACTTGAAATAACGCTGCCAATTTTAAACAAAATCGGGTAAGGGGTGTTTAAGATAATAATAAAAAAGCGATTTTTTAAAAAAACTTCGTATTTTGAAAATGAAGCGATATCCGAAAAAAAATTATACTACATTTTCGTCTTAAAATTGGGTCAGGATTCACCCCTTTCATTTTACGAACGAGGTTAGGAAACACCCTGTATATATATATATATATATATATATATATATATATATATATATATATATATATATATATATATATATACATATAATATGTAACCTAAAAATTATAAATTTAAAGTAAATGAGAGACGTGTCCACCTTCTACTTTCAAACATGTTCTCATTCTTCTATTTACCGCATCAAAAGCATTGGCGAACACTTGGGGGGAGTTGTTAATCTGAAATTTATTTGTAGTTCTAGCCCGTAGTTCTAAATTTTCACAAGGGGTTTTGAAAATCGAGTTTTTAATGTGCTGCCATAAAAAAAAGTTGCACGGCGTGAGATCGCAGGATCGTGGTAGCCACCTAACTGGCATTTTAGGACTAATGATTCGGTTTTCGAAAAATTCTTCCAAAAAATTGAAACTATCAAGAATCACGTGAATTAGTGCGCCGCGCGCCGTCCTGCTGGTGGTAGCCTGTCGCATTTCTTTAGCGTCTAATGCGTTTACAAAATTTTCTAAAATTTCATTACGGTATCGCGCCGAATTGAGAGTCCCTTCAAAAAAATTGGTTCGATGAACCTTCTTTTCGATATGGCCGCCCACACGCCAACTTTCTGTGAATGTAGAGGCTTCTCTATAAAGAAATGTATTTTCAGAAATCCATATTCTCATTTGTTGAGAATTTACATAACCAGAGAGATAAAACCATGCCTCGTCAGTAAAAAAGGGTTTTTAAAATACGTTTTCATTATTATGCAAATTACCCATAAAACACTCTTAAAATTGCATTCGCTGCAGCTTGTCGCTTGGTAACATTTATTGGACTGAGCTTAGACGATAAACGTGCATATGCAGGTCACATTTCAGAATTGTATTGCAGGTTCCGTAGGATACCTTTACTTCCTGTCTTAAACGCCGAATAGGGGCTTGTGGGTGTTCATTAAAAATTTGCCTTAATTCTGCTGCTTTTTGTACAGTGTGAACTTTGGGTCTCCCACTGCCTTTCTTTCTATTCACACTTCCTGTTTCTCTGAACAAAGCCACAGATCTAGTCAAAACTGGTTGAAATCCATGACTATGTGTGGATATTCTATTTGAAAATCCCGAATGGCGTCCCGTGTTGAATAAACCCACTGGCCGTCAACCCTTCTACCATTTCTAAAGTAACTTTCGATCATAAAAGCGTTTTGTTCTGCCGTGATAACCATATTGAATTTTCATAAAAATAAAAACTTGAGAACTTCATAGTTCTATTTTTCATTCATCTATTTCTATACATTTTACCTATATTACCTTTTAAGAGTAATAATTCAAGACATGCGATTGATTGATTCCACGGTATACGCTGAGGACGTTTTTTTTTATCTTACATTATGTATATTTATAAACTGCAATATATTTAAATAATTTTTATCTTCATTTGTCTAGAGCACTTATCTGTTGACGGCTTAATAATATTTAATCGTTTTTATTATTTAATACTAGATCCGTTTCAACAATAGCATGTTAAGCATCCTGGCCAATAAAAACGCTCTCAATATTTAAAAACAGTTATACGTTTTTGAAAATACGTTTTTCCTATAAAACAGCTAAAATTACTTTTGGTGTGATCTTACTATACTTCTAAAATGCCAGAAACCACTCTACCATATTTTTAAATGGTGCCATAATATATTTATATTATGGCACCATTATTATGGTATTCTTATGGAATTTCTCGTACCGACTGATTTATTACTTTGTACCATTTAAAAATAGGGTATAAGGTAACCAAGAGCACGTTTAAATTTCTTTGTCTAAAACACTAGTTGGACATTTGTATATTTTTCCATGAATTTCAGAATGTTGAACCAAAATGGTTCAATTTGGATATAACAATGCACTAAAAAGTAACAAATATAAAGCAAAAAATTAAAGGGGTTTGCGATAAAAACATTGTTAGGTAGAAACAACGGTAGAACGTATTTAACTTGTCAGTTCTAAAAGTATGATGCTAGTCAACCATCAACCAGTAATAAAATTAATTTTATTTCTTAGGTTTCCAGAAATTCCTAGCTTTAACTTGCAAGAAAAAACAAGAAAATTATCTTTGGTCAATATGTCTTCCGATGGGAACAGTAGCGATAGCCTTTTAGAAGTTTTAGAGTCTGTAGAGGACAACAACTGCAACAAAAGTATGTTACTTGAACACGCTAAGAGTTTACATGAAAAAATAATTGATGTTTGTGACAGGTAAATAAAATTAATTCTTATACTGAATATTCTTTAGTGTTAAGCTATAGGTAACAGCACGCTACGGAGGATGTTCAAGTTTGCTTCGTGTTGCAAGGTTAGGCCCACAAATGGAAAGAAACTTTCTTAAGGTAGCCATGATGCAAATCATTTTATAATTTAATCCATACTGCTAACTATTCTCAGGCTATTCGGGCACTAATCTATTAGTCCAGATTTATTTCTAAAGAAAATTATTGAATATTATTAATATCAATTTAAGTTAATTTTTAAAATTCAATATCAAAGTATAATTGGAGAAATAAATAATCCAGTATCCTGCATGTCGAGGTTTATTGTTTGTTATGTGATTCGACGACGAATTTATTTAAAAGATTTTCATAAAGGCACTGGTTCTGACAAATATGTTTAATACACGCCAGTGGAAGTTCCCATAAGTGATCTAAAAACGCAATCTTAATAAGCTGTTAGTCACACGAATAAATATAGTAACCAGAATGCTATCTCTCAGGCGGTACGTTTGATCTAAGCATCTAATGCCGAGGGACCTTGGGTCAGCCTTGAATCAAAATTGTATGATATTGCCATAGGCGTACCTAGGAAATGTTATAAATATTTTTTCTAATGTAACTGACATCGGTCGTTGTAACTGATGCTGGCAAGTGAGATGCAAATGCTTACAAATAATTTTAGAAGGCCTTTCGGATATATCTTCTTCAGCTTTCCTTTTACACGCATTAGAAACAGTTTTTCTATTTAATTTTTGTTCATGTGCCTCATGATTGTGAGCGCCATCGTTTCTTAAGATTACGTTATCAGGACCAACAGAAACTTTGGCTTTACAGTTTAACCTTTTTTGGCTACACCTCCAGGAAATTTCTCCACTTTTTAAAACTCTTGTCTTTTGAAAATATAAAATTTTCGAAGGCAAGCAAATCTTTTCCACCTTCACTTTTTATTACTGAAACCGAATCAAAATGCCAATGCATTATCTATAATTTCTTAGAATATTATCAATTACCTATTATATTGCATTTAACTACCTGAAGAGAAGCTCCCGCCCAATATACCTCGACGATTAAAAGACCCCTTTGTAGAAACAGGTACAGGAGATATTTTTGCTCCCAGTTGACCCCCGCCGTAACCTATTACATATTGCAATTACCCCAAGCCGTTATTACCTGCCTATCGTTTTACAATTAGGAATTTTCTAAAATGTTTACTGAATATAAAGAAACACATAAACATAATATTCCAATTAATATTTGCCTTTATCACCTGTCTTTACCGATTTTACAGTTTACAATTGAAATTTATATTTTAAGAAATGGCCATTTTATTATAATTAGAATTTCTTCTTAGATTTTTAATTTTATAGCTTTATGTAAATATATTATACGAAGTATTTTAAGAAAGCGCGGGATCATATCCAGAGTCGTTTCTACAAGGTTATATTGTTACACCCCCATTAAATTTTTTATTTTGAGGTTTAAAAAAATATTTATAAACAATTAACGAAATCTCCGATTTTATTTAGTATTAGCATATATAGATTACAGGCAATGTCACTGTACCGATATCAACTAAAAATGTATAAAACTCCTTTATTTTAAACCGTTTTGGAATATCTTACGTGCGAGTTGAAAAGCGTTTTCAAAGAAACGAGAGAATTTCGGGTTAGATGCGCTCGAAGGTCAAGAGCAGGCGGCGATCACGGGATCGGTGATAGCCTTCTGGTTAGTATATTTATTCGTGTGCTGTTAGTCGTACTAGAAATAAAAAGTTTTAGTCGACGCCTGTTGGAGATATTTGAGGAAAATCTCAGTTAATATAATATTTATGAATTTAAATAAAGTTGTGCCGTCGTAATCTTGCTGATTTTCTCTTAAGGGGTGACTTAAGAGGCCAACTTTCCGTTTAGATCGTTAGTGACTCACAAGCATTGGGTGTTAATTTTTTTTTATTTAGTATGGGTTTGAAGTTTGAACTTGATACAGTATTCCATTTTTTACTAAAATTAAGAAGTTGTGCTAGTTACAAAAATACTTAGGTTTCCTTTTATCTTCGCTGCCTGACAAATTAATGCGATTTGTGATTTTCTTTTATCTTGTTGCCTTCATTATATTTCTTCAAGATGATTCATTAGAAGTTTGCGAAGATTCTTGAAGTCATAATTTTGTAGGTCTAACAAATTACTCAGTATTAAGCATTATGAAGATACATATTATATTTTCACTACGATGTATGAATGTTTAATGATTTATGTCCAAATACATCCAGAGGATGGTCGTGTAGTTGAAATTCAAACTGCTGCTTCTTTAAAAGGTAAGTAAACATATATTTGAAATTAATTGAAATTACTTCGAAATTGAAATACTTTACCTCATTTTCGTTTAAAATTTTCTAATAACTGAACAGCCTAATCAACTGGTAGTACCAGAGCCGTTTCTGAATAGGGTGATGGTGGTGCTCACGCACCAGAGTGGCAAAACACGAAGGGCGGCTGAAGTTAAGGATGTTTCACTGACCTGGGGCGGACGTTTCGGTTTTTGCACCAGGACGGGAAGTGCCCCGAAAACGACCCTGATTAAAACATATGTCATGCGGTTCTTAGACATTTTTTATATATTTGTTGACGCGAATTAAATGTGTAGCAACGTTATTAGACAAAATATTTTTAAAAAATATTGGAAGTTAAACTCTTGCTGTACTTCAAGAGGATTTTTAAAGATACTTGTATTTTTATATACTCATGTAACGTACAAATAATATCCTACATCAGCATACGACAGTATAAAACGATAGTATTAAAACCCTACATTAAGGGTAATATTAAAAGGTCGGTTTATTTAAAGCCCTTAAATCCCCATTTCTATTTGTTGGAAAGTTGATGCTATAGTAGTACAGCAGTGACCTAAATCTTAGTTGTCAAAAATGTTCGGATAAGGGTATTTGGTAATAAAAATTTCATTAAGTTCGCTGAAATAAATAATAAGCCTATATTACTACTTCTCAGAAGCCACTATTTTCTTCATTATGAAACAATTAAAACTAGAAATAATAATTCATTGACTATTAAAGAAGTTTAATTTTTCTCAAATTGGGGTTTTTAACCATATGTTTTTTTTTTGGTTTGCTGACCAAACCACTGTTTTAGTTAATGTAAATCAATGAAGTACCCAAAAAACGCCTACATTCAAAATTTGAATAGGGTAAGTCCTGGTTAGATGATTGATTGCTGATAATAACCTAATCTAAAATGGGAGCAAACTATACAGGTTTATCCTTAAGTACATGAAGAAAATCCAGGATCTGATTCCTAAGCTTATGTTAAGATAAAAAGGATATATGGACGTATATCTCAAACGGCTTAGTTAATAAGATACAGGGTGTTACAATTTAAAAAAACATATTTTATTCAAAATTTCGGACACCATTGCAGATACGGTATTGAAATTTGGTGTCAATTTTGCAATTAACTGCACTTTTTCGTTAAAATAGGTTTTTCTTACTTCCACCAGTGGCGTGCGTGGAGATACCATCAATAATATTTTTGACAAATGGTTGATACGCCACTGATTTTTTAACTCTGATACTTATGGACATAAACTGAACAAAGTTAATTTACTAATTAAATAAAGTACAAAAGATGTTATGAATTGTTTATTAAAATAATTGAGTTTGAATATATTTTTTTTAATATCACAAATTTTTTTTTTGTAGGAAGGTCCATTTTTTTCAAAAACAGATACAACTTTAAAAAATCAGTGGCGTGTCAACTATTTTTACAAATAATATAAGTAGGAAAAACTTATCTTAACGAAAAATTGCAGTTAATTGCAAAATTAATTGACACCAAATTTCAATACCGTATCTTCAAGGGTTTCCGAAATTTTAAATAAAATAGCATATTTTAAAAAAATTTAAAACCCTGTATCTTATTACCTAAGCCCATTACGGTATACGTCCATATAAACTTTTTATCTTAAAATAAGCTGAGGAATCGGATTCTGGATTTTCTTCATGTACTTAAGGATCACCCTGTATAATAACTGAATTAGAAAACTGGTTACTTTTAAATTTTGTAGCGATTGTAGATAGACAAGTAAAGTCGCTATCACTCCCGGAGTGCACGGGTGAGATGGACCATTTCTGTATTGCGGTAAAGATTGCCCTAATATTTATTTTTTAAACCGTTACGGTCTTTCTACCAAACTTTGTACCTGGATCGGTAGCTTCCTCTCTAATCGGCGCATATCTGTCGTGGTTGACGGTCACTCATCTAATTTCCATCCTATCAATGCTGACGTCTCCCCAGTCCTGGCACCAACCCTATTTCTTCTTCACATTAATGACCTGTTCTCTTCAACTAACAATCCCATCCATAGTTATGTTGACGATAGTACACTTCACTCCAATATTCATTTTTTCAGACAAGTCTCGAATCAAGAGCTGGATAATAGACGCAGATCTATGCACCTAACTCTTTCCCAAGATCTTCACTTAATCTTAGACTGGGGTGCCAAGAACCTTGTTTAGTTCAACGCATCCAAAACCCAGTCTTGCTCCCCCTCACGCAAAAAATCTGGCAATGCTTACCCCATTCACATGAATGGCCAAGCCCTACAGAAAAATGTAACGTTCGATCTCGTTGGTATCGCTTTCGAACATGATCTCAGGCTGCTAAAAAGCTTTGTTTTCCCTTTCGAGCCAGAAAATAATCTCCCCTTCCAACTTCTACGCTCTTTATGTTTTCCAAATAAGACCTAACCTAGAGTACTGCTCCCACATCTTGGGAGTGGCATCACCTTCGTCACTTAACATCTTTGCTTCCATCCAAAGCAGAGCCATTCGACTCATCAATGACCCAGTCCTCGCAAGCAAACTCCCTTCTCTCGCTCATCGCCGCACTGTTGGGGCTTTAGCCCTTTTCTACCGGTACTTCCACGGATTTTGCTCTGAAGAACTAGCCGGTATTATTCCCTCCTTGACTGTTCCTAACAGAACAATAAGAGGCGCGTTACGTATGCATCCGTTTACCGTCCAGCTACAAAAGCCTAGAATAGACCACTTCTCTCGCTCATTCATACTTAGGGTCTCCAGATTATGGAACAAATTGCCTGCAGATGTTTTTGCGTCCCAGCCTCCAGTCCTTTAAATCCCGTGTCAATAAACTACATTTCCCTTCTCTTCAGACGCCCAAGGTACGTTAGTACTTAGACTTGAAGTCTTAGTGGGATGTCTTAGATAAAAAAAGATGGTGTTAATATTGGAGCGACGCGTTACTTCTTTAAAAAACATCCGCTTCGCTGGTATCGCCGCTCATATCGTTTATCGCAGCTCCAACATAAATGTAACCTAAGGTATATGCCGAGAAAGCAAGAGACTCGAGTTCGAATTTTAAGAATTTGAATGCCGCCGAACACTGACGGTTTTGTCTCTAGACTGACAGGGTCAGATGGCAATGCCTGATTTTTACAGTCGAGACAATAGCAACATGTTAAATTTGGGTTTACACATTAGGTTGCATGGACTTTTAACTCATCTGGTGCAAAACAGCCAATAAAACACAGTACACAGAAAAGCTACTATTTAAATTTTGGAACGCTATAAATTTGCGTGAACCATTTCATTTTTGGCAAGAAACTTGCCAATTATGGCCATTTCCTTGGAAATTAAAGCCAATTGCCATATTGTGGAAGCACGTGCGATGTTTTAAATTTATGCAACTGATTTATTTGGCATTGGCCCATTGGCTGTCTCACCCATATGGCCATCTAAACCGGACTTGCCCTAAAGAGAACTAAAAGATAAGCACATTAATATTATAGATGTGTGATATATATATTTTTAACATCTATCCATTGATCTTACTGTTTTTGTTCTGACATTTTTTCTACCATGATTTTTTAGATTCTGCGGATGTCCTACTTCAATTCCTGGTAAAAAATGTTATAGATAAATTAAGAGAATCAACGTTAAAATCATATTTGGGCCCGTATTATGATGTGTTGTCCCTATTAGATCATATTTGTTTAACAGTAGACGAAGTTACGGATTTTAATTATGAGTTCTTCTCATTACAAAAATTATATTCAACATTGAGGATTCATTCGGACTATAGGTAAGTTATTGTTGACATATAGTTTGGTGGTTTTAAAGTTTCGTGTAAATGATTCTTGATGGTAGATCCATCAAAATTTTAAGTACACAAGAAACAAGGTTTTTGTTAAACCATTATCTTTTATCCAACTATTACATATAATTAGAAATTGTGAATTGTAATTCTGTCCATTCATTTAAACTAAACGTTTCTGAAAATATGTCAAAAACTTTTTTGTAAAACGTAATATAATTATTTGATATCTTCCAAAAGCTTATTTCAGGGACATCGTAAGAGTAAAGTAATATAATATTTCATTATATTCCATCAAAAGATATAAAAGTGAATAAAAATTTAACCATATTAAAATCTGATTTATTTGGCTTTTTTGGTCTATTTTAAATCTATAAATGGCAACAATATGCATAACACTTGTTCAGTATACTGTTTTTTTTTTCAGAATGACTTTCGAAATCCTTCATACTAATCAACCAATATGGTGGATAATAAGATTAGGAATGACATCGGTGAATAAAATAAATCCTGAAACTTTACAGCTAGAGTCACTATGGGGAAGTATAAATGAAGAGCACATTAAACAAATTCTTAGAAACATAGACGAGGGTGTAGATAGCTTAAGAAATTTTATATCTGAAGTGTTGAAATATTTTGAAAGAACACGATTAAGATATAAGTGATACCAATAATAGATGTAATTCCTGCTTATTTTTTAATTGAAATTTTAAACATGACTTAGAAATATATTTTTATTGTTAATTTTTAATTTTTGTATTTTTATAAAATGATTCTGGCTACGTTAGTACTTTTACTTTTGACTATTGAAGTGTAAATTTTCAAAACTAAAGAATGTATAGGGCTTATGATTACTTTATTAATAGTATATTATTTAACGAGCGGTAATGTAGGTCATAACTCACGCAGATGAAGTTTGCAGCACGAGCCGCAGGCGAGTGATGTAATTCATCAAGTGAGTTATGACCATTACCGCAAGTTGAATACTATACTTTATCTACGACTATAACAATAAATACTAAGATACAAGTACAGAGAAAGAACTTTATTAACTATATTAATTTAATTTGAAAACGTCAAAATTATTCGAGTGACATTACTTCCCTCAGTAACAATAATGGACTGTTTCCTTTCAGCCAATCGGCTTGTACAGAGCCACCTTGATATTCGGTTCGTAAAGCTTTTCCGATTTATTATAGTGAGTTATAGCAGTGAGTTATTATAACTCACGCTGTTTGTTTATAGATACTATTAATTGTTCAAAAGTAGTTGAATAATTAATATATAATTTAATAGGAGTAGATAAAATAATTTACCTCTAAGCCAAAATAAACAAAACAACAACATCCTATTATTTAAATATACATTATTATGAAATGATCTCCTGCCTTTGTTCAACCTGTTCGAGAGTGTAAAGAGGAAATTATAGAACTCCGTTAGTTTCAAGCATTAGATTGTAATCTTAATAATAATAATAAAGTTTATTTAAATTAATTACAATTTAAATATGTTATATATATGTATATTATAAATAAACTTGATAAAACCCCCGAAGACGTACTTGTTGGTGGCAAATCTTATATTTAACATTACATTATTTAATTATATAAATTATTCAATTGAAAAAAATATATATTCAAATACATACATACAATTTGTTTTTTAGGACAAGAGAGATCCTTAGAGAAAAATAAATAAATAATTTTTATATTATACAAAATAATATCAAAGTAATTCCAAAAATTTCTTTAAATCGTTTGTTGTTAATATCCAAGCTTTTATTTCAATTTCATATTTTTTTAATGATATAATTCTTTTACTATTTACTGGTAAATAATCCTTTAAATAAAAACATAAATAGGCCAAGCAACAGAGCAAAATATTAGCGACTTTTTGACATTAATACTATTAGAAAACCGCCTGTGCCATCATCTGAAAGACGATCCGTGGATGATTTCTGTTATATTTCCAACTCTGAATTTTTTTTCCATTAATTTGATATAAACATTTTTAAGCAAAAAATCCCGATTTTTTTAGTTTTTTGCTTATAAAATGAAAAGTAATAAAGCAATCTTAATGGTGTAAATAGACGATTTGTAGAGAATAGAAATACGAACAAAATGAGAGGTCGCACGTCCCGATAGGATAAGCAACAACGGAGAAAATCCGGAAAAACCGGAAAATTAAGAGTTTTTTTAAATTCATAAATCGGCCATTGTTATGCTTAGAGGGCTTAAACTTTGGGAAAAAGTAGTAATTTATAGCTACTTTATGTGTGCAAAACCCCGACGCTGTCCGACGATTAGTTTTTCCACAATCGTCATTTTAATTTTTCAACACACTATTTTGCAACAGGTCTGGATGCTCTACGGATCGTCCGATTTTAATTATTGAAATGGATTTGAAAAGTACAAGCTTAATTGAACAAAATGTATATTTTCCTTTTCCCATAAAATGCTACGAAACCGGTTGAAAGTGCACGTAAAGATGCGTGAAAATGGCCGAGCGCGCGAATATTGGCTCCCCTTCGCTCCGCTGCTCTCCCGCTACGCGACATGTTCCGCGCGCTCGGCCATTTTCACGCATCTTTACGTGCATTTTCAACCGGTTTCGTAGCATTTTATGGAAAAATTAAGATATACATATTGTTCAATTAAACTTGTACTTTTCAAATCCGTTTCGATAATTAAAATCAGACGATCCATAGAGCATCCAGACCTGTTGCAAAATAGTGTGTTGGAAAATTAAAATGACGATTGTGGCAAAACTAATCGTCGGACAGCGTCGGGGTTTTGCACACATAAAGTAGCTATAAATTACTACTTTTCCCAAAGTTTGAGCCCTCTAAGTATAAAAATGGCCGATTTATGAATTAAAAAAAACTCTTAATTTTCCGGTTTTTCCGGATTTTCTCCGTTGTTACTTATCCTATCGGGACGTTCGACCTCTCATTTTGTTCGTATTTTTATTCTCTACAAATCGTCTATTTACACCATTAAGATTGCTTCATTACTTTTCATTTTATAAGCAAAAAACCAAAAAAATCGCGTTTTTTTTTTGCTTAAAAATGTTTATAACAAATTAATGGAAAAAATTTCAGAGTTGGATTTATAACAGGAATCATCCACGGATCGTCCTTTAGATGATGGCACAGGCGGTTTTCTAATAGTATTAATGTCACGACAAATCGCTCTATTGCTTGGCCTAAAATATTTATAATTCTTTTGTGCTATAAACTTATGTATTTTTGGTTTAATGGAAATTTCATTTTTATGACGCGTGTCATGGTTATCTTTTTAAATTGTATTATATTTTTATTTTTAAAAACGTATACTAAAATATTATAAATAATATATTTGCCTAACGTCCTTTTTTTTTGTTTCTGAATATAATTCCTTTGAAGGATAAAAATAGTCTTTATTAAACATAATTTTTAGAAATCCTTTTTGTAATACTTCAATTTTTTTCACTAAAATTCTACTTATTCCTCCCCAACCTAAAATCCCATAATTCAAATGAGTTTTAACTAAGGCATAATACAATGTTTCTAAGTGTTTTATATCCAAAAAGGTTTTAACATTTTTGAATATTGGTAGCAAAATTCTTAATTTTTTAATTAAATAATCTACATGTAAATCCCAATTTAATTTAATGTCAAAAATTATTCCCAAGTATTTAACACTGTTAGCTTTTAAAATTTGAATATCATCGTCTATTTTAATACTATCCACATTTGAGGTGTTATTATTTTGATTTAGACTAAAAGTAAGATAATTTGTTTTGTCAAAATTAATTGTTAATAAGTTATTATCAAATCAATTTTTAACTATTTTAAAATCTTTTGTAATTTTGTTATGTATGTTGTTCCAATTTGTATCACTATAAAAAATAACAGTATCGTCTGCAAAAAAAATAAATCGGTGAACTTTTATCCAATAAAAAAATCCCACATGTAATAATGGCATATCGTTAGCAAATTTTGCGCTTAGTATTGATGAATGCGTTGCTATGAATGATGGAGTTTGTGTTAGATGTTATAGTTTGTCCGTATTTCTGTTTCTGGAAATTTTAAGAGTTTTAGAAGGTATGATTGTGCCCGAAAGGGCGAAACACGTTATTTTTGTTTTTACTTTTCAGCACATTGACCAAGGCGGAGACTTTGTGCATTTTTCATAAATGTTTAAAAGCCACAGAGATATTGCACAAAACATAATATACAAAATGGATGCGAAGAAAGTTAAATAAAATATTGCCAAGAATGAAGAGGCACCGAGTGATGAGGTAGTAATTTTATTTTGGTAGTATTAGTGTTGTGTTTGCAAACACAAAAATTAAATAATTTTATTGAAAAGTAAGTAAAAAGAAAACACTTATTATTCATACATATTTTACATGCTACTCCGAAATCATTATAGTGTTAAAATTAAGAAAAGCAGTTAAACTCTTTTAAAGTAGCATGGCAATATAAAATTATCTACTAATCTTTAATTCATATTCTTGCTATTATTAAAAGAATTTGACAGAAGATATGCAAAAAAACAATGGATCTTCTTTCCCTTATGTAATAACGGAACAACGTAGAAATTAAGTGGAATACACAGTATTTTTCCTTAATAAAAATACATATGTATTTTTACATTATTATTTTGGGTGTTATATTTGTGATGTAGTGTGTTGTTCAGAAGATAATATTTGTTGTTTTAATTAGCGGTATTGTTTAGCTGTGTTTTATTATGCGTGTGTGTTGTTTAAAAATTATATTTACCTTATGTACCTACAGTTTATTTACAAGTTATTTACAATGTGTTTTATTTGTTCATAGTTATTTACATTTATTTACATTTACATTATTTACATACATTTATTTACATTATAAGTGTGTATATGTTTGAGTCTATTAGGTTTTAAGTGATATTGGTATATTGTGTTTGTGTTAAGATGCCTATACATACGCACATACAGTGCGACATTTATAAGCATATATATATATATATATATATATATATATATATATATATATGTATATATATATATATATATATATATATATATATATTTATATATATATATATATATATATATATATATATATATATATATAATATATACATAGATATACATATTTATAGAATTATTTGCAATTTTAGTTTATTAATGGAAGGAAGCATTTATTGTCTTATTTCGAAGTATATTGGTAATTTATGGTATATTGGCTTGTGTGTGGGTTCGTTGTTTTGCACAAATCTGTTCTCTGTTAGATCCCGTGTTAGTTCTGAGAGCATGGGTTTTGTTCTGTAGAACTTTTCGCCGGTTGTCAGGACGTACTCAGCGATAGTTTCTACATTTGTCATGCGGTGTAGATCTTCAATTTTTGTTCTTCATCTGAGTAATTTGTTCTGCATGCGCTGCAGTCTGGCGATCTGCGATTTTGACGCAGAGCACCAGACTGGAGCAGCATAGCAGAGGACCGGTCTGATTATCTGTTTAAATATTGTTAGTTTGTTTGTAGGGGAGAGATGCGACCTTGGAGATAGGAGTGAGTAGAGACTCTGCATTGCTAGGAAAGCTTTCCTTAGCAGTGCAGAGACATGTGGCATGAAACAGAGCCGTTCATCCAAGGTCACTCCCAAGTACTTGACCCTTCTAACCGGCTGTATTCTTTCGTTGTCAATCAATAGAGGCATGCATATTTTATTGTTTGTGTGTTTTTTTGTTAGGACGGCACATTCTGTCTTTGACGCGTTGATCTCGATTTTCCATTTTTTATTGTACGGTATTAGAAACCTTAAATGTGTTTATATTTTGCTTTTGGCAGTTTCTGCATAAAATGAGTGAGAGTCGATCAACGCGTCATCTGCATAGAGCGCCGTCTTGGTGTGTGGGTATGTCGGCATGTCTGCAATATAGAGGTTATACAGCAGCGGCGAGAGGACCGATCCCTGGGGGACTCCCGCAGTTATTGTTTTAGGTTCAGATAAGTCGCCCTCTACCCTGACTTTGGGAGATCTGTCGCTCAGATATGAGTGCAGAAGAGTAATCCAATGTAAGCTGGTACAGCAAGCCACTATGCCAAATACTGTCAAAGGCCCTTTTGATATCTATGAGCAGCAGGACGGTGTTCATCTGCAGATTGAAATTATTTAAGGCGTCTTGTACAACCTTAGACACCAACAAGGTGGTACTATGGCCCGCCTTGAAGCCAAATTGTTCTTTTTGGATTTTTTTGTCCAGGTTTAAATTTCTCATTTTAATCAGAAGGGCCCTCTCAGCGACCTTCGACATCATATTTAGCAGAGCGATCGGTCTGTAAGACTAGGGATCCGCTGGGTTTTCCCCCGGTTTTAATATTGGGACTACAATTGCTTCCTTCCATTTTTTTGGCTAGTATTGCAGTGTTAAAATGGCGTTTATTATATACAATAGTTGAATAAAAGCTCTCCTCGGGAGGTTTTTGAGAAGGATGTTAGGGATTCCGTCAGGACCAGGAGCTTTGTTGTTGGGGAGTTGACGAAGGATTGCGGATAAATCGGATGGGCGAATTTGTAGTTTGGAGAGGACTGAGGGGGGAATGGGGTATTTTTGACTGATGATTTGCGTAATTTTTTGGGTAATTTCGGTTTGTTCTTAGGTAACGTCAGGTTGGCTGGTGCACACTTCCGCTAGGGAGTCTGCCAGCGTACCAGCCTTGTCCTGATTTGTCTGGACTAGATTGTTCGTTAGGTTGGGAATTTTTGCAAATTTGTTGCGGAGTCTTTTCGTAATTTTCCATAAGGAGTTGTCTTGTGTTGAGAGTCCTCTGAGGGTGGCCTCCCAGGCATTGTTTTTATATTTATTAATTTTTCCACGAATGGTTGTCTTTAATGCGTTTAGTCTTTGTCTGTCTGTCGGTCTTCTGTGCCTTTGCCATCTGTTTCTGATTTGGTTTTTAAATTTAATTAAGTGTAATATATTGTCTGGGAGTCTGTCTTCGCGGTGTTGTAATTTAACTTTCTGACCTATTTGGTTTTTGATTGTTTGGATTTTCTCTGTTAGCTTATTAATTTCTGAGTCCAGTTGTATTTCAGTTTGGATGTTGTTATTTACAGTGACGTTTTGATTTAAATTACGCCTGAAAAAGTCCCAATTTACATTTTTGAATACATATGTTGTTTGGCTGTTTTGGTGGGTTACGTTGGTTTCCCACTGGAAGAGGATGGGGAGGTGATCCGAGGAGAGCTCTTGGATTACTGTTAAGTTTGACAAATTAATTACATTTTTATTTATTACTAAATCTATATATGACGGTGTCATATTATTTGTTGGGTAATGGGTAGGCGTGTCGGTGGCCATAACTTGCAGGACATTCTCCGTGGCGTAATCAAACAGCAGTGCGCCGTTTCTGTTACTGTAGCGATTACGCCACGCAGGATGTCTCGAATTCAGGTCTCCCACAAGTAATATCTGTGGATACGCGAAAAATGAATCGTAATCGTTATCCGTTAATCTGACATTTGGGGGGGCGTAGCCCCCGTTGACAATCACTCCATTCTCCAATTGAATTGCGCAATTTTCTATTTGCGTTAACCTTCGCGTTAATTCACCGAGACTGTACCACTGCGATACGCTGGTAATGTAAGAAAATCCGTCCGACGCCCGTTAAATTTATGCCTAGCGCTGGCCTGATAGAAATCGTATTTATAATTTTTTATGTTTAACCGTTAATTAATATTACTAATACAATGCCAATACAATGCGCATATTAGGTACCTAATTAATTTTTCTTTTTCCGAACCAAATGTTTTGAAATAGTATATTTTAGGGGGCGGTTTGAGAGTATTTCCATAGTGGGAGTGGCCAGATATTATTGTGGGGCCGTCGACCAATTGTGTCTCTTTTTAACTTCCTAAAACGCGTATGTCTATTCCTCTCTTACTTTTAATGAATTTATTTCGTACATATAAACCTAGAAGATCAATTTAAAATATGACCCAGTCCGGAGCAAGCTTGGATATCCTTTGACGATGGCTTGGCTTGATTCTTTCTTGGGGAGTTTTCGCATGGAACTTTGAAACAAAAGATTCTTTTTTGGTTTTAAAAAATTAAAAAATAAATTGTTAGGTAGATGGTTAGGTAGAGAATTAGATAAATTATTAGGTAGTAATATCTACAAGGTAAGCTAAGGGCTATTAACACTACAAACTAGCTAGTAGCCGTTAAATTACCTCGTAAATATTCTATTTATACAGGGTGTTCTCGAAGTTGAGGCATTTATTTTAACAGGGTGTAGAACTCGTAAAAATAAATCATTTGTCCAAAAGTGGCCTTTATAAAAGTTGCAGAATAACGGAAATAAAGAGCTTCCTAATAAATTTGTCTCATAACGGTCCTGATAAATTTTTAACCACACAACAAAGAAATGCAGAAATATTTAAACACACGCACTACTCGAGCAGTACACAAAATTTTAGGTGGGTCATTGACCAAATGACCTTATGGACGGGCCGCGCCTGCACGACAGTAATGCCAATTTTGCTCGGCAACGCGACCTGTAATCAAACACGGGTACTTATTGATCCAGCCTCGTAATTATAACTTATATTTTTCGTATGGACAGAGTATTAAATTAGATAAATCGCAGAATATCGGAAACAGTGTATAGTAAAATGTACGTTATGCACCCGTTAAGTAAGTTACAGTACTAGTCTAGAAATTCGTACTGTAACAAATCACTTACCGGATTAGTAACGCAAATAACTAACGGTCGCTGTGGAAACTATTTGTTGATAACACAATGCAAATGAGTATTGTCAAAAAATCAAAAAATATCATCAAAAATAAACTGTATCTCAAGTACCTGATTAAATCCATTCCGATTACGTTTTTACAAGATATTTGATTCATTTGTTTCTACACCTGCCTCTGATGTCAGACAGGTGTTTAAGTTATTGAACTATGTTTTGCGATATAATTTAATTGTCATATTTTTATTGTTACACCATAACGTAAACCAACTAATAATGGGTAAGTTGATTTTTTCTCTCCTATGGGCAAATTGGTTTCTATTCTTAGCAACTTTCATTAGGCATAACAATAGAAACTTTCTATTTAGTATATTTATTTTTTGTTTTTTAAATTGTTTTATGGGGGGTTTTCTTTGAGAAATACAAAATTATATTAATAGGTACTCAGATTTTTATATGAAATTTTAATTCATTATAAAATATGGCGATATAGGAAAATACTGAATTGTTAAATTATTTCAGCTACGTCGCGCTACTCAATAATATATTAGATTCGACTTCAATCTTAACAATATCATTGGACGTCTATAACAAAACAAAAATTAGTGATAACTTTTATTTCGATAAGTCCACACCTGTTTAAATACAGCTGAGACATCTCATCTTTCTCATTAGATTTTATAGGATAAACCAACAATCATATCGTATTTTTAACGCTCTGAAGTAGCTCTAAAACTGAATAATAGTATATACATACATAGTATGTACATAAGTATTTTCACTAAAATCCAGTTTGATAAATTTTTGTATGTAGTGGATCTGTTTAAATTTAAAATACTTTAGAAATATTCAATATTTTTGAAAAGTTTAAAACGAGCTAAACTAAGATATGCGGATGGGACACTAAAGAGTAATAAACGACACGTTCTTGCTTTGTTATCAAGTCTAAGTACTAAGGTACCGTGGGTTGTATATCGCAAAGCCGACTCACACACCCAGTCCTGAAAACATCCCTAAGGATTTCCTAGGCCTTTAAGAGGGTGTGGGATGATACCTCCTCGGTCGAAGAAGAATTCCTTTACCATTTTCCTTCATTCAGCACGCATACGCACGCTTCATTAATACTGACAATCACCACAGACATATACTTGATTTTATTTTTTTATGGTGCAGCACCGGAATCGAACCAGGTGCGGTACCGCACCGTAGTCTAGTGAGCCCGCTCCTTCGAATTTCTGCGGCGCTGCCCACCGAGCCATGTATCGACCGACTAACCCTACCCCATCAGTCTTTCTCAGAGGTGAAGTTTATTGTCGGAAAACCGGATTCATCTAAAGTTTTAATCTTAAAAGTGTATAAAAATAAGACAACTAATTTTGTACTATAAATTTATTTCTAGTCTGTTTACGAATTTATAAAGAAAAGGGCAATTTAAGTATTATAAGTAATCCACACTAATATGACTAAATTCATTATAACATTACCATCAGTTGGAATTGGAAACCAAGGAAATCACTGGAGTAGTAGAATAATTCATAAATTTTAACTTACTAACAAAGATAGGATAAAAGTTTGACAAAAACTAACTGATCGTTGATCAACTAGAATATCTTAAAAACCAGTGCTCAAACTAAGAGCACATTAGTACTAGGTATATAGTGTTGTAAGACTTTCAGAAATATATTTTTAGGGAATATTACTGGGAATATATATATTTCAAACGTTGAAAACATTAGAAATATTTATTAAAGACAAAGTATCTTTTAAAAATAAACATCGAAATCAAAATTTATAGCAAAAACAAACAAATAAACATAAATACATGCAAAAATACTTAAACTTTCTTGATTATTTTGTAAAGTTTCCTTATCAACAAAACTTTTTATTACTTAGCTTTTTGCTATTATTATAGTCACTGTTCTGGTGGCTATCAGATTTATCACTCATTTCATGTATATCTTCATCAATAATAGACTGATTTTGATTTGCTTGATTTTCGTCAAAAATAAAAGTTGATCTGCTGCCATTTTCTATTTTTCGCAGCAAGTTTTTGTTGTGAGACACGTAATAAGGTCTTTTCTTTTAATTAAAATTTACTTTTTCTAATATGAAGTAGACATTCAATGGCTAACAGTGTTTCTGTTTCATTTAGCTCTGCTCACAGTGATTTTGGATTAGGGAATTCTGCAGCATAACGTATAGGTCGAATCACAATTTGTTTCTCTTAGCAATTAACTTCAGCACTTCCGTATCTTCTTCTTTATGAAGTGGAGATTAAGGTGAAAGATTAACCCTTTTTCAGAAATTCAGTTTGCAAATTCATAATCTCGTCTTTCAACGAGGAACTCAAAGTAGATGACTTTTTAGTCTCAGTCATTTAGTCTCCGAAAATGTTAACTAACATCTTTTCGGGGTTATTGAGTTCAAAAAAAATAATTTTGTGTAACTGGTGTTAAGAAAATTGCGCGGGGGGGGGGGGGGGGATAAAAAGGAGCTACTGAAAATTTCTCCAAAACTGTAAACTAATAGGTCATTTTCGGGGTTATTGAAGTAAAAAAGCTAAGTTCATGTAACGGATGTAAAAAAAATTACGACTGGGGCGAAGGGCAAAAGGAGTGGTTGGAAAATTATTAAAAATGTTAACTATGTCATTTTCGGGGTTACGAAGGTCTGAAAATCCAATATTACATGGACATTACAAATTTAAAGAGGGGGCGATAAGATGAGGGGGAAGGGAGAATAGGTGAACTAAAATGAAAGAAATAATTTCATTTCGGGGTTACTGAGGTCTGAAAATCCAATGTTACGTGGGTATTTCAAATTTAAAGAGGGGCGATAAGATGAAGGGGGAGGGAGAATAGGAATTAAAAAAAAAATCAAAAAAATAAACCAACTTCACAGAAGAAAAAGCAGTAAAAAGTATGAAATAATATTTTTACGTATTTATAGCTGTGGTTAATGGCAAACTTAATTTTGTTCAAAGTTAGGTAACTTGTACACTAAAGTTCTGAACTTTGAAGTCGGCGCAGTTTTACAGTCTAAGGATCCTGAGGATCAGTGGCGGCTTATGAAATTTCAAAGTTGTATATCTCGGTTCCTACTTACAGGAGCCGTACCAAATTTAGGGGTTTCAATAGTGAGCCCCCTGGGGATGTTTTGGTAAAGAAAAAATACATTTTGTAATTTGCGAAAAAAAGTTGGATTTTTAGGGGGATGAATAATCTAAATGTAACATGTTTGTTTACTCATGTGTTTTTATTTAAGAAAAAACGATTATTTTGCCACCTTCCCCTCATTAACAAAGTGCGCCTATAGTTTATAAATAATTTTATCACAGAAAAGACACCTAGAAGGCATGTGCATCCAATGGTGAGTCAAACTTTCACATATGATAGCGACATTTTGTTCTTTTGGTCACGGTGTATATTTGAACATGCTGGTACCTAAAATTTATTACTGATTTTAAAAATATTTTTAGGGCTTCAGGATAAAACTGTGTGCTTAATAGTGCTGCTTTTTCCTTTAATATGTTCATCTCTAACAACCACATTACAGCCCAAGTGCAGAATGGCACACATATGCCACTATGATTCAAAAAACCATCCACGAAGTTGTGCTGAAGAAACAGATCCAATGCCATTTAACAATTCTGATCCTAATGCAGAGAATGTCAAAAGCTTACTAAAGCAATATTGTCCTATGTTTTTTGAAGGAAATTCTTCAGGTATATTATTTAAATATTTATTTATTACTTGAGCATTTACTTATAGATGGAATTAATGTTCAACATCTAACTCTATTAATTTCCGTGATCAGAACAATTAAACATATTTCTTTGAAGGTACAATCAACTGTTGAATCCTGACGGATGTCAAGTAGTATGTAATTTAAGCAATACATTTGGACATATCCAATAGTCGATATCCATGATACAAATAAAAGAAGATATAATACCGCGCAGGTAGGCGTGGCCATTTACGTCACGCCGTGATCAATTCCGCGATATTTTGTAAACGAAACACGTCTTTTTTAAGATCGCGTTGTGTTTTCAACTATTTTTTGGTGTTTTTATATTACTTTTAGGAGTTTAAAAGTAAAAATGAGATGTGCCGTGCATGGTTGTGATGTGGACAATCAATCAATCAATGTATGTATTTATCCCTTTATATGATTATTTTAAATCATATCTATTAAATCTGTAGTATAAGCAAAGTATATTGCCAATAGAATTTATATAAAATCGCCTTTAACTAACGTAAACTCTATATTGCGCGTTATAAATTTCAAAAATAAATCACGGCGTGACGTCATGCGCGAACCCGGACGAATTTGACACACCTTCTACCTCGCTGAAAGAAAAGGTTACCCAAACGTAATTTTTGTTTAAATAAGACGGGATTTTATAAAAAACGGATATAATTTTTAAAAGTATAACCGGCAGAAAACTTTGTTGTCTTTATAAAACTTGTGCTCGTCCTGTGTTTAAACTCGTTTAAATCGCCCTACGGTTACCCCCAGTGTTTGATGGGCGACCTCTTTTCAGACAATATATTTTCCCGAACTGAAGGAACTTTTAACAAACCTAAGCATGTTTTATTGTAAGTACAGTTTATCGTCTTTCTATAAAGAAACATCAAGGTGAAAATATAGCAAATTAAGTTATCAGTATTACTTTTCCTTTGTATATTAATTATGTTAGCAACATATCGATGTCAAATAACTGACAAGAAATGCATACTGTCACTCTTTAGATCTATTCGTTTGTGTTACACTAATCTGCGCTTTTCTCACAAACACAAAAGGAC
The DNA here is from genome assembly GCA_963971165.1 of Philopedon plagiatum. Classification (NCBI taxonomy): domain Eukaryota; kingdom Metazoa; phylum Arthropoda; class Insecta; order Coleoptera; family Curculionidae; genus Philopedon; species Philopedon plagiatum. The sequence goes on from OZ020195.1 coordinate 24,987,907, forward strand.
GAACTTTTGGCCCATCTGAAAGTTTCTCTGCTCCTATTTGTCATATATTGAAAATAGGAGATAGCGACTTTGTTGCAGATCGGGTAATAAAACGAATTTAGCAGAATTAACTGAAAAGTTGCCAATGAGTAAAAATATAACATTGATACCAAACGAGTAACAATTAAGCATTTTTTATAGTAAAAAATATGTACAGCTGTTGACAACTCAAACGTTTAGGTATGCATTGCCTTTCCATTTAGACCTGAAAGTTTGAATTGTCATTGTCTGTACATTGTACATACCTATATTATTATATTATAAATAATTGTGTGAGATTAACATGTTTCAGAACAAGGACTTTATAAAACCACATTACCGTTCTGAAAAATAAGTGCTAAAACAACAAAAAGCTTTGAACATAGCATTTTTTAGCTGACCTGCCTAAAAAATGATCAGTACAAAGTTCGTTTTATGTTGTTTTTCTTTCGTGCTTTTATATTTTGGTCTAAGTCCTTTCATGTTACTCCTATGACTACTTACTTGAATAACTGAATTTAGCGCTATTTTACACAAATTGTATCTTTTTTAGAGCCAATCGATTTATGTTGCGACAACGATCAGATACTTGCAACAGTCGATGGTTTTCAAAATTCGGCCCCATTTAAAAGATGCCCAACATGTGTAAAAAACCTACAAAAGTTCTACTGTATTTTTTCTTGTTCTCCCTATCAAAAAAGCTACGTTTCTGACTTTACTGTAAAAGAAGACAATAAAACTAGTAAGTAAAACTATTGTTAGTAACAAAATGATCGCGTTGTGTTTATAATTAAATGTTTTGACTAAAACTGTTTAAGGACAGAACAGGTCATTAAGTACATGTATTATTATGTTAGTTATCATTTTTTAATAATTAACTTTATATTTTTAAATTTTAATCAATAACTATTGACATTTAAAATGATTCTCCTTCATAAAAAATTGTTTCTGAATAAACCAGAATTTAAATATTTGATCAATTTTTAATAATCTTAATGTTAATAAAATGTTTCTTTGTGCTGCCATATTGTTACAAGAAGAGATTTAGTTCTATCAGTGTGAACAGATAGGGGTTTGACGAAAAATAGAATACGACATATTTTTGCATCGAAAACATGTTAAATCTATATAAAGGAGTTTAATAAGGGCTCATATGCAATAAACAATACAAAATGTTACATAAAGGTATCATACAGTGACAAAATATTTTACTTTTTTCTCCTGTGTTCAGCAAAGTCTTCTCTTTTTAAAAACCAGCAGTAGTCGCTCATCATAGATGGATCCTTGCTTCCCTGGTGTCCTGTTTCCATTGTCCTAATGTCCTGGTGAAATCTCTCTCCTTGTTCGTCACTTACTGCACCCAAATTTTTCGGAAAACATTCAAATGCGAGTGCAAAAAAATTTTTTTTTATGGACGTGCGACATCCTAGTAATCATAGCAGGCGCGGATCTAAAACTTTGCTTTGGGAGGGGGGGGGGGGTCATTCAGGGAACAGTAATATATTTTTTATTATACTTCTTTGAAAACACCTTATTTTCATCTGTTTTAGTAATAATGTAAGATGGGCTTTTTCGGGCTAGCGCACGGAAAGAGCGCACGGAAAAAATTTTCCTGGTCTCCAGTTCTTTCAGTGTGCTGAATGAAGATACCGACTATTTTTTGGCTTTAAAATAGAAATATAGGTATAGGAAAATAAACTAAACTCAAGAAAGTCTATATGCTATCTTATATTTAATATGTACCTATTTTGTATTTTATTTCGTAAATATTTGAATATTTAGATGAATTTCTGAAATATTTTTTGACGTTTTGTCAATCTTATCTGACATAGACAAATTTAAATCACCTTTTAAATGATTTGAAAGTTACCATGAAAACGCATCATACCTGCCAAAGACCATATTGTCAGCGTTGTTAATTTTCTGTCAATTAAATTCATTCTAATAAAATGTTCTCAGAAGAAAGTATAATAAAAAATATCGTTCATTACACGTCCAGAAATGGATTTTCCGTGCTTGCTTGACTTCCCGTGTTCGGCTGCGCCTCACACGAGAATTTGTCAAGCGCGCACAGAAAAATCCTTTTTTCCGGACTGGTAATGAAATATACTATTTTCAACTTTTTTGTTTTTATAGTTATATGTATTATTAATGGTTTTGGGGGGTCATAACCCCCCATGACCCCCCTGGATCCGCGCTTGATTCATAGGCTTTTAAGAGTTAATCTAAGAGGGTTTTATAGTTCTCATCTTTCGTGTTATCCAGAAGTCCCGTCACTACACTCACAAAAGAGTTCCAAGCTGCTAATTCTTTATCATACTTGACGGACGGAAGACAGAACCCAAACAAACTAAACTTTAAAGAATCAGAGAAGTGTCTTTAAAGGCTCGTATAACGCGTTGGAAATACCCCGGCATCCATCGGCACCTCTCGTATTAATTAATCCTAAATTGAGTAAAGCCAGGTATAACCAGTTCCAAGTAATACATCAATCTCACGATATAAGGGACGTTAGGTACTCGAAAATGGGATGTGGTAGGCCATTTCTGTGAATAGATAGTTGAATAACCAGCAATATGAAACGCACAAAGGGCATTTTTATTAATGTTACAAAAATCATATCGACCAGTAATTATTATACTCTTTGGACGTTATCCGAAGCGAAACTCTACTTTTCACATCTTCAGTCACTTTCTGGTAGAAGTTACTGGACATTTGTCGACAAGCTAAACTGACTAACGAATAGATTTAGGTTTAATCATGGGTGTTGCCACATGTAAAAACTTAATAGGGGTGTATAGTAAACTATTATCCGGACACTGACCGCAAAATTTATATTTGAATGTAGGTAGTTTGTCGGATGAAGATTTTTTAGATTGAACAAAGAGCTGAAATAATTAACATCTTGAAAACAATAAAATTAAAAGTTTTTGACTTCAAAAAAACTAGTTGACATGCTTTAAGTTTCTTAGTAGAATCCTAAAGACTACATTTTATGATTGATTTCATAATTTATACCTTTATGTTTTCTTTAACTGACAATTTAGTTACTCATCTTTATTTAAAACTATTCTTCCTATAATTCCGATTTTATTTATGTAAATATATTTTATTAACACATAATACGGTTTGAATTCATAAAGTCACATACCGATGCTGAAACGGTGGGGTATTATTCCCCTTTTTATCAAGTGCTAACCCTTGGTTCTACTATGGCTATGTAAAAATAGATGCAGACTAGAAAATAATTGAACTGACAACAACCATAATTCTATTACGAGTAAAATTGAAATGAAACTATAAGCTGGAATCAAAAAACTGTTACCCCATTTTGGAAAAGTATTTTTATGGCCCCCTGCACTTCTTTTATCTTCTGACAGCCCACCGAATCTAAGTACCGAAATCTGGGGTGTTCTGGGGAAATACGACTCACACATCCAGAGCTGGAAACATCTGTAGGTATTTCACCAGCCCTTTCAGAGGATGTGTGGGGTGGTACCACCTCGGTCGAGGAAGAATTCCTCTACCACCTTCCAACAATTAACACTTACAAAGTGTCCCATGGTCGAAGTGGGATTTGAACCCGCGACCTCTCGGTTTCAAAGCTGGCGCCCTACCAACTCGGCCACCGGAGACCCGACTTAATTTACTAAAGCAATATTTTAAATTCTAGAGTACATGGAATCAATCACAATACGAACTACGGAAGAAGTTCTCACCAAAATTTATAATTCATGTAAGGATGTCTCTTTGCCTAGTACTGGTGAAGCAGTTATGCAGAGTGCATGTGGAAGTTATGGTGCCATTTGGTGTAACCCCGTCAGGTATTACAAATAAATACATACAAATATTGGTCAAAACACATCTAAAATAACTGTTAAGGATGCCTAAATAGGGAATATGCATATATAGGCCAAGCAACAGAGCAAAATATTAGCGATTTTTTGACATTAATCCTATCAGAAAACCGCCTGTGCCATCATCTGAAAGACGATCTGTAGATGATTCTTGTTATATTTCCAACTCTGAAATTTTTTCCTTTAATTTGTTATAAACATTTTTAAGCAAAAAAACGCGATTTTTTTTGTTTTTTGCTTATAAAATGAGAAGTAATGGAAGCAATCTTAATAGTGTAAATGGACGATTTGTAGAGAATAAAAATACGAACAAAATGAGAGGTCGAGCGTCCCGATTGGATAAGTAGCAACGCAGAAAATCCGGAAAAACCGGAAAATTAAGAGTTTTTTTAGAAAATTCATAAATGGGCCATTTTTAAACGTAGATGGCTCAAACTTTGTGAAAGAGTAGTAATTTAAAGCTACTTTATGTGTGCAAAACCCCGACGCTGTCCGACGATTAGTTTTGCCACAATCGTCATTTTAATTTTTCAGCACACTATTTTGCAACAGGTCTGGATGCTCTATGGATCGTCCGATTTTAATTATTGAAACGGATTTGAAAAGTACAAGTTTAATTGAACAATATATATATTTTAATTTTTCCATAAAATGCTACGAAACCGGTTGAAAATGCACGTAAAGATGCGTGCAAATGGCCGAGCGCGCGAAAGATGACGCGTAGCGGGAGAGCAGCGGAGCGAAGGGGAGCCAATATTGGCGCGCTCGGTAATTTTCACGCATCTTTACGTGCATTTTCAACCGGTTTCGTAGCATTTTATGGAAAAATTAAAATATACATATTGTTCAATTAAACTTGTACTTTTCAAGTCCGTTTCAATAATTAAAATTGGACGATCCATAGAGCATCCAGACCTGTTGCAAAATAGTGTGCTGAAAAATTAAAATGACGATTGTGGCAAAACTAATCGTCGGACAGCGTCGGGGTTTTGCACACACAAAAGTAGCTATAAATTACTACTTTTTCCCAAAGTTTGATGTATGAATTTAAAAAAAAACTCTTAATTTTCCGGTTTTTCCGGATTTTCTCCGTTGCTACTTATCCTATCGGGACGTTCGACCTCTCATTTTCTTTATATTTTTATTCTCTACAAATCGTCCATTGACACCATTAAGATTGCTTCATTACTTTCCATTTTATAAGCAAAAAACTAAAAAAATCGAGTTTTTTTTGCTTAAAAATGTTTATAACAAATTAAAGGAAAAAACTTCAGAGTTGGAAATATAACAGCAATCATCTACGGATCGTCTTTTAGATGATGGCACAGACGGTTTTCTGATAGTATTAATGTCACGACAAATTGCTCTATTGCTTGGCCTAATAACCCAAATAAATATGAAATATATTTTTTATATTCTCTACATAAATTAAATGTTCATGGCGGTTGCTGTTATCCATTTATTTTGGTCTTTATTAACAAAAAAAAAAGGATTTAAAACTGCAGATTTTCGCGCGAATTTCGAAACTTGTAAAACGTGATCTCTTTGGCTGTGTCGTGAAAACTGAACTTATGAATCATCATGAGTACATGGCGAATTCCAGTGTTAGTGTTGTAGTTATCGAAAACTCAATAAAAATGGCATTTAATGCGTAACTCACCCAATGAAATATCCCGGCACTTAAGTAGAGGGTTCCTAAAATCTTATTCCGAAATCGGTCCAGGAGCCTTTCAATTTTGCAACGAACATTGTCATTTTTGACATATCATCTTAATAATTTCAAGGAAATAAACTGCAATTCTTTATTTTCATGGCAACCTTGGAAAATTCAAAAATTTTCAATTTTTAGATGTCCCCGATGCAAATAAACCTTTTTATTTATAACTTTACCGAAAAACTAAGCGATTTAAATTAGTGGGAGGTATTCTTAGATAATTAACGGATAAAATAAACCCAAAAAGAATCACTAAATAGGGTAAATAATGTGGAATAATGTCTGTTAAAAATAGGATTTGTCGGAAAAAATCAAGAAAATTCGATTTTTACCCCCTAAATACGCTCCTGGATGACCCATTCGGTATTCATTTTACAGTGTGATTATCCCTTTATAAGATAATGTTGAAAAATTGTGGAAAAAATAGATAGGAAAAAATACAGAGTGATTCAAATGTACCGATGTCGAGGGCAAAAAAAGTAAAAAAATCGAAATTTAATCGGCGATTGCTCCCTTCCTATAGAGAATGAAGAAACTAAAAAATATGGATAACACATACGACGAGCTCTTTCCGATGACGTATATGGGATTTTAATTTGAACCATTTTGACCCCACAAAAAATTAAAATCCGTGAAATATTTGGGTCAAAAACCTAAATTTCCAGTTTTTTCCAAATATTTCCATTTTCCAGTGATTTTAGGTTTAGGTAAATGAATTGCAAAAAAGTATTTGAGATTTTAAAGTTTCACTTATGAGTCCGTTTTTCGATCTGACGTTTTATTTTCAAGTTATTAGGTATCAAAGAGAGGTCTGGAAATGGCATTTTTCGACCTAAAAAAAATTCAAAAGAATTACTTGTCATTTTCTGCTCCTCACCAGTTTCAGTGGAGTCTGAAGCTCCGAGTTTGATGCGGCAGTTACGACCTGTACCCGATTTATTGACGTTTAATAGCTCCGAAACGAGACATCCTGTATAACTGAATTTTTTACCGAAGCTACTTGAACTATTCCTCTATCAACCCAAAAAATTCGATTTCTCTCCCGCTGACTGTTTCCGAGAAAATCAAACCTGTTCGACTTTAAGAAGCTTTACGTTAACCTGTAGATTTTTGCTGATCTGACGTCACTTTTCACTAAGGACAAATGGCTGCTTTTTAAATTGTAATAAATCATCTCGAAAAGTAAACATTTTTGTAGCTAAATTATCCTAGTAATTTTCTTCAAAATATTTTTTTTTGGGTTGTAATGACTTCCTTAAACGACTTAAGCAATAAAAAAAAAATTGTGCATATTCCATATTAGGGCCTGGAAATTGCAATATTCCATTGAACAGTAACGTTACGTAAATACCTGTAAACCTACCTAGGTAGTCGTAACAGCCCTAGGTAGGTAGGAAGATTTCGCGATGAAAGAAAACAAAGGTCGGAATTTAGAGACGTAAAATTTTCTAAGAACATCTGACATGGAAGGCCAATAAATGCTTGATTACCAACATTTACAGTTGATCGATATGAATTATCTTCTTTTATTGCTTGCAAACTACCTACCATGCCTTATAAGAAGGAAACGCTTTTTTGTGTGTGCACTACGCAGTACAGACAAGCTATAAGGCGCTAGTAAGAGCAGTTGCGTTGTAAATAGTGATTTAATAGTAATTAAAATGTGTATAAGTAAAAAATAAAGTAAGTTAGAGTGGCTTATTTCATACTCTGATATATTATTTGTGAGTAAGGCATATGGTGTTCAGTATGTAACTTTGAGTTTATGTGCACAAAGTATAACATAGAGCGCCATGTAACCATAGAGAAAATATATAATAGAGAAATAATGTCATTTGCGAATGTGGCAAATTTACCAAGCTGAATCCGTAAACACAGACGGTCTTCTGCGGGCTTGCGCCTTGTCGAACGTTTGCCTTGTGATAGACAGGACCGTACTTCAAAATTTATTTCACATGACATGAATCTTTTATCGAGTAATAAATGCTAAATATATTACTTGTAATTATTCTTTTTATTAATGATAAAAATGTAAGCATTAGTGAGATTTTAACAAAAATTGTATAGTTTGTTGGCTTAAATCTGAGTTTTCTTGCTATACAAAACTGTCGATAATTCCTCGAAAATAGCTCAGTTTATACCTATACAGTGCGTCTCTTTAATGTCCCTCCAGTTAATTTTTTAAACGTTACATTTACAAAATTGAAAGTTGAAATAAAATATAAACATAGTATTCTAAACAATAGAAATAAAATGTGCAACTGTTTTAAGAAGTAAAATAGTAAATCAAAAAATTACATGTGTATATTTTAATGGATTGGCATCCCATCCTGTATAATTATTGAACAAACCAAGTTCTATGGTAAGGTGTAAATATTTTTACACGTATTTACAGTGTGTGCACTTGATACTTTGCTGAAAGCGCTACTACCTACGGCCCCATGTCAATCTAATCCACTGATATCTTAGCGATCCTTTGGCGAAAGCGCTTTTTTCTTTCGCCATCCCTTTTAAAATACTCCCCTCTACCCTAATCCACTAGTATTTTTAGTTCCCCTTTGACGAAAGCGCAAATATGCCTTTTGGACACTCACCCTTCTAATCCACTGATATCTTAGCGATCCTTTGGCGAAAGCGCTTTTTTCTTTCGCCATCCCTTTTAAAATACTCCCCTCTACCCCAATCCACTAGTATTTCTAGTGCCCCTTTGGCGAAAGCGCAAATATGCCTTTTGGACACACTCACCCTTGTGCAATATAGGGGAAGGAGGCATTGACACTATATATGACCTTCTTACACCATCTTACCCCTTATACAATGCCCCTAATACACACACACCCCATCAGTGCCTTTCTGACACCTTGACCACACTCAATATACGTCACTGATAAATATTTCTACTTCTCCGTGTGTGCGTTCACTTCAACACCGGAGTGCATTTAAGATAAAAGTTAGAAAATTTATTTGGTTAGAGTTAATCTTAATAACTCAAAACTTAAAAGTATTTTTGCAAATGGAAATAGCAACTTCAGCATTTACAACAGCTGTATGCCATGTGTTTCCTTCAGTGATTACAACTGGGTCCGGTTCTGATCGCCGAGTTGCGTCATTGAGTTCAACAACCACTTTTGCTAGTCGTCCCGAGTGCGCATGCCTCGAGAGGACCGTCGTTTAAAAATCTGACTGGCGCCCAATGCGTACAAACGCACTTTTTCGCCCATACATTGGACGGATTCAGCTGGTGTCGCGAATACGTTGTGATGGTCTAAATATATTTTGTCTATGCATGTAACCGGTTTTAACCAGAGGTTTTCTGGAATGTGACAGTAGTCCGAGACACTGAAAAATTTTTTCGAAATATTATTTCTCGTTTTGTTAAAGATCGTCTTTACAAAGCGGGGGGGGGGGGGGTTGTGCGACACTTGAAGTGTGCTTCGCGTACATCTACAAACAACAAGTAGTATAAATAAGTCTATTTCTAGATGGTTTAACTATATGGGCGATCCAGATCAAAACCCATTTGCACCTGTCAAACTTAATTTTAACTTGACAACAGGAGATGATACTTTACAATTTGATGTACCAGGATGTGAGGAAGCTTATGTAAGTACTTTCATTCTAATTTTACATTTATTAAGAATTATGCATTTTGTAGAGCTACATATGTTGCCATGCAAGTTTAAGAGATTATCTACAATAGCTGAGATATTTTTTTGGAAGCACAGAACTTGCTAAAGGCGAATTATTATCATGCATCTGTCGTCTTCGATGATACATACAATGTTCCGACGGTGTTGCTATTGACTATAATTTTTAAAATATTCGCGTTAAGATTGGCGCCATAATATCGTCGAGTTGTGGGGTATGGAATGCTTGAGAATTCGCCTTAAATCATCCATTGCGTCGTCCATACAATCCATACCGTATCACTTCGGTATATATTTTGGTATATAACGAAAAGTCATATATATATATATATATATATATATATATATATATATATATATATATATATATATATATATATATATATATATATATATATATATATATATATATATATACAGTGACCGGCAAAAAGTTCGCAACATATGGGAAAAATTTTTATTAGGAGAGTATCGGAAAAACTTTCCCAGGGGATCGGTTCTGCATGTCCGATAACCTAAAAATCGATTTTGACATACGTCACGTGACCACTGGTATAGCGTCAAATTAAAAAAAAAATTGTTAATTTACAAAAAGTGAGGTTAGTTGACGAGATATCAAAAAAAGTTGTTTGAAAAAATTGCTTAGAATTAAATTCTAGGTCCTTGTGCAAAATTTTAAGATTTTATTTAAAAAAATTGGAAAACTCAATTTTTTTTAAATATTTTTTTATCGATTTACAAATTTCCAGTTTTTTTCGTTTAAATAGCTTGGCTAATGTAAAGCCCATGTATCTGGATGAAACTAAACGAATGTAGTAGTTTTTTCTACAATTGACAGGACAAAATTAAAAAAAACAGGGTTTCGCCGGACGCTAGCTGTTGCAATGATTTGTATCTAGCAGCAGTGTCAAAATTTTAGAGACATTTCAATGAGATTACATTGAGAAAACCTTAATCGTCTTAAATATATCTGAAGTTCGACTTTTTCTAAAGTTAAGGGGAGTAAAATAGATAATAAACAAAAAATTACCTGTTTATTTAATCGAAATTTTATAAACGAAAACCAATGTAAGAAAAACTTAAAAGTAGTCAAATTCTGTACTAACAACACAAAACATCATTGTTTTTCCTTGGGTGCACAAAATTTAAAACTCAGTATGACCACCATTTCTCTCCATACATACTGTTGTTCTCGAGCGCAACTCTCGATTAACATTTCGGAGCATTTTACGATTTATTTGCAATACACAATTTATAATGACATTCTCTAAATTTTGTATATTCCTAAAGGGTAGATGTTTGTACACAGGGTTCTTTAGGTACCCCACATAAAAAAATCTAACGGAGTCAGATCTACAATTCTACAATTGACAGGACAAAATCGAAAAAATAGGTGTTCGCCGGACGCTCGCTGTTGCAATGGTTTGAATCTAATGAAATGACTGTATCAAGATTTTATTAAGATTTTTCGCACATAAATTTAACAACCAGGTCTATTTAGTTGTACTTAAAACTACCAAAGCAGGCTCTGAAATTAAAACAACCAAATAATCTAGTAGGTTAAAAACAACAGAAAAATGTCAAGCAAATTATAATTTGTTTGATTTCAACCTATGTCATTGGTTTATGTCTCGCATCTTACTAAGTTTGATATTTTACATAAGTTTATTAATATTTTATTCCTTAAAATGGCACCCACACTACTTCTTCAGGAAAAGATAGAAATTATTTTAATTTCTGGAGATAATTACAAAAGCCATAGAGAAGCAGCAGCAATTTTTAATGAGAGGCACCCCGATAAATCCCTCCATTATTCCACAGTATCTCGTCTAGTCAATAAATTTAAAGAAACGGGATCGGTAGAAAATCAGTATAAAGTTTCCCATGAAAAACCGGTAACAGGTGACGAAGGTTCTCTGGATGTGTGTTTGTCGATCACAGAAACACCCCAATTAGCAGTTAGTCAAATATCGGAGATCACTAACATTCACGAAAGATCTGTGCGGAGGATATTAAAAAGAAACAAATTTCATCCGTACAAACCTAAATTTGTACAAGTATTAAAAGATAGGGATTATTATTTAGCCAATGAGCAGAAACACGTGTCGTACGGGTTACCATTCTAACTTTTCATTTTACTGTTCATTGCTAGCGGACATGCCCACAATAATTCTCCTCTCTTTTTTATGTATCGATCCGCGCTAGTTTCTAGCATTTGTTTTTCTTCTCTTGGGCTTATAGGATACCACGACAGTTGGCTATAGTTGCCTCCGTCGGCGACGCTAATTGTTGCCCCCAAAAAAGGGGTCTTTTGGCTGAAGCCACAAATTGGTGCACTGGCTCCTGTTTGTGGTCCTCGTTAAATATATTTTTTTTTTCCCTTTTCTTAAGGTTACACCCGTAACTGCGTATGTGACGTTGTGCATCTCGACTTATGTTGAGAGGCACAGTCACATACGTGGGCCTGATGAAGCCAATGAGCAGAAACACGTGTCGTACGGGTTACCATTCTAACTTTTCATTTTACTGTTCATTGCTAGCGGACATGCCCACAATAATTCTCCTCTCTTTTTTATGTATCGATCCGCGCTAGTTTCTAGCATTTGTTTTTCTTCTCTTGGGCTTATAGGATACCACGACAGTTGGCTATAGTTGCCTCCGTCGGCGACGCTAATTGTTGCCCCCAAAAAAGGGGTCTTTTGGCTGAAGCCACAAATTGGTGCACTGGCTCCTGTTTGTGGTCCTCGTTAAATATATTTTTTTTCCCTTTTCTTAAGGTTACACCCGTAACTGCGTATGTGACGTTGTGCATCTCGACTTATGTTGAGAGGCACAGTCACATACGTGGGCCTGATGAAGCCAATGAGCAGAAACACGTGTCGTACGGGTTACCATTCTAACTTTTCATTTTACTGTTCATTGCTAGCGGACATGCCCACAATAATTCTCCTCTCTTTTTTATGTATCGATCCGCGCTAGTTTCTAGCATTTGTTTTTCTTCTCTTGGGCTTATAGGATACCACGACAGTTGGCTATAGTTGCCTCCGTCGGCGACGCTAATTGTTGCCCCCAAAAAAGGGGTCTTTTGGCTGAAGCCACAAATTGGTGCACTGGCTCCTGTTTGTGGTCCTCGTTAAATATATTTTTTTTCCCTTTTCTTAAGGTTACACCCGTAACTGCGTATGTGACGTTGTGCATCTCGACTTATGTTGAGAGGCACAGTCACATACGTGGGCCTGATAAAGCCAATGAGCAGAAACACGTGTCGTACGGGTTACCATTCTAACTTTTCATTTTACTGTTCATTGCTAGCGGACATGCCCACAATAATTCTCCTCTCTTTTTTATATATACATATATATATATATATATATATATATATATATATATATATATATATATATATATATATATATATATATTAGTTACAAAGATAATGCAGGAGTCAGTGGAGACAACACACTTTATAAGCATTCCGTATGGATTGTTTTTAAGTTACCTCTCGACTTCTGTTATTAGCTTAAATTATTATCCAGTGCCTACTAAAGGTATGAGAGGTAATCCAAATACACAAAAACAGAAGTCGTTCTAATTCCAAAATCTAAAAGAAGAGGATCTCTATCTTTTGCACAGATACAGAATTGCTTCCCAGGTTTGCTCACGTTTATATTGAATTAGATGGAAATCTGCAAATCGGGTTTAGATAATGTTAATGTCCTATTTAGGGTCTTAATTCCAATATTCTCTTAATATAGTATTAATTTACTCGTGACTTGTTACTATTGCCATTACCATTAAATGCAAATTAGACGTTTTATTATTTTTTTTTTAAAGATTTTAAAAATGTTTTTTGGAGAAGTTGTAGGACAAGGTCGTATTATTATTTAACAAGTAAAAATTTTAGGAAGGTTCGTCATCATGTAGCTGTTCCGATTGTCCTGTTAATTGCCCAGCAAGCTTGTTTGAAGATATAAATGCAAAACATTACATTTTTGGAAATATTTATGGGATTCCCTTTTATATTTCCCAAGGATTTTTTCTTGTTGGTATCATCACTTTTTTGGCAGTATTAGTTGGTTCTCGTTTGCTAAAATCAAATACTAAAAGTAAGATTATTTACTTATTTTTTTGCATAATATGTAGGTTAATTTTTAAGGAACGTAAAATATTAGAATATATTACATTATGTCGCAGAGTGTTAAAACTTAAGTTTTATGTTTTAACATTGAATGCATCAATAAACAGATGGTACCTGCCCCATGTTAATTTTTTTAAAAATATTTAAAGTAGACACAGCTTTATATTAATTACTTGAACCAAAAAATACGAAAAAATTACATTCCATAGGGTATGTCTGAGGCATGTTCAAAGAATAAACTTCAAAAATTCTAAAAAATAAACATTTTGCTGTTTACTTTTATTCGATAGGTTATCTTAAATATCATTTAACAAAGGGGGTCTTAGCGTAGACTGATAAAATATGGTATTGTCCTACTGCAGTTACGTCACAGACATTCTACTGACATAAAAGTTGCGTCGACGAGACGGGGGTGACGATGATTATACTACAGCTTGTCAAATATAGCTTTGCCTCTGAATTAGCTCCGTCCACAAAAAGAACCGGTTGCATCGGTGGGGTAGGTGCAGTCCGTAATAAAGTTCATGCTTTTTTAATCATTTCGCACAATTCGAACAATAGTGAGTGAGATGAAGAAAGTGGAAAATAGCTAGTACTCTTCAAACAAATCGAGCGTTAAAACCAAATTGAACGGTTGCGAGACGATATATTATTAACTTTAAAATGATTGCAAAAAAAGTGCTAACCTTGCGTAAAATTTACAAAAAATTTAAAGTACACCAGTTCTCTTGAGAGTCTAAGGAAAATTATAAAAAAATTGTATTTAGGTGGCGAAAAACAAAAACTAACCATAAATTGTTAATGGAAAAACCCGATATTCTAAACAAGAGGTAACATTTCTTAAAAGGTATGGAAAAATTTCGTAAAAAATCCAATAATTTATTTATATGGATGAGACATAAATTCATTTTTCTCTTAATTTTAATTTTAATAATGTACAAAATTATTGTTGGGAATTTTTCGCTGCCTTTTTCGAAAAGATTGGAAATTTCGATGTCATCATGTCAAAAATATTGAAAATTTTTACATATAGAGTGAGCTAGCTGGACAGTATTGTAATAAACTCGCAGGACGATGTAAATGATATTTCAGGTTTAGATAGTAGCAGTGATTCGAGTAATTTAAATATATCAGGAATTGAATCACTTTAAAAATATATTTGTGTTAAAAAATTAAAGTAGTTTAAGATTTAGTCCAATGAAGTTTAGTTATAAACTTTCCTAGTATTATTGCTCTATTTAATTCTATTTATCTTTTATAATACTTCAGATGGGTGGCCAGTCAGTTAATAAGAGGTATTTAATAGATTAATGGTCCTTGCCAGGATTCAATAATAACGAGACTGGTAGCAATTATATAAATTTATCAGGTAACTTATCGAATTTGTAATGGGTACCTACCATAAATATAATTACCAAAATTTCCTGAAAGTATTTATGATATGATATGATATAATCACAATTCAACCCCTTTAACACAAAATAATTTGTCTTTATTCTTTATCAGAATCAAGCAAGCTGAATTCAGGAACAAAATTGCTGTTGACTGCTACCTGTCTTACACCAAGTTATGCTAAATTAATGACTAAGAAGGATATTCTTATTTAAATAAAACCGAATATTATAAAGCCATTATTCAATTTTGTTTTTGTCGCTGACAGTATTTTATACCAAAGCAGAAGCCGCTTAATATTGCCATTTCTGTTATCCGAATGCTTCTCACTTCCTCGTCCGCGCAACTATGAAATTTTTCAGAGGCAAAGCTATATTTGACAACCTGTACTCTTGTTTCTCATCAAAGTCATCTAGGTATGTGTTCATCGACAAATAATTGAACTCACTTAAAAGCCACTTGAACTATTTAAATATTTTTAGAATACTACAGCACGAAAAAATCAACTAAAGTTATCAAGTATAAAATTATATAGAAACGATGTTAATTTTAATAGATTTTAAGATATAAAAGTCGAATATAGAAAATCTAACGTATTTATTATTGCTGCTTTTTATTTTAGTTCCACCAAAAAATAACGAAACTAATTTTAAACAGAGAGAGAAGTTTAATATTCGTGAATCAGTTAATTCATTTCTTTTTGACTTCTTCAAAGCTTGGGGCTTCGGTAAGTATTGTTTGAACTGGTATGATTTCTTTCCTAAGATCTTGTGCTAGAATAAATATTATCCTGAATAATTCCAATTAAGAAATAATCCGGTAGAGATTTACAACGAAACAATACAAGTGATAAGAGCTATTTTTTGCAGTTATGGCAGATAGATGGAAAACCGTTCTATGTGTGTGTTTACTAGTTATTACCATAACTACATTTGGAATGTTACGTTTACAAGTCATAATTAGCCCCATCGAGATTTGGGCATCGCCTACAAGTCAAAGTAGAATTGAAAAAGATTTTTATGACACACATTTTACTCCATTTTATAGAACAAATCAAATATTTTTGAAGACAGTTGGACTTAGTTCGGTAAGTTTGAGGCTTTCTCTTTATTGAATCAACAATATTTTATTATTAAAATGAATGCTTTTAAAAGAACGCTTATAAAATGTCTCCGTACAAATAATTCTTCACTTAAACAAAAATTAATTTAGACATTGTGGGGGCAGCGCGTGTAGAGAAGTGGAAAATACGATTTATAGAGAATTGTCATCACTAACCATCTGTAAGTAAATTAATTAAATCAATGCAAGTGGACAATAATAATTGACACATCAAAATAAGACAACACAGTTTTATACTGTAAGTTTTTTTTTAAATTTGTGTTGTTTTTGATTTTTTGTTGTTTTTGATAAATCTCGGGCCTAGATTTACGAGCTGGTTAAAGGTTGATTTACTTTTTTATTGCCTTAAGCTGCTGATCACGTCATCAGCGAATGGCCTGCTTAGCACCGTTTGTAAGTTTTGGATTTAAAAATTTTATTTTTCAATTAAAGTGTGGGTCAGCGGTGGCTCGACTAGTTAAGGCGTCAGCCTTGAAAACCGAATTTCCATCACCGTCGCCGTCGTGGGTTCAAATCCCACCGAGAATGTAAAAAGTTCCGGGCCCATTCTACGTTCCGCGAAGTTGTAACACCCACCACTGATTCCTATCTCTCTTTTCCTTATCTAGTTGGCCGGTGAGCGGTAACCGAGGAATACAGCTGGCCGTGAAAAGAAAAACCTTTTGCGTAGGGCCGGAAGTCCCTTGTGTCTACTGCTTGTAACCCACCACTTAACCTAACACTTTTCCTAGCCTTCCAATTGACTACCTAATAATATGGTACTTACTGCAGAGGTTTTGTACACTAACTTCAATTTTTTCTCTATTATTTTTGACTGTTAAATTAATATTCTACCTATTACTATGTTTCCCTGTTCCCCAACAGAAAAACACAAAATTCTGGATCAATTACACTTTATTTCCACAAGTTACGGTTGGGAGCCACCCAAAAATACACCTTTCACAATTTCCCCAATTTTCACAAACTTTTCAATACTCCACAACAATCTCTTGGGTTTATACGCACTTGCTCACTTTTTGTTTTATTGGAATTTTTATCAAGAAAATTCGGCGCGCTCCAAAACTTCCGACTAATCCCCGTACTATTGATTCCAGACTTTTGAACTTTCCCGTGGACAGACAATCAGACCGCGTTCGGACAGCGTGACAGACTACATCATCGAGTACGTACTACTATACTGTCCTCCTAGTCGGAGCCTTCCCGCTTATATAGGGAAATTTCCCATAAATCTTCCCCCTTTTCCAACTTTTTCGCGGAATTAATGTGGTAACATGCTATTTAGAACCCAATAAATCGTGTTTCCAGGAAATTCTACGTGGGCGACCCCGTTTTAGCCGACAAATTAAGGAAAAGAGCGGTATTTATCGGTTATTTACTACGTTTTTATTGCTTTCTGCTTTATCTAGAGACATTTATTGGCGTGCGTCTACATAAAGAAGCTATAAATTCAGATTTTATGAGATATTTGGTAAAAACGCTTCCACGCGACTCATAGGTCACCACAAGGCGGTTTCTTGTTGAGCCAATCAGATAAGACAGCGCATAATTTTACTGTTATAACAGGGTAATAAGGGAGGTAGCTTTTCGGACGGGGGTGAGAATCTTCCCCATAGACGACATCAATGCAAACGGTCAGTATACTCCAACTTCATGAAATGATCGGCCGATTTAAGAGCACTAACCGGTTTCGGGACTTCGACAACACGGTTTTCGCGGATCTCGGCGAAGTTAAGTGAAATATTTTCTTCATACACAAGTGAAATTTTTCTTTACAATAAAGGATTAACTTTTCTAATTATGTGAGTTAACTTGTATAGTTATTTTATAAATTATTTAAATTATTTTTATTAATCAGTTATATGACCGCTTAGGTGTTTGAATATTTTTCAAATGAATTATTTTCAAATAAACTTTTAACCCTTCCCTAGTATTGCAAGTTCTTTAATTCATTTTTAAACCAACTATTTATTACTTATTATTTTTTTCTAATATTTTCCTGTCTCAATAAACATTCTTCAAACCTGAACGTAACTTATTTTAATTAGTGCCCTTTTTGTGTTGCGAATTCATTTTCGAGAATTCCCTTTCGTATTTCTAAATTTAATACCTTTTTAAAATTATATTTCCAAAATTTAATTTCCTTCAGTTGGTTACACGGCTCTACACCCGTAAGTAAATACTTATATGCCGTGCTGTCACAAAGTATCACGCTACCATGCGGTAGATGGAAAAGCGGAGGAAGAGTGTAAAATGAATCGAAGTCAAAACCGTCCTATTCACGTCGGTTAAAGGCCGGATGAGATCGGATATCTCGTAGGATGAAGGCGCCGTTTCACACTCCCCAGTCGGTAGGTAACAAAAAGGCAGCATAGGGTAGCGCGAAACCAAGGGTTGATAGCCCTTGGGGGGTGCGTGCCCTGGTTGTCGTGTTACTGAGGACCGTGGTTCGGAGTCAGTACACTAGCTTGTAGTGTCAATGTAATAAAAAATAACTTTAACTTTTTAGAGTGATAGGAAATTATAGGAAGTTAGTAACACTCACTTGAATTTAAGGCCTTGATTTATTAATATATATTTTAATCTAACCATGGTTTTAGTTCTATTTTAGTTCAACTTATGGCGGAAATATCATACTTGGTCCAGCATTCAACAATACATTTTTGGAAGCGGTGTTTAATTTACAAAAACAAATTGAGAACGTAAGTATGCCCGTATTTATAAGTACAATCATTTCGTACGTGTGTTAGTTTATATCTAGAACGCTGCCTTATAATAAATAATTTTCGTTATATTCCAGTATTGCCTCTTGATGTGCGCACGAGAGAATTAATATGGTCGTTCTCGCGCAGCACATCCAAAAAGTTGTATACCCCAAAATGTCTTCGGCTTTTTCAAAAGCGCCTGTCTATCGGTTTTACAAATAATTCTAACAGCTTACTTTTGCCATAAAAAGTGTTGAGCCTGATAGCCGCTGCAACCCCCCAGAAGATCGAACCATATCTCAAGTGGGATTTGAATAAGGCATGATACACTTGAAGAAAGATGTGCCTATCGTTTAGTTCTTGTGTACAGTTCTTAAAGCAAATGTAGTAGATGCTCAACTTTTGGATAATCTATTTATATGGTTTTCCCACTTTGAATTTTGATCGAACATATTATTATGTAACTCCCAGGAACCTACAACCAGTGGCAATCAATCCCCAATTTATTTCTAGTTAGCGATAATGCCAGATTCTTATTGATTGCCATGAATTTTGTCTTATCGACATTAAATACTAATCTGCTTCAAACCAACTCTTTGTTGCCAATAAACCACTATTTACTTTGATCTGTAACAGTGCAGGCTGATTAACATTATAACATCCAGTGATTGTACGGACGGATTCATTTTCGCTAACACCGGTCTAATTTGACAATCAAGGATTCAAATTGACAAGTGTAAAATGAATACAATAATTAAGTTTTGGACTATAAATTATTTTTTTTGTAAATTTAGTAACAAAATAAAGTAGCTTACTGTGCTCTTATCAATAATATAACTAAATTCAATTTTAGCCACACATTTCAAGACAAAAATCGTTTGGAAAATACTCGTATCACGGAAAGAATACCATAATTTATTCAAATTTTTCATGGCGATTATCAATGATACGACCAAAGCTTGCCAAAACCTAACTGACCAACTTCAATATCTAAATTTAAACCAAGATCTAATTTATACCTTTTAGTTAATTCGGTTTTTAGAGTTTTAAGCAGGCGCGGTCCGTGAGTTTTTTTTACAGGTGCTGCAAATTTTGTGGGCAACTATTGATTTCAATGTAACAAGCAAAATACACTACTTTATTAATTAAGGAAGGTTTTTTTAACAATGTGCCTAGCTCTGCCAAGAGATTATTTACCTACACACAAACACCGCAAAAAACATAAAATACTAAAATTGTATGTTTGCTGTTACTTTTTTTTAACTTACATGCAAACAGTTTCTTGCACCGTTAAAGAAATTTTTAGCACAAAGAGTCTTGTGAAATTAAGGTATGACGGAATTAACAAATTTTCAAATAGGCAAAGGGAAGATTACCTTCTTAGGAGCACTTAAAAAAATCAATGGATGATCCATTTTTTCCAAGAAAATAGCCGAAAAAATCAAAATTTGGAATGTAGCACACCACGGATTTTTACATGTAGACAGACGACACACAACACCAAAAATATGTTATAATCATTGCTAAGAATATGTATCACATATTATACAAAGATTGAGAATTCAGCGAAACTTAGAATTTTTTAAATTTTTGCACGAAAATTAATTTATAATGGCACGAAACTATTTGTTTACTTGTGATTAGGGAACGCGTCACTTCGCTGGCATAGTTACTCTTGTAGTTTATTCGTTCTCGTTTCTTCTAACACCGACAAGAGCTTGGCGACAGCACGGGTTCTATTCTGAAATATTAATGCGTCGGGTACTGCGTTGCCAAATTATTGTCAAAGTCGTAATTACTGTAGGTTTTAATGTTTTATAAGCACAGTTACAATTATTATTAGTAATTACCTAAATAAAAATTAGGTAAGCTTGTATTAAATGTATCGCGAAAAAGACCCATTTGTATGATTTTTTTTTATCAGAAACAGTGCTTCATCTAGAATTTTTTCTTTTAATCCGTTCTATTCAACCCACCCTATCTATTAAAAGGTTTAAAATTTTGAAGTTCCGTCATATCTTAAGAGCACAAGACTACACTTTGAGTGTATTTACCAAATCAAACGGGCCGGGACCAACCACGCGCGCCCCGAAAGCGATATTATTGGTAGGCCGTAGACAAATTTTGTCTCGTTTTAACTTCCTAAGCGCGTATGTTTGTTTCTCTCTTAGCTTTAATGCATTTTATATAGTCCATATACACCTATGAGGTCAATTTAAAATACTGCGAGTCCGGATCAAGCTTGGCTTGATTCTTTCTTGGGGGGGGGGGGGGGGGGGGTTCGCATGGAACTTGCACTTTTTTGAAAAAAAGATTATGTTTTGGATTTAAAAAATAAATTATTAAGTAGATCATTGGATATAAATTTTGGTGGGTCATTGACCAAATGACCTTATGGACGAGCTGCGCCTGGTTTTAAGGGTGACTATCTAATTTAGAAATAAACTATTACAGCATCCATAAGGCGAATTGCGACACTAAGAACAATAGCAGGGTACTCTTGCGTACCTATATATATATATATATATATATATATATATATATATATATATATATATATATATATATATATATATATATATATATATATATATATATATATATATATGTATATATATACAGGGTGCGCCAAGCTCAGTGGCCTATTAGAAGTATTTAGAAAACGACAGAAGATGTTTTTCTGAAAACTTTGGTGTGGTTATAGGAACTGGTGTTCTATCGTTTAAAAATATTTTGAAAGAGGCAGTGTTGCCAGATCATTCTGAAATTCATAGCAACTTCGGAATTTTAAATGAGACACCCTGTATATTATTTTACATTTTGATTCTGATTTATAATACAAATTTTTTTGTGTATAATATCCTATGCCTATCTCTGATAGATTTTGAAATATTAATTCATAAGTAAATTTTTGGGGCTAAAACATGCTCCCTAAAAAATCAAATATTTTTGTGACCAAGGCACCTAGAAAGTTAAAATTTTTGCAGAAGTTTCCCAAAATATTGCTTTCTTAGAAGTTTGACGAATTATTAAAGTATTTTTATACAGGGCGTCTCAAAAAAATTGTATAAATGCAAAAAACTCAACTTTTTTAAATAGAACACCCTGTATTTTATTTTGTTAACAAAAACTAGAACAAATTTCCTACCAAACTGTATACCATGTTCCTATACCTATCTTTAACCGTTTCGAACTTACAGGCATCTTAGAAAATTAATAACTAAATAAAAATGTTTTAAAACATTTTAATAGTAGACTTTGGCAGAATTTGTCCGGAAACAAATAAAAAATAAAAATGTCAAGTAAATTGGCTTTGGGGAAAGGTCTATTTTTTAAATTATCAAACAAATTAGCAAAATTTTCTTAAATTTTAAAATGAAAGAATGTTATTAATCTATGCTTACATGGTAAGTAAGGAATGAAATTGTACAAAAAAAAAACAAATATAAAAGTAATACAAAAATAAAACTAATAACTAAATTGTTTGAAATGGCCCCCGTTTGCTCTTAAGTAATCATGAATAGGCGTTGTTACATGGTCTGTTGTAGCTCTCCGTATTTCTTCTCCATCTATAGCTCCTAGAGTTGCCCTTAGTCGTTGCTCTAGATCCTGCTTGTTGGTAACTGGTGTTTTATAAACTCTTTCTTTTATTGTACCCCACAAATAAAAATCTAATGGGGTAAGATCCGGAGATCTTGGGGGCCAGTTCCATGGTCCTTGTCGACCAATCCATCTGTCTTCAAACATGTTAAATAATTCTATGCGCACTTCATTGGTAGAATGGGCTGGTGCTCCATCTAACTGATACCAGCAGTTTTCAAGCATATTTAATGGTAAATCATCTAAAAAGTCCGAAACAGTGGTCCTTAATATTTCTAAATATTTTGCGCCCGTTAAGTTATCGTCGTAAATACAAAAGGCCATTTTATTATCCATTAGCAAACAAAAAACGTTAAAACTGAACTGATACTGGAAACTTTTTTCTCTTACGAAGTGGGGATTTTCTCTAGACCAAAAATGGGAGTTTCTTCGATTAAAAATGCCTTCCCTTGAAAACTTAGCTTCATCTGTCCAAATGATCTTTTTTAAAAAATCGGGGTCTTGTGTCCGGACTAATATAATTTCACAAAATTCTACACGTTTTAGAGGATCATTTTGTTGAAGTGCCTGAAGTGTAATAAGTTTGTAATCATGCATTTTATGATTATGTAAGATTCGCTCTATAGATTTATATGTGAGTCCTAAGTCGTTTTCTGCACTGTATATGGGCGCATGCGGCAATGCATGAAAATATGCCAGAACATTAATTTCATTTTCTTCATTACCTGTTACCGGTTTAATTTGAATTCTGGGTCCTTTAACATTATTATACTGCAACATATTTCTTTCCATTCTTT
Source organism: Philopedon plagiatum (assembly GCA_963971165.1). NCBI lineage: Eukaryota > Metazoa > Arthropoda > Insecta > Coleoptera > Curculionidae > Philopedon > Philopedon plagiatum. Next base: position 25,010,894 of record OZ020195.1, read on the forward strand.
TAAACTTTTTTGGTGTCATTGGAGGTGAATTCGGATACAGTTCGTTGAATCGTCTACATGTTCTTGATATAATTTTATTACACTCTCCGTGTATAAAAAATAAATTCAAAATTTCTGCATTAGAATAAGAGTTATTTGCCGTTTTGTTTGATAATTTAAAACATAGACCTTTCCCCAAAGCCAATTTACTTGACATGTTTTCTTTTTCATTTGTCTCTAAACAAATTCTGCCAAAACCTACTATTAAATGTTTTTAAACATTTTTTAGTTATTAATTTTCTAAAAAGCCTGTAAGTTCGAAACGGTTAAAGATAGGTATAGGAACATGGTATACAGTTTGGTAGGAAATTTGTTCTAGTTTTTGTTAAAAAAATAAAATACAGGGTTTCCTATTTAAAAAGTTGAGTTTTTTGCATTTATTTATATTACGAAGATACAATTTTTTTGAGACGCCCTGTATAAAAATACTTTAATAATTCGTCAAAATTCTAAGAAAGCAATATTTTTTGAAACTTCTGCAAAAATTTTAACTTTGTAGGTGCCTTGGTCACAAAAATATTTGATTTTTTAGGGAGCATGTTTTAGCCCCAAAAATTTACTTATGAATTAATATTTCAAAAACTATCAGAGATAGGCATAGGATATTATACACAAAAAAAATTTGTATTAAAAATCAGAATCAAAATGTAAAATAATATACAGGGTGTCTCATTTAAAATTCCGAAGTTGCTATGAGTTTCAGAATGATCTGGCAACACTGCCTCTTTCAAAATATTTTTAAACGATAGGACACCAGTTCCTATAACCACACCCAAGTTTTCAGATAAACATCTTCTGTCGTTTTCTAAATACTTCTAATAGACCACTGAGTTTGACGCACCCTGTATATACATATATATATATATATATATATATATATATATATATATATATATATATATATATATATATATATATATATATATAAATACAGAATTACAAAAGTTCAGAGGTTTAAGGTGGCCACTTAAAATCACTAAGAAAACATACAGCTTCTAGGGCGGGAGAACACGCTATTTTGTCTTTGTATTTAGGTTTAAATTTGTTATTTTTTTATTTGTGGCATCCCACCTAGACTCAAGCCTAAGCACTAACGTACCTTGGGCGTCTGAAGGGAAGGGAATTTATTTTATTTTGACATATTCTATCTTTATTCAGCTGTATTAAGAAAATAATTTTGATATCAAACTCTATAAACAGTATACATATTTTTACATCTTTTATTACGGCTCCTGATTTACGTTTGCTTCATATTAATTTAATGATATATTTTATGTAAAAATCAGTACAACTGAAATTTTGTTTATATATAGATAACGGCAGAGGTCGATGGAGAAACGATTGGTCTAAAAGATATTTGTTATTCTCCTACAAGAACTCCATTTTTCGGACCCAGATCAATCCAAGAATGCGCCGTTATATCTTTGTTAGGATATTTTGGTAATGACATTCAGACTTTCAAAAATGATGCCCATAATAGCACTGAAAAAATCATTGGATGTTTGCAGTAAGTATATGTTTTAAGTAGATATAGCAACAGTATTATAAAGGAAATCTTTACCCAAGCAACAGTATTATAATGAAAACCTGCATCCACAGGTTTTTACTTTTACTTCGAAGGGAAGTACCCATTATCTATTGTATTCAAAATAGCAATCAAATATTTCAAAAACTATTAGAGATAGGGATAGGACATTCTTTACAAAATGTGAAGAGTTTTTGACGAGCTATAAGATGGCAGAAAAATATATAGAGTGTTCCATTTGATAAAGGGGACATTTTTTAATAATTAGAAGTTTTCTGACTTTGAACCTAGAAATAAAACACCCTGTAAATGAGATGTCAAATATTTCATTGTGGATATGTCTCTTTGACTTAATTTACTCAGGATACAAATTATGAACCGCTTGAAGTCAAAATTTAAGTAGTATTTTCACAACAAAGAGATGCTTGCAAATGCTAAATTTTCATTACAAGTCGAATTATTTTGAAAGCTATGACTTTTTCGTATATTAAACCACTAGTAAAAAAGTTATGAAATTACACGTAGACTTTAAAAATCCATTCAAATACATCCAATTTAAAAAATCTAACTTCGTGACATCCTACTTTTTGAACGCACCCTGTATATATTTTGAATTCAAAATATTTTTAAAATATGCAGAATATCCAACCATACCTCAACGCAAAAGCTTATTATCGACATACCTTATTTTCAAGGCATACCTTATTTCGCGCAATCGTTCTCACCCGGTACATGTGTGACAAAACGAGCACATATATGAACATATTAGGGATAACTTTTGAGACTAACATATATTTTAAGAAAATCCATAAAACTAAGGGAAAAAGGTTTACTTTAAAATCATTTGGTCTAGATTACATTTAATTTACGAGGGCCACACCTTTGCTTTGGATTATTTTAGGGAGATTAGTTAAAAGCTCTGTCTCAAGAATTGTGACCCATATGTTTGTCATCAGAGAGACTATAAAAATTAAAAAGGGTGGAACATCGAGTATTGAACCAATCTTTGTAATCCTAGAATTTACGGCAAATAGAAACGAGATAATAAACCCTTGTTTCATGAAATTCAGTTAAAGGAGTATACCAGTGTAGAACAGGGACGTATCTAGAAACGTTTTGGCGATTTACTAGTTACCGCGAGATAACGAATATTCTTCTTGATAGAAAAGGTTGGAATGGCAATGCAGATATAAGTAACTGCTAGATTTATAAAAATTCGATGTCTATATGTAAAGGCTTTTTTGGATATGAATTTTATTACCTTTGGAAAGTGACCATAAAGGATGTTTTTTCGATCACGTATCCAAAGTGCCTTAGCGTAAATTAGTATAGTGTTTTAACCTTTATATAATGGATAAACCATTCATTAAACCAAGAACAATTTATTTTATTTCTTTTGTATAAAATTCGTTGTTACTCCGACTCGGTCTGACAGGCGAAGGGCTAAAAGAGACCCTAAGTCTGGGTAGTACTGGGGAAAGATATTGAGAGGGAGTCTCCTGCCGGGCTTTGAAGGAGGCAGTCGATGAGTTCTAATCGGGGTTTTCGAGGGTAGTGTTTGGACGGATCGTAGGCCGTACCGAAGGTGGCGACGTCGCGACGCGACCGTCGCACATTGTGCTAGAAACTTAATTATTATGTAGTCAGGGGACTTATGTATTTTAAAGGGGTTAACTGCAAGATAGACATATTAAACTTAAGTTCAAACTTCGTTGACCTTCGGTGTCAAGAGGGAGACGGCGCGACAGGAGAAATCTGTAGATGGCGACCACTTCCAGAACTTCTATCTTCAAATGGCGACAACTTGAGTCTTCTAGATCGACTGCAAGATTTAGGTCTGAGTAACGTAGAGTCTAATATTCACTAACTTTAGCTTCCTTTCATTTGAATATTACTCTGACTACAAGAAGGCGTCTTTGTCAAATGCATAGTCTAATCTAGATGATTTATAAGAACCCAAAAGCGGAATATTGTTACAGGTTCATTTGGCTATATCTGACATAGATAAAGAAGTGATTCAATCTGTGACACATGCCTGAACAAATATTATTTCTCTTATTTTTAAATGATGATGAATAATAGTGATTACTAGGGTAAAACTAGTAAACAAATTTAACTTGCTTAAATATAAAAATAGGCTATATTATTCAAAATTTTTTAGGTCTTCAACAGGAATGAATTGTCTGGCACCTTACGGAGGGCCCGTTGTTCCCGGTCTAGCTATAGGAGGAGCAACACAAGAAGATCATTTAAATGGTGTCGGTGTAACCTTAACATTTTTGGTTGAAAACAAGAATACTGAAGAAGAATTAAAATACGCTTATGCGTGGGAGAAGAAGTAAGAGCAAATAAGTGTACCGCACTCTAGTAAACTTCCTTAATTTTAATTTGAATTGTCAAATGCGCTTGCTCGGTGTAGATTACAAAAGTTTTTAAGAGCGATTTTCACGATTTTAATGATTATTAAATTTTGTTGGTTGTAGTACCGCAATGTTCATAAATATGTAAACATCAACAACAACAAATAATATATTGCAGTTTTTATGTTTTATTTAAACCACATAGGCTGCTTGTCACTATTATATCGGTTTATTTTCCTTTGTGTTTCTCAGGAATTGAAAATATTATTTTAGTCTTAAAAAGTGGAAATTAAAACGCCGCATTTAATCCAATCAACCTTAGTTTTCAAGCAGTGTTTTTTAAAAAGATGGTATTAGTTTTACTTTTATTTCTTTATTTTAAGGTTCATTGAATTTCTACAAAAGTGGGAAACATCTGACGATAAGCCGGATATTCTTAGTTTGGCTTATAGTGCTGAACGCTCTATACAAGATGCAATTGATGACCTTACTACCTCTGAAATGGGAACCGTTATAATTAGTTATTTTGTAATGTTTGCGTATATTGCTTTAGCTCTGGGGAAAATTGTTAGCTTTCGCGAGATCTTGGTAAGTTATATTTCATTTTGCGGTGTTGTTTTTTAGGTTCCGATGTTCCGAATACAGTTACTGTCTGAATATTTAATATAGGGTCTTTAACCTTTTTTTTTATCGAAGGGCAAGGTTTGGGTTTTCTAATCGACCGGCGGGCCAGAAGTGGAAAGCGAAAAGGTTTCGGGACCACGCCCAAATTTTGTCAAATTTCGTCAAGAATTCGCCCAACTACTACCTATTTTCGCCATTATTTTTTGTGGGTTGTTTTTACTATCCTCGTGGTAGTAGGTGTGTGGTCGAAATTGCGCAGAAATTACTGAATTGATTAACGTGAATTTTTATATGGGAATTTCTAGTAAGCAGACGAACTGGCAGAAGTATGAAACAAAAAATCTCACCCTTTTTTATTAGGTCAAGCAACAGAGGAAAATATTAGCGATTTTTTGACATTAATCTTATTAGAAAACCGCCTGTGCCATCATCTGAAAGACGATCCGTAGATGATTCCTGTGATATTTCCAACTCTGAAATTTTTTCCTTTAATTTGTTATAAACATTTTTAAGCGAAAAACGCGATTTTTTTAGTTTTTTTGCTAATAAAGTGAAGCAATCTTAATGTTGTAAATAGACGATTTGTAAGATAATAAAAATACGAACAAAACTAGAGGTCGAACGTCCCGATAGGATAAGTAGTAACGTAGAAAATCCGGAAAAACCAGAAAATTAAGAGATTTTTTTTAAATTCACAAATCGGCCATTTTTAGACGTAGAGGGCTCAAACTTTGGGAAAAAGTAGTGATTTATAGCTACTGTATGTGTGCAAAACCCCGACGCTGTCCGACGATTAGTTTTACCACAATCGTCATTTTAATTTTTCAACACACTATTTTGCAACAGGTCTGGATGCTCTGGATCGTCCGATTTTAATTATTGAAACGGATTTGGAAAGTACAAGTTTAATTGAACAATATGTATATCTTAGTTTTTCCATAAAATGCTACGAAACCGGTTGAAAATGCACGTAAAGATGCGTGAAAATGGCCGAGCGCGCGAATATTGCCTCCCCTTCGCTCCGATGCTCCCGCTACGCGACATCTTTCGCGCGCACGGCCATTTTCACGCATCTTTACGTGCACTTTCAACCGGTTTCGTAGCATTTTATGGAAAAATTAAAATATACATATTGTTCAATTAAACTTGTACTTTTCAAATCCGTTTCAATAATTAAAATAGGACGATCCATAGAGCATCCAGACCTGTTGCAAAATAGTGTGTTGAAAAATTAAAATGACGATTGTGGCAAAACTAATCGTCGGACAGCGTCGGGGTTTTGCACACATACGTTTAAAAATGGCCGATTTGTGAATTTAAAAAAAAACTCTTAATTTTCCGGTTTTTCCCGATTTTCTCCGTTGCTACTTATCCTATCGGGACGTTCGACCTCTCATTTTGTTCGTATTTTTATTCTCTACAAATCGTCCATTTACACCATTAAGATTGCTTCATTACTTTTCATTTTATAAGCAAAAAACTAAAAAAATCGCGTTTTTTGCTTAAAAATGTTTATAACAAATTAAAGGAAAAAATTTCAGTTGGAAATATAACAGGAATCATCTACGGATCGTCTTTCAGATGATGACACAGGCGGTTTTCTAATAAGATTAATGTCACGACAAAACGCTCTATTGCTTGGCCTATATATATTTGCTATGCTTTTATAACAATATGATATAAACGAACGATTGAAGTATTTTTTTGAATTGCAGTTAGAAACCAAGTTAATGTTAGGTATATCTGGAGTATTAATCGTTATGTCATCTGTTACATCTTCTGTTGGTCTTTGTTCGTATATGGGGATAAAAACAACAATGTTAACTTTGGAAGTTATCCCGTTTTTGGTATTAGCAGTTGGTGTGGATAATATATTCATTATAGTACAACATCATCAACGGAAGCGAAGGTAGGTTGATTAGGTGACCTAGTGATATAATCCAGAATTAACGATGGTTCAACGGTCACGTTACAAATACTCACAAATCACAAAATTATTTTGTATTGTGAGAAACGAACACTGATTTTCTTAGAAGATGTACAGGGTGTCGCAATTTTCGACTCTTGCAGGTTATCTCGGATATCTTTAAAGATAGAGAGCCTCGGTTTTCACAATACTGTTCTACTTTTTCGTGAAACGTATGATGCTACAAACAGAATTTTCGTAGACCACTTCGTTTCGGAGATACAGGGCGATTTTGAAAATGTCATTTTCAAGCATTTTATTATATGTTTTATGCGTAGAATCCAGTGGCGTAGTCAATTTTTTTCTAGAAGGAACGAATTTGTAGATAAAAACTAAAGTTGCAACTTTTTAAATGGGACACCACGTATATTTTGTTTTCAGTTGATTGATTTTTTTATAAGCTTTTCAAAAATATATAATTGTTGGTATATATCTTCTGGAATAACTTCCGAATTTTACAATTCAAAAAAAAGTATAATATTTCATAGGCCGTGATATACGGCTTTGCAACAAATAAACAGAGACACTTAACTATGATTGAGGTTTATTTTTAAAACTTTAAATCCCAATAACAACAGAATCAAAAAAATCACTATTCTAAACAAATTTAGATAAAACAGATGTTTTCTAGTAAAGTTAAAACGTAAATGTAAAAAATCTTTGTTTATATTTTATAAATCACAAAAGTTTCTCAAAATTGTTACCGTTTTCTCTAACACAAAACTCGCACATTTTACTTATTTTTCGTATGCCATTTAAAAGTATGATTGATCGTCCCTGCAAATTTTGAAATTCGAGTGTAGTGGCTTCACGCAGTTCTTCTATAGTGCGATGTCGAGCCTTGTAAACCTTATTTCGTAAGTAACTCCACAAAAAAAAAGTCAAGGACGGAAAGATCAGGAGATCGTGATGGCCATCTTACAGGTCTGTTGGTTCCTATCCATTAAAGAAAATTATATTTTTAAAAATAAACCTCAATATTAGTTAAATGTCTCTATCAACCAAATTAAAGTATTTCTTGTACTCAATGATGGAATGGTGAATACATTAGGTCAATGAAGACGCATCATTTTACTTATTGATATATTTACTCATTATTTAAAAAATAAATTGATTTACTTAAATAGAACTGGGTCATAATACAATAGATTTCGTTAATTTTTTATTGTGGGTTAGTTACAATTTAAAAAGTTATGATTTGATCGTTTTTAGAATACCAGACCAAACAATCCCAGAATCAATTGGGGATACTTTAGGTAAATTGGGGCCTAGCATGTTGCTTACTAGTACTTCAGAAATTTCTTGTTTTGCCATTGGTAAGTAAAATAGCAATATATTATTTTGTGTTTGGGCAGTCGATGAAGGTCTAAGCCTAAGTACTATGTGCCGTGGGTGTATTAGCAATGTCTGACTTACACATCCAGAGCTGGAAACATCTGTATGAATTTCACCCGCTCTTTATTTAGACACGAAATTCTATTGTATGTAATGTATGCTTTGTCATACCTATTTTAATACCAATTGCATCCAGTGTACTCGTATTTATCTTTTTCATCAGATCCCACAGTACATCTATCTCTGCTGGCCCTCGCCATTTCCATACTTTCACTGATATGTCATCAGGTCCTAATGCTCTTCCGATATTTGTTTTCTTTAAGGCAGCTCTAGATCTATTGGTTAAGCGTTAATATTTTATCATTTGATTGGTAGCAATACAAATAATAAAACAACATTTTTAGGTTCTCTTTCATCTATGCCCGCAGTTCATACATTTGCCTTATATGCATGGGTAGCTGTTGCGTTCAATTTTATATATCAGATAACTGCCTTTATTGCATTGCTCTCTATCGACGAATATCGTTATCAGGTAAAAATATCAATATAATAAATTGTGCACAATCTTATAAATAATTTGTTATATATTTTAGAACAACAGACTTGATATGTTTCCTTGTATTAAAATGAATAGCCGTAGTAAACAAGAAAAACCACCTATTTTGCATACATTTTGGAAGAATAAATTTACTCCGCTTATTATGAAGTAAGTGGGTACCGACTATTTAATTTTTGTAGATAGCAAATACGAGTACCACGGTACACGGAGGCGGCATATGTTACTCCTACAGCGAAAGATGTCCAGGTTGCGCAGCAACATTCCTTGCGGAATAATAGCGACTAACCAGCATTAAATTCTGATATCAAGGGTGCTTAAAAAACCATCGAAAATATTTTTGTTTGTATTTTGTAATGCCTGGATCGGCTGCATAATACAATCAAAGGAAGGTATGATATCAAACCATCTCAAATTCGTCCGGGTTCGCGCATGACGTCACGCTGTGAGTTATTTTTGAAATTTATAACGCGCAATATAGAGTTTACGTTAGTTAAAGGCGATTTTATATAAATTCTATTGGCAATATACTTTGCCTCCTGCTTATAATACAAATTTTAAAGTATATGATTTAAAATAATCGTAAGTAAACTGATAAATTAATTTAAAATAATAGATATTGGTAAATTGCCTGCAAGTTGCATTCTATGTATTTATTTAGGTGAAAAGAAAAGGTAAATAATTTTAGAAAATAAAACTATGCCTAATAATTAAGACAATACTTTTTATTTAGAAGCATATTCTATTCTTATTAAAATATATACCTAGAGAGTCTCCCGAAAATGTTATAAATAAAAATTTTGTTTGTTCATATAATTTGTCAAATATTTATTATTTATTATTCTAAACAAGACAAAAATATCTAAATTTATGAAATTAGGTAAAACAAGAAATTATTTTTTAAGTAAGATTAAAGTCTATTGATTCATTACCGTGGAGATTTTTAGCGGTTTTATTTTGCCACAGCAAACTTTTTTATTAAAGCAAGTTTGTAAAAGCATTAAACACATTTGACATTCATAACATGACACAATTCATCCTTTAAATTACCTTCATAATCACTTTCGTTAAAATGTCTAGAACAGATTCTAGCATTTTTCACATTAAACTTATCTTCTCGTTTGCACAGACGCTTCCAAACACCTTGTGTTTCTTTGTCTTTGGGGAGCTAAAAACTTTAGTGTCGGGCATAAAGCCCTTGCATTGATTGTTCACATCCCAACCATACACAACACACCTCATTTTCATTTTTAAAGTCTTAAAAGTGATATAAAAACACCAAAAAATTAATTTAAAACACAACGCGATCTTAACAGAGACGTATTTCGTTTACTAAATATGGCAGAATTACTCACAGCCTGACGTTCATGGCCACGCCTACCTGCGCGGTATCATATCTTCTTTTATTTGTATCATGGACCGGCTGTTACCAGATGTAATAAATGCATCAGAATGGCATGAGGCAGTGACCGCATCTTAAAAAGTTTAAATAAATGCAGTGAAAATTGTAGGTAAATATTACAGCAAAGATTATAAAAATCTCAATTTTAAAAATTTTTGTCTTTCTTTTTCTAACAGTGGCGCATTTTTTTGATAAAACTATATGTATAAAATATATATTTTTTTAGTTTTCGACAGTTTCATCCTGTATAGCATATAATTTTGAAAAATCAAACAAGTCTTAATAAACCACTTTTTTTTACTAAAATTAGAAAGAAAATAATTCTCACCTTGTATGTAATTTTTTTGTATGATATAGTTATTTAAAAAATTAAAATTAATATAATAAAAGTGTGGAGCAGGAGTCAAAAATCTGTCTTAAGAGGTGTTGTAATTAGAACAATGCAACTTAGTTCTATACATGGATAATCTGTCAGCCTGCATAACATTCCAAAATAAATTAGAATAATTTGCTTTTTAGAATGTAGTACATGGGACTTAATAAAAAAAATATGAATTATAAAATGTCAGGTAAGTTCCCTTTTAGCAGATCGCTGGAAACCCTGTTAAACATTTTTAATTAATTCCGGTGTTAATGTATTTCTCTACTTTTTAAACTACAGCGATTCTGGTCGCGCAATCAGACGTCATAAGTATGACATATAACAAGAGACGTCATAATATAACATGCGCAATAGCATACTATGGCTTCGTGTGCCGCGATACATACTAATTCATTACTTTGATCCGTGTATTTACTTTTTATTACAGGTTTCCTGTTCGGGTAGGTGTTATTATATTTTTTCTAATAACTACAACATTTTGTGTAATGATTGTGCCATCACTAGAATTGGGATTGGACCAAGAACTCTCAATGCCTCAAGATAGTCACGTCTATAAATATTTTCAGGTATGCATACAAGGTTTAAGCAGAATTTGTACCAGTTGTGTTAAGGAGCTGATACAAAAGAAAATTTAAATAGCAATATTAATTTCTTCATTACGCTAAGTGGTGGCAATTAAAATCCAGTCAGCACTTTTTTCTATTGTAAATTATCATTGGCACAGCACACCCAGAAGGCAAACAAAACAAATAATATTACTTGAAACAATCATAATACAATTAAAACTGACAAAAAAAATTTCTCGATCAAATTTAAATTTGAAAAGTCCATTACGGTCCTGATTTTTTATTTTAGCAATTTAATTTTAAAATCAAAAATCACTAGTATTTAGGTTATTGGAAATGCCAACTCAAAAGTGTTACGTTAGACACAGTTTAAAGCTTTTAAAGGTAGGTGAGTAATATTGACCACATATCAATATTACTCACCTACCTTTAAAACCTTTAAACTGTGTCTAACGTAACACTTTTGTGTTGGCATTTTTGGCTATAAATTCATAAAACTTTATTTTGCCAGATTAGGAATTTATTTTTTATGACAATTCCGATTAAACTTTCAAGGTAGACAACCAGAAATACTTTCACAAACAAAGGCGGCTGTGATAAAATGTATGATTATTATTTTTTATTGGCAACTAACATCATTTTTATTTGTCTTTTACTAATACCCCTTTTGCTAACAATGATTGAAAGAAATCGGATCCCGTTGGGAATTTTGCGATGACTAATCTTTCAAAGTATATAACCAGCAATACTTCCACAAGCAAAGAAGGTACGATACAAATTTGAACATATTTTTTTTTATTTGTCCTTTTCTAATGCACTTTCGCCAACATGGATAGAAAGAAATCTGATTCCTTGGTGATTATCAGGAAAGAAAATATGAATATGTATTGTGATTGCTAAAATATGTTCTGGTGTAAACTGTCCATGGAACTGGATAATGTTCAATTGTTTTTCGGTCATTATTTCCAAATTAAATTGAACAGAATATAGTTGCCCATAAAATTTGCCGTACCTGTAAAAAACTCACAGGCCGCGCCTGTCATTAGGTAGTCAGCAATTAAAGGTCAACTATAACTATGTACAACGCCTAACCTGCCACATATCATATTAACGTCGACGTCATAAAATATCACATGAGTGTTTGGATTTCAATTACCGCTGCTGTATGTTATGTCTAAGTGTAATTTATAAAAATAACGGGAACAACCTGAATTATTTTATCAGTATCTTCGTCATTTTAGAATTTTTACAATTCTTTAGGGAACGTGTGTTTCATTACTTGTGTATAACCTATATAATCCGATATATGATAAAAAATCAATTATTCAAGAATAAAATACAAAATTGTTAGAAATTTTTAATAACCCATGTTCGTAACTGAAATTTATCTAAATTATTATTATTATTTTAGTATATGAAAAAATTGCTAGGTATAGGGCCTCCAATCTACTGGGTTACCAAGGGAAATATTGATTTTTCAAATTCTAATATAAGTAACAAAGTGTGTGGTGGAGTTGGTTGTATAGATAATTCAGTTGTTACTCAATTATATTTAGCTGCTCAATCGTCAAATGTGTAAGTACGCTTATTTATATAATTTAAATACTATTTTGTTTAGAATTATCTATGATTCTGCTAAAACTTATTTTTTATGTATATACTTTGTACAGGCTGTGGCTTACTTGTGAAAGGTAATTTACTAACCAATTAATCCATCAACATTTTTAAAATTTTTAGTACGTATATATCGGCACAATCAAATTCTTGGCTTGATGATTTCTCTGACTGGGGAGACTCAGAAAAATGCTGCAAGTATTTTACTAAGAATTCGTCATTTTGTCCTCATACCTATTCTAATAAATTATGTTCACCCTGTGACATTGCAAGTGTAAATATGACCAAACAAGAATATTTTAACAAATATTTGCCGTATTTTCTAATGGATAATCCTGATTCAGGTTGCGCCAAAGGTGGACATCCATCCTATTATCAGGTAAGAAAATTTTCAACGCTTTTGATAATTTTCTTTTTGGAAATTTAGTTTTGCGGCGTTTTAATTGTAAATATAAAATAGCCTTGATTTTATAAAATATAAATTAAACTGGGGTTTTTAAAAACTATCCAAATGTATGTTTACCAGGTGAGTCAACGATTGCGCGGAATACTTTTATGCCTTGAATATGAGATTTCTCGATAATAAGCTTTGGTGTTAAGGTATGGCTGGATATTCTACACATTTTAAAAATATTTTGAAATATACAGGGGCGTTCAAAAGGTAGCGTGTCACAAAGTTAGATTTTTTAAATGGGACACCCTGTATTTGAACGTATTTTTGAATTCTACGTGTAATTTCATAACTTTTTCACTGGGTTTAATATACGAAAAAGTCATAGTTTTCAAGATTATTCGACTTGTAATGAAAATTTAGCATTTGCAAGCATCACGTTTTTGTGAAAATACTACTTAAATTTTGACTCCAAGTGATTCATAACATATCCTCTATGAAATATTTGACATCTCATTTACAGGGTGTTTTATTTCTAGGTCCAAAGTCAGAAAATTTCTAATTAAAAAATGTCACTTTTATCAAATGGAACACCCTATATATTTTTCTGCCATTTTATAGCTCGTGAAAAACTCTTCACATTTTGTAAAGAATGTCCTATCCCTATCTAATAGTTTTTGAAATATTTTGATTTTTCGGCATTTTCTGTTCTCGGTATTGCATCTTTTGTCAGCGGATCTCAGTAGACATCGAAAACAAATGAAAATACTGTTAGTGGGTGACATTATGAATCAGATCGGTTTTAAAGTTAAGCGTTTTTACAGATTTTTACTCTAAAGTTTATTGTCCGGATATTTACACTCAAAATTAATTTTACTAAAAATGAACTAAGCGATATGATTTATGTTTTGAGCGAAGCAGATAAAAACTGTCTTTTTGCCGAAAGATTATACAGGACGAAATATCCTGAGCGGTGAACACCTAGTTCTCGGAGTTTTCAAAATTTAATGGAACGTTCTGATTCAACCGGCAGTGTGGAAGTTGTCAATATGCTACAAATGGTGAGAAAGAACTCGAAATACTGTTACAAGTTCTGGAGAATCCCCAAGTTAGTAGCTGTAAATTAGCTTCACTGTGTGATACGTCACATTGCGCATGCTATGTCATCATGTATAATGTTTCGGCAAAAAGGCAATTTTTATCTGCCTCGCCGAAAACAAATCATAACAATTGATTCATTTTTGGACAATTCATTTTGAGTATAAATAGCTGGACAATAAACTTTACAGTAAAAACGCTTAACTTTAAAACCGATCTGAATTCCTAATGTCATCCACTAACATTATTTTCATTTGTTTGCCATGGCTACTGAGATCCATTGACAAAAGATGATATAACGAGACCAGAAAATCCCGAAAAATCAAAATATTTCAAATCTATTAGACATAGAGATAGGGCGTTCTTTACAAAATGTGAAAAGCTTTTGACGAGCTATAAGATGGCAGAAAAATATATGTGTTCCATTTGATAAAAGTGATATTTTATTTTAAAATTATAAGTTTTCTGACTTTAAACCTAGAAATAAAACACCCTATAAATGGGATGTCAAATATTTCATAGTGTATATATTTTTTTGATTTAATTTACTCTGGATACAAATTATGAATCGCTTAGAATCAAAATTTAAGTAATGTTTTCACAACAAAGAGATGCTTGCAAATGCTAAATTTTCATTACAAGTGGAATAGTCTTGAAAACTATGACTTTTTCGTATATTAAACCTAGTGAAAAAGTTATGAAATTACTCGTAAAATTCAAAAATCCATTCAAATACAGTGTCCCATTTAAAAAATCTTACTTTGTGACACCCTACTTTTTGAACGCACCCATGTATAATTGACAACATTTTTAAAATGTGCAGAATATCCAACCATACCTTAACACAAAAGCTTATCATCGATAAATCTTATCTTCAAGGCACCCGGTACAATATAGTACGATTTTTAAAAATCTAGTACTACTTTATTAAATTAGCACACGTTTAATTTACAAAAGTAATGTATTTACTGTGCGACGTAAGAGCGCAGTGTGATTTCTGACATGCGTGATGGTAATAAATGTATGCGCTTTTAGTTATGACAAAAGGGAATGAATAGATCTAACCCTTATAAATAAGCTATATATTATTAGTCTGTATTTAACATGATTTAGTTTTATAATTTAAAAAAAATATCGCGTTTCAAATTAAGAAGGGCAAGTAGTTCCTCAGAAAAAGAAAAAAATATCCATGCTACTGCAAGTTAAATTAAGGTCTAGTATGCAAAGTGGAACTAATAATGTTATAATAATAATAATAATAATAATAATAATAATAATAATAATAATAATAATAAGTTTATTTTCATAAATAAATTTACAAATTTATATATATTTTAAATAAATAAAATTTGAAAATAATAATTTGTAATTTCAAACATTTCAGAGCTGTGCCTTTTTTTAGGGAATGTCGTTTACTACTGATTCTTGGGGAAAGACAACTGTACAAGCATCATCTATTATGTCTTATCACACTGTACTTAGAACATCGAAAGATTATATTGAAGCTCTAAAATATGCAAGACATATTGCCAAAAATTTAACTGAAACTATTAATCAGGAAGGAGTGGAAATATTTCCTTACAGGTTTGTATTTTATTAACAAGAACATTCTTTAGAATAATTTAAAGGGATTCTATTTTAATTCAACTGACTGTTTTTTTGCGCTCAAATGTTTTAAAATAGTTGTAGTAGATCACGTGACTTTATACTGTTAAAAGCGGATTTTGCTTTTCGTCTGCAAACATTTAGAACACATTACTGACATACTATGACATTTTAGTTTGACATTAAAATCGAGACAATGTTTTTTCTGATTGCAGTTTTTTTCTATAAAAATTGGTCAAATTAAGTTGGCAACATAAACTTTTCTGTGTAGCTGTGTGTATTTATTATATTTGCAATATTTGGTCAAACATTTGATAAAATGCAAGGTTTTATATTACTGTCACTATTTGTCTTATTTAATTTTTTCCCTGTATTTGGTTGTCATATATTGAAGACTTGAGATAGATTTATTGCGGTTGCGGCAAATCTCGGGTACTAAAACGAATTTATCTGAATCGACTGAAGTATTGCCAATAATTCAAATTATAACATCGATACCAAACGAATTACAATTATTTAAAAAACTATAAAAACTGTTTTTAGAAACGTTTCCAACCGGACTAAGAACTAATCAGTTTTCTGATAAAAAAATGGACAAGAAACTCTGTAAGGTGTTCATAACACAGACTATGCATTTCTCCACAATTTTCCAGAAAACGACCAGCATTGTGTTCAAATGAAATATTGATGTTCATGACACGAAAAACAATGATAGGCATTTGTTATATTGTTTCATAATTATTCAAAAAATGATTCGCATTTTGCTGAAATTAAATTTTAAACAAAAGTCAAATTACTATACTAGAGCTTCAATACCTACATGTATTGTTTATTAAATAAATGGTTAGGCAATACACATTTTAAAAATTTGAAAACTACACATAAGGAATTCTTTTGGTTACAGGTAATATTGTGGAAAATGCAAATAATATTTTCTAAGCTAGTGCAATACAAGATCGCAAATAACTCAAGAGAAAAATGGACTATTTTTGATTCAGATTCGTGTGTCCTCCTGCTCTCACGATTTCTGGGCCCTTACCTTTCATCAGGCTACCTTACACCCAGGTGGCTGAAGAACAAGACTAATGTTGGACTGTCCAACTGGACTACTAGTGGTCTGTTCATCGGCTACCCTAGGTGTAAGCCGCCTGATGAAGGGTAGAGGTCCAGAAATCGCGATAACAGGCGGGCACCTGGACCAGAATTTCCACATCTTTATAATGATGGCAAAAGTATATACTGCAAACATAATTTCAAAAAATTGTATGTGCTCTAGAGTGCTGTCAAATTAAAATTTAATCAATTAAATTTCTTTCGATCTGGAACGTTGAATTTTTAATTTTCGACGTCAAATCCATTCAAGTGGTGAAAAAGATGATCTTTTCTTTGAGTTTCCACTTATAATTGATTTTAGAAAGTCTTAGCAATGGACTTGTTCAGTCATTTTGTTTGCAATAAATATGTTAATAATATTGCACCGTCAGTCAATCCAAACACACACTCAAAAATTTACGTCGATTAGACGGATAAGAACAAAAATTGATTTCTTGAATTGGGGTCGCTCATCGTGGGACTACACAAGAGTCTATACAGAAAGTTCCACAATTATCCTGATGACGCGCGCAGCTTCTTTCTGCCAAAATTAATATTTGAGGTCAGTCGTTTCGTTCAGTTTGTTGTGATAATAAAATTAAAAAAAAAACTTAACATTCTATGAAGTGCTAACCCGTTTACAATGCACTTTTACAGCCTATCTAATTTTTTAAATAGCAAAAATTTTAAAAAATGTCCACCCGAGCATGGTCTCGAACCCACCACCTCTCGATCCATAAGCGGATACCTTACCTCTAGATCACGTTACCGATGCAAGAAAAGCGGTAAACATGTTGCAAGTGCATCTTATACTTATATTTTTGAGGTTACGTTTGTTTATGTTGTATTGACGATGCGCGCGTCATCAGGATGATTGTGGAACTTTCTAAATATACGCTTCTTGGGACTACATCACCAGAGGCTATCTCCCGTTTTATAATGAGCGATGTTTGATCGCTATTTTGAGGGTGAATTTAATTAAATAAAATTCTAAGTTTGAAGGGGTAAGCTTTTCGGATGGAGTACTTTTGTATTATGAAATAAAAAAATACTGAATAAGCCCATTAAAATATAGTATCAATAATAATGATTTTTTTCTTTTTCAGTATTTTCTATGTATTCTATGAGCAGTACCTTTCAATTTGGTCGGATTTGACTCATAATCTGTTGTACTCTCTAGTGGCAGTTTTCATAGTAACGCTTGTTGTTACGGGTTTTAGCTTTTTTGCAGCATTAACAATTTTAGTGACCGTTATAATGATAATATTGCACATGATGGGAATGATGTATCTATGGGGTATAACCCTAAATGCCGTATCGTTGGTTAACCTCATTATGGTAAGAGTTTATTTGTTAGATTTTGACCTTATAATAAACTTACTTGCAGCTGCTACATTATGAAATTATTCTCTAATCGCAACTGCAAATTTTCGCGGGAATTTCGAAACTTGTAAAACGTTTTGCTGTGTCATGAAAAGTCACTTTATGACTCATAATGAGTACAGGGCGAATTCCAACGTTGTGGGGTCATCGAAAAATCAATAAAAATGGTATTTAAAGTAGAAGGTTCCTAAAATCCCGTTCATGTATACTTCGAGCCGAAATCGGCCCAGGAACCTTCCAATCTTGCAAAAAACTGTAGTTTTTGCGAAATTTTGACACATCTTATCTTAATAATTTGGAGTAAACGAACTGCAGTTCTTTGTTTTCATGGCAATCTTCGAAAATTCAAAAATTTTCAGATTTTGTATGTCCCGAAGCAAATAAACCTATTTATTTATAACTTAAACAAAAAAAATAAGCGATTTAAATTAGTGGGAGGTATTCTTAGATAATTAACGGATAAAATAAACTTTTTCAGTACAACCGGACATTAGGTAACCAAGATTTGTTTCAATAGGGACTAAGTTATGTATAGCTACATCCAATTTGTTTAAACTTAATTTAATATATTTTACCTGCATAATAAGTCAGATTCAGATTCTTTATTGATGCCAATAATTTATAAAAAACGTGCACAAGTCAAAAATTATGTATATATAAAAATGTTATCAAAATAAAATTACTAATAATTAAATAACGTCATTTAAATTAAAATATTGAAATTTAAAAAATCTTTATATGACACAATTAAAAATTCCTTAAAACGAACTTAAGCAGTCTAAAGATTATAATTTTTAACAACACAAAACCTTGCAATGTCAGATTATCAGGTCACCATTTTCAAAATCATTCAGCGAATAATAAGCCCTTGAAATTAAAAATTTCTTAATTTTTTTCCTAAATTCTGGTACTGGAAGATCCCTGATTGTCTGCGGCAGTCGATTAAAATACTTAACCGCCAAAAAATCTGGCCCATTCTGGCATTTTTTAAGTCGAAAGAAAGGGGTGGACAAGTCATTTTTACAACGCGTGTCGTAAGTATGAAAATCACTGTTTGTTTTATACTTATCAATGTTTGCCTTTGCATAAAGTAAGCTTTCAAATATAAAGACACATGGAAATGTCAAGATGCCAAGGTCAATAAAAGCATCCCGACAGTCCTGTCTGTATGACAAACCCGCCACAATTCTTACTGCTCTGCGTTGCAAAGCAAATATTCTATAAGATGAGGCCCCATACTATTATGCTGTAAGAGAGCAGTGTGTGGCAGAGAGCAAAGTATGCTGTTCTAAGTACGTTCTTCGAGACACCGCCTGCCAGGTTCCGGAGCACATACACGTTCTTGCTTATTTTTGCTGCAACGTTGTCAATATGACACTCCCACTTTAGAGTTGGATCTAATGTAACCCCTAAAAACCATACGGCATTCTCAGTTTCGAGATCTGTCTCACAATTCCGTAATGTAAATACCATTTTACTGGTCTTTGATTCATTTAAAACAAGGTTGTTCCTGCAAAACCAAGCGCTAACAGCCGACTGCGTCTCGCGCGCTCTTTCAGAAATTCCTTCACAGGTCCCGGCCCGCAGGCTGACAGCAGTGTCATCAGCAAACAAGTTGAAGCTAGCAGCAGTGTCACTCTCAGGTAGATCATTTACATATATAAGAAATAGAAGCGGTCCTAGGACCGATCCCTGAGGAACGCCCACCCCCAACTCCAAGCAATCAGACAACCTACCACCCGCCCGAACACTCTGAGACCTGTTAGTGAGATACGATTTCATAAGTTTTACACTATTTGTATCAAAATTATAAAGATCAAGTTTTTTAATAAGAAGATCACGCGAGACACAGTCAAATGCCTTGCTCAAATTATTGAATCTGAACTATTTGAAGTACACACTTTAAATTGAATAATATGATTGAAATATTTTAAATTACTATTTTTTTTACTAATAATTTTTTTGGCTGGACATCGAAATATTTTTGTGGCAAATTGTGTAAAAAACAGCTAAAAGTTTTTTTGTGGACATTTTTGCCAAGGATAGCAAATGCACAGATATTTTATTTCTTCAAAACACTGTAGATAAATATAACTATTTTTAGAGTGTCGGCATAGCAGTCGAATTTTGTGGCCACTTGGTGCACTCATTTGAAACATCTTCCGAAAAAACTTCTTTAGATAAAGCAACTCACGCTCTTGCTCATACTGGCAGTTCGGTAAGTACTTATTACACATTGTAATGTCCTAATGAAAAACATATAGAAAAAGCAAGCTGTTAAATTATGAAACAGTTATCAGTTATAATTGGTTTAAATCTTGTTATTACCAAAAAATTATCGAAGGAGAATTTTAAAATAATTCTTATGTATCCTTGTTGCCCACAAAAGTGGCAGTGGCTCTGGTCGGTGCGATGGCCATTAGGAATAATAACACAAATAATAACTAATAGCAAGAACGCACGTTCAGTGTTTTGTTTAAGGAATATCGGAGCCCTAGAACGCAAGCACTACAATTCCAAAAAGTGTAGTTAAAACTTCCTACACAATTTCGTTAACACAAACTAGTATGTAGGTACAAGTGCATTTATTTACTCTGATGAAAACTACGTAACTACCCTTATAGTAACCTTTTGTACACGTAATTATAATTTGTAAAACAAATTCACAGCTTTGTTGATTTATATAGTGCAGTACTGCGGCATCAGTTTTTTTCAAATTTAAAACATCTTAAAATGCCATAAATTATTCTAAACAAGACAAAAATATCTAAATTTATGAAATTAGGTAAAACAAGAAATTATTTTTTAAGAAAATAGCCTTTTTTTCAGTCTCTTTGTCGTATTTTCTCGATTAAAGTCTGTTGATTCGTTACCGTGGAGATTTTTAGTAATTGTATTGTTTGTCACAGTAAACTTTTTTATTGAAGCGGGTTTGTACATGACACAATTCATGCTTTAAATTACCTTCATAATCGCTTTCGTTAAAATGTCTAGAACAGATTCTAGCATTTTTCACATTAAACTTACCTTCTCGTTTGCAAAGACGCTTCCAAACACTTTGTGTTTCTTTGTCTTTGGGGAAGCTAAAAACTTTAATATCGAGCATAAAGCCCTTGCATTGATTGTCCACATCACAACCATACACAACACATTTTCACTTTAAAACTCTTGAAAGTGATATAAAAACACCAAAAAATAACTTTAAAACTCAACGCGATCTTAACAAAGGCATGTTTCGCTTACAAAATATGGCGGAATTATTCACAGCGTGACGTTCATGGCCACGCCTACCTGCGCGGTGTCATATCTTCTTTTATTTGTATCATGCTGCTTTTGCTTCTGTCAAAACCACGACATCGCTTCACCATTGCCACTTCTGGAGAACTGAAAGTGCCTTAGATGCTATGAAACTATTTCGATCTATTTGCAAGCAATATTTTAAAAAGAACATTTAGATATATTGCTTAATCTTGCTTTTTTTGTAGATATTATTAACAGATTAAAAAGAAAAAATGGCGGTTACCATAATAAATTCATTAATTTATAGAAAACATCTGGCAAGTGACAGCTTTTTTCTTTATGCATATTAGCCGCGTTAGGCAATTCAATCTTTCTCCTCGTTTTGCTTGAAATTTTTTATAGGTACATGACTTATTGTTGTAAACAGTACGACTAATCACGTGCCTGTCAAAAATTCTGAAGAAAAGGAGAAAAGAAAAAGATTGAATTGTCGAATGCCGCTATTAATGTTTTTTTACCAACTGTCAATTTTTTTCTGTCAATTGACAGATTGAATATATTAACCGACTGCAAAATATTGACATACACATTAAATTTTCAGATATTGTCCGGTATTACACTAACCAAGTTTTCTGGAATAACAGTTCTAGCTTTCTCCAGATCACAAATATTTCAGATATTTTACTTTAGGATGTATTTGGGCATTGTGCTTATTGGTGCTGCACATGGGCTCATATTTCTGCCAGTACTCTTAAGTTTCATGGGTAAGTAAAAATTGCTTATAAAACACTTTAGTATACAATTTTACAGATATTGTAATAAAAAATAAACCCTGCCATACTTTTTCTTTATTATCTATTTGTAATTATCAGCTGGGTTCCGATGTTCGGACTTCGATTTCCGGCCAAAATTATATCTAAAACCGCAAGGCCTATCAAGCTCAAGTTGTGCAGGTGCGCAGTTCTTACCCAAAGGACAACACCTTCGCGATCGCCCCCTCCACCTGGGGAATAGGCTACACCAATTTAATTTCAATATTGAGTAATGAAAAATCCAAAAATATATAAAACATGATATTTGGCATAGATGTGTATAGGTACACATCGCATCAGTACATATCAGAATTTCACATAAAATTTCGAGAGGGTGTAAGAAAAGAGGGTGAAGGCAAAATGAAATATAAGAAAATATTTTACACGACCTAGGCAAATGACA
Source organism: Philopedon plagiatum (assembly GCA_963971165.1). Classification (NCBI taxonomy): domain Eukaryota; kingdom Metazoa; phylum Arthropoda; class Insecta; order Coleoptera; family Curculionidae; genus Philopedon; species Philopedon plagiatum. The sequence goes on from OZ020195.1 coordinate 25,033,287, forward strand.
TCAAATAATATATCCTTACTATGGTATTGTCCTACAGATTACATAACTTTGTAAACAAATATTGTGGGTTGTTGGTGAGACGGGACATCCCATTTATTTCTAATATGGAATATCCCGTTCTGTTATACCATACACTTTATATTGTGATTTAGATATTCAAAGTAATACTATACCTCCCAAAGCAGAATATCAATTACTATTATAAACAATAATTCCTTATAAAGAGGAACTTTTCTTCTGTAGAATGCCCAATGGCATTCTACAGAAAAAAAGAAACTGCAAAGGAAAAGTTAGCAAAGAATAATGGTGGGAGCAGCAAAGAAGACGAAGAGAATTTTTCTTGTAATCTCTGTCGACATTAACCTTCTTAATTTGCCTTTAAACATAACTTTTAGAGCTAATAGTTTTTTGTATTTCATAGTTTTTAAATACAGCTATTTGGGTTTATTGGAGCATTTTTTTCATTATAAAAAGCCGCTGATTTATTGCATTACTTGTTATAATATTTAAAAAAGTTGATATTAAAATATTAATTTTACCATCTAAAATTATATATCCTATTTTAAAAATTACATAATTGTCCATTTTATCAGCAGATGTGGATAAAACGGGAAACTTGCAGAATATTAAAAAATTATTTATTACCAAAAAGAAAATAATCTTTCAACAAAAAATCATATAGTCTTTTAATAAAATAAGTAATTAATCAATTGTTACAAAACTGAAAATTTCACAGTGCTAAAAAATTTGAATTTGATATTTTATAAGTTAAACCTTAGGTATCCCATTTTAGGCCCATTTCCCCTACTTTAACGATTCGTTTTTCATTTTTGGCATGTCTTTTTCATTTCTTCAATAAATCGGTTGCTATGAAAAGCAACTTCAAAAGACTTACCACTTCTCAGGTTTATGCTGAGCGCTTCTTCAGTGCACGAGGTGCATCGATAATGCCTAAATTGGACGATAAGGATGTGATAATCGAAAATTTACGTCACTAAATGCGTGCTGAAAGTTACCAAATACAAATTGCTGCGGTGCCTTGCAGGCGCGGCCCTTGAAATTTTAAATTTGTATATATTATCTCTGTTGCAACTTATGGGACCCATGCCAAGTTCAGGTTTTTTAATAATGAGCCTACTAGGAATGTTTTGGTAAAGAAAAAAATATTTTGTAATTTGCGAAAAAAAGTTGAATTTTTGAATTGACCCACCTGGGAAAAAAATTAACACGCTTAGGTATTTTATTTATTATTTTTTCTAAACAAATTTTACATCATTTTGTCGACAATACTTAAATTTTTAGAGAAGAAATTGTTTTAGTAGAAAGTTATAGTCATTTGAATTTTTTTAAACCTAAAATATAATTTAAAAAAAAACTCAAATGGCTATAACTTCCTACAAACATATTTTTTTCTCTTAAAATTTAAGAATTATCGACAAAATGATGACAAATTTGTTTAAAAAAAATAAATAGAATACCTAAGCGTATTAATTTTTTTCCTAGGTGGGTCAATTAACTTTTTTTCGCAAATTGCAAAATATTTTTTTTCTTTACCAAAACATTCCTAGTAGGCTCACTATTAAAAAATCTGAACTTGGCATGGGTCCCATAAGTAGCAACAGACATAAGTATACAACTTTAAAATTTCACGGGCCGCGCCTGGCCTTGGTGTTTGCACCATACTGCATCTCTAATCCCTTTACAAGTTAGGTCAATTCAAAATAAACCAATATGCTGTGGAATTATTTTTGTATTGTTTTACGACCGTCAGATACAGAAATTTTAAAGTTGTATATCTCTGTTGCTACTTACGGTACCCATGCCAAGTTCAGGGGTTTTAGTTTTAGTTTTAATAATAAGCCTACTAGGAATGTTTTGGTAAAGAAAAAAATATTTTGTAGTTTGCGAAAAAAAGTAGAAATTTTGGTTCCAACACCCCCCCCCCCCCCCCAAAACATTCCTAGTAGGCTTACTATTAAAACCCCTGAACTTGGCATGCCTCCCGTAAATAGCAACAGAGATATACAACTTTTACAAAATTGCTAAATCCGCCCTTGTTTACGACATGATTAAGTATATTATTAAATAATGTTGCAACCAAATTAAATTTTTTATTTCTTTACAGGTTGTTTTAAGAATTCTAACTAAGCGTCTTCACGATATAGTTGATATGTCATGAGTATACCTACTTTGACTGTAGACTACCACCATGCCACCGAAATGTCAAATTAATATATAAGGAATAAATAGATAGATTGAAACCAAAAGTTTTGTAAGCAGTGTTTTGTTAATTTATTGAAACTGATACTGTGTTTTTAAAACTGATAGAAGCTAGAAAATGACCACACAATTACCATGAAATAATAAACTGCTATAATTTTTTTCTTGTATATTAATATATAAAGCAAATGGTTCTCCCGTGGAATATTGAGATATGTCGATCTTGTTTGCTTGAGTGAAGTAATATTTTGCACTACATACAATTACCAAACTGTATTTTAATTCTGTTAGCACTCATTTTGTAGAATCTGTAATTATACCTAATTAAGTATTACTTATTTATTCCTAAATGTAAAAAGATATTTTTGGGTAATACCTAATAAAACAGTCACTAAAATTTTTCTTTCTTATGCTCTCTGTCACCATTATTTACTTTAAATAAAAGACAATATTAGTAACACCTTGATTACTGTTGTTGCTTTGTTAAACAAATATAACATTATTTTCATTACAATTTTATTGTGGTTTTATTATGTAGATATTTAATTTTGCTATAAATGTTCGTAAGGTAAACAGTAAAAAGGCTATACACTTAGGGGTAATGCTGTTTTTACATTTTTTTGTTTTCGTGTCAGGTAACCGCCTGATTACTCATTTTTTAAAAGATAACAGAATGGCAAGTGCCACTGATCAAATAATATCGTAACTCGGAAAGTTCTTCGGTTCTACTTGCCATTCTTCTTCGTGAAGTGTTGTATAAAATCATGTTTAAATATTTTGATCTTGGGCACACTTAGTAGAGTTATATTTATCTTATTTTAACATAAGGTAAAATATTTGAAACTTCTGCCAACCTCTAAACCTAGGACGCCACTGCCTGTAGATACGAGGGTAACCCAAAAGGCACATATCTAACATGTGCTTTTAAACTGCGCTAGACGCACAGTCGTGAAACAGCTACTAACTTCAAAGGTTTATTAGATATATTTCATAAGTTTACGTCTAGGTACTGTATTTCTCGTAGACGCAGTAAGGTTGTTGTTTTAAAAGACGTAGTATTGTTAGCGGGATGTATATATATATATATATATATATATATATATATATATATATATATATATATATATATATATATATATATATATATATATTATATATATATATTATATATATATATATATATATATATATATATATATATATATATATATTATATATATATATATATATATATATATATATATATATATATATATATATAAAATGCTATTCTCACACTACGTTGGCGTAGTGTGAGAATAGCATTTTTCAATATCGTTCCCAACGGACAAACCCAGAATCAATCGTGTAATTCAATGCCGGTAGGGGTATTAGCCCTCGGAGTAGTTGTTTCGGTTGGTTCGACCATTTAACACCCGCTCGACACAGAGCAATTTGCCTGTCCCCGGCCTGAATGAGATCTAACAGTATCGAAACCGGTCGTCGGGGTGGCATGGTTCATTTGTACCTGTGATATCAGGTCATTGAACCACCAAGGATGATATTCCTTGGACAACACGTTGGCGTAGTGTGAGAATAGCATTTTCAATATCGTTCCCAACGGACAAACCCAGAATCAATCGTGTAATTCAATGCCGGTAGGGGTATTAGCCCTCGGAGTAGTTGTTTCGGTTGGTTCGACCATTTAACACCCGCTCGACACAGAGCAATTTGCCTGTCCCGGCCTGAATGAGATCTAACAGTATCGAAACCGGTCGTCGGGGTGGCATGGTTCATTTGTACCTGTGATATCAGGTCATTGAACCACCAAGGATGATATTCCTTGGACAACACGTTGGCGTAGTGTGAGAATAGCATTTTCATATATAAATATATATATATATATATATATATATATATATATATATATATATATATATATATATATATATAGCAATTTCTGGGCCCTTACCCTTCATCAGGCAGGTTCACACCCAGGGCGTCAGAATCAAAAAATAGTCCTTATTTTATTTTTATTTTTCATTTTCTTCTTGTTCTGCAGCAGTGAAGAAGTTAATCTTTGGATTTACATTTAATATAGTACCCATAGACCGAAGAAATTTATATATATATATATATATATATATATATATATATATATATATATATATATATATATATATATATATATATATATATATATATATAATATATATATATATATATATATATATATATATATATATATATATATATGAAGATGAGTTGCTTTTTTTCATTTTATTGAAACTCACTTACACCCAGGTAATAATAAGTAATAATGATATTAGACATAATATATCTAATGTACTCCATATTTGTAGCTTTGAGAAAGGAATAAATGCTTCCGAAAGCTTAGCGAAGTAAATAAGAGTTTTTCTTATTCATTGAGCCCTAATACCTCTGGCTGTTACCCCAAAATATACTCTTGTTTATATATATATATATATATATATATATATATATTATATATATATATAAGTGAAGAAAATATCGGGGAAGCTGTCTGTAAGGTAGTGCTAGACACGTGTTTCGTGCTTATTAGCACATAACCAAGTTATTAGATGGGAAACTTTGAAGTTGAAAAAAAAAACACAAAGAGTTCACAGACCAGGGACCTGCTAGCACATTTGCGGTTTTTTGTCAGGAGACCCAGGGTGCCCTGGCAACAACCAATATCACCACGGAGGCTGCAATAGCACCTGCATGAAACCTCTAACCCCAAGGAATAAGACAAGACAAAGAAATAACGACAGGAAAATTTATAAAAAAGTGAAGAAAATATCGGGGAAGCTGTCTGTAAGGTAGTGCTAGACACGTGTTTCGTGCTTATTAGCACTCATCAGTAGCTTCAGCTCAGCACAGACAGCTTCCCCTGTGCTGAGCTGAAGCTACTGATGAGTGCTAATAAGCACGAAACACGTGTCTAGCACTACCTTACAGACAGCTTCCCCGATATTTTCTTCACTTTTTTATAAATTTTCCTGTCGTTATTCTGTGTCTTGTCTTATTCCTTGGGGTTAGAGGTTTCACGCAGGTGCTATTGCAGCCTCCGTGGTGATGTTGGTTGTTGCCCGGAAAACCCTGGGTCTCCTGACAAAAAACCGCAATGTGCTAGCAGGTCCCTGGTCTGTGAACTCTTTGTGTTTTTTTTTCAACTTCCAAGTTTCCCATCTAATAACTTGGTTATGTGCTACTGATGAGTGCTAATAAGCACGAAACACGTGTCTAGCACTACCTTACAGACAGCTTCCCCGATATTTTCTTCACTTTTTTATAAATTTTCCTGTCGTTATTTCTTTGTCCTGTATATATATATATATATATATATATATATATATATATATATATATATATATATATATATATACAGGGTTAGGCATTTGGTATCACCTATTTTCAAAAATCTGTTATAAGACCAAAAAACATTTTATTGAAACAGAATTATGAAAAATATATTTCTTCCAAAATACGTATTTTAAGTTCTTGGATGGTATTGGGACGCCTTTCATAAACCTTTTCCTTTAGGAAAAAATCAGGAGCCGTCAAATCGGGGGAATTAGCTGGCCACGTTAGGTCACCAAATTTTGATATCAAGCGACCGGGGAACATTTCTTGCAACAAAATTCGAGTTTGTCGTGCTGTATGTGCGGTAGCCCCATCTTGTTGGAACCAAATATGATTTTGTCCTAGTCTTCGCAATTCGGGCCGTAAAAATACCCGTAACATGTTAACGTAACGTTCGGAATTTATTGTAACAGTGTTGTTGTTTTCTTCAAAAAAATATGGCCCTATGATACCAAAAATTGAAACACCACACCATACGGTGACTTTTTCATCATGGAGGGGTCGTTCATGAAGCTGTTGCGGATTTACGTCGGACCAATAATGATAATTTTGCTTATTCACATATCCGCTTAAATGGAAGTGCGCTTCGTCTGACATCATCAAGAAATTTTTTAACTGGTTTTCATCATTTTCTAAAATTTGTAAAAATTGTCTACAGAAAGCAATACGAACTGGTTTGTCTCCTTCTTTTAACTTATGAACAACTTGGATTTTGTATGGGTGGAAGTGCAAATCAGAATGCAGAATTCTTCGCAATGTCCTTTTGGAAATGTGCAACGCAAGTGACTGCCTTGATGCAGATCGATTCGGACTTCTTATCACAGCTTGTCTTACCCGTTCAATATTTTCGGGTGTTGTGAGTGTACGTATACCGCCACGAAAATTTGATGCAACATTCCCTCTAACTTCAAAATCTCTTACCCACCTCATTATGGTTTGGCGTGTTGGAATTCTTCCGTGTCTTTCCACATTAAATTCGCGACGAAAATTTCTTTGCACTTGCACAACTGAATTACTTAATATGAATTGTTTTACGACATAAATTCGTTGATTTATCGGAAATTTGTCCATGACAAATTAAATTGCAACTATTGACATATACGACTGTGTCACTAAAATTGTCAAAAACAAATTATTATTTCCTCAGCGCACTATGATAAATAGATGAAACCAGATGCCTAACCCTGTATATATATATATATATATATATATATATATATATATATATATATATATATATATATATATATATATATAGTAAGTACTTAGGATTTCACGGATGTAGAAACCAGGGCCGTAACCAAGATTATATTTCGGGGGGGGGGGGGGGGGGTGTTAAATTCCTTGGAAGTTCATAAAAAGGAAATAAAAGGAGGCGAGTGGGAAGCAAAAAACCATTGCTCATCTATAAGTACACGTCTTTAATTTAAAATAAAATAACAGATTTTAACTAAGCACATGAAAAACTCACAGAGATATCGAAAAATAAAATAAACTTTGTAGTTAACTGTTATAAGTCTTAATACTTATGAGGCTATATAACAAAATCAATCTTTCTTTTTTCTTTGGAAAACATATCTAAGACCTCTCCATTGGGAATATCTATTTCTCGGTGTACACTCATTAGTGCTAGCCCAGTCATTCTACCTTCACTTGTTGAATTTCTCAGATATGTTTTCAATCTTCTCAATGTTGAAAATGATCGTTCCGGCGAAGCTGTTGATACCGGCAATGTAGCGAATACTTTTAGCAGAGCAAATACACTTGGGTATATCTATATTGCATTCATTCACTGCATTGAGAGCGTTTGTGGGTAGAGAGAGTGTGTGTCAGAAAAGATACTTAAAATAGCATATTATTTAACTTTTGAAAATCAAGGATTTAAACTGATAAGTGTAAAAATAAGAAAACTAAGTTTTGTACTATGAATTTTTTTATGTTTTCTCGCAAGTTTATGAACAAAAGATCAATTTAAGTACGGTATGTATTTTCCACACGCGTCTAATTAAATTTATTTTGCTGCTCATGTGGTCTTAGCTTTCTGCGCATTGGTCTTGTAGGTTATTCAATTTAATGTATATGTAATTCATTAAAATATCATGGTACTAAATATTTTATGATTTTTTAAAAAAATTTTCCTCCTAACCAATCATATGGCATCATTCTGCTGTATCCCATATAGGTTGTAAGTGCAAGATTTACATTGCAAAAAGCCATACTTCGTCCATCGGAACCATCATAATATTTATACACTTACGCGCATAGAACTTGACCAATCACACAATTTTGAAATCAAATACATTTTCTTAGAAACCAGTCATCACTTATCACTTGAATAAGAAAAACGACATCTCGATTGATATAGACCCACTGTAGTGGATATTAAACAGTCTTTCGTACAATATACTTTTTGTGATTAAACTCTGGTAAATGGTTGCTAAAAATTGCATTCGATTTCAAAAGTATGATGTGGGTCGATTTCTGTGCACGTAAGTTTACATATTAATACATACAATGTGTCCACGGATGGAGTTGATAAGGGGAAAATAATGTTTCCAAAAGTCATTCTTCATAAGAAGTCTGCCTGTCGAAAAAATAAGTTTACCATATAAAAATCTGAAATCAGATGTACAGGGTGTTTATTAAGAAAAATTAAAATGCTTTACGAAAGAAGTACAATTACTTAGTATTTTCAACAAAATGTTCGTAAAACAAAGTTTTTTATAATCCAAAATAAAGCCTTAATACAAATTTTGTAATAAAATTCAAATTTTTAAATTTAGAATAATAAGCGTTTTTTCTGCGACTATTGCAGCGTATTTTCGAAAATGTTCACAAAACAAGAGTGTACTTATTTAATACGGAGGGGTGGGAGGTAGCTATCTGGAATAAATTTAATAATCAGAATTTTGATATCAAAAGTTGGATTGAGGCGTTGTTTTGGATTACAAACAGCTTTGTTTTACGAACATTTTATTTAAAATCATAAATAATGGTGCTTCTCTCCTAAAGCATTTTCATTTTTCTTAATTTATTAACACCCTCTGCATCTGATCTTAGATTTTTATATCATGGCAAACATCAATTTTCGACAAGCAGAATTTTTTTTATAAAGAATGACTTTTGGTCGTAAAATAATAAAGAATTTTTGCTCTTGTCAACTCCGTCCGTCGACAAGTTTGATTCGATCGATCATTAATGCAAGCTTGTGGGCATACAGACCAAGGATGGCGCTCAACAACAATTTAGAAAGAGATGTGTTATTCGGTTTCTAGTCTGTATACTTTGTTAGCCTATGAACTAAGTAGCTTCACGAGCTATGTAGCCTGACTGGTTCGTGCTTGTGTGGGTCTGCGTATAAACATCCCACACCTCGCAAGTAGCGCGCGGTTGCCGGTAACTGTATTGTGAAGATGTAGTTGTACTACGAAACAGCTGTAACGCACTTTAAAAAAAAAATTTAGTACAAAAAACAAAGTAATAACGATTTGCATTAAGGTTGTATTTTTGCTATTTTTCATGGCGATGCTGAGTGCGAGTGTCGAGGTGCCTACGACGCTCGTCGACATTTCGGGGGGTGGGGGTGGGTTAAACCCCCTAATCCCCCCCCCCCCTGGGTACGGCCCTGTGTTTGCCAATGATGTACAAGGTGAGTTTTTTTCTAAATTGTTACGAAGCGATATCTCGAAAACGGTTTAATTTTATTTCATGAAATCTGGTGAGATAATAGGGTGACGGGGGGAGGGGGTATATTTAATCATAGTTTTGGTATTTACTCCGTCTCTCTATTTTGAGGAGTGGGTGGGAACTTTGTAATTTTAAACGGGACGATGTACTTTTGTTTATAAAATTAGAATCTACCTAATTGGTACGTACGTGTACAATTTTTTTTTGATTTGCTCTTTTTTTTACGGAATCATGATTATTAGTCTGTCATGCTTGAGAAGTTGTTCGAAATGTCCCCCTTAAACTTCCAAACACTTTCTCAGTCTTTTTCTAAATGAATTTCGTACCCGCTGTAACATTTCAAGGGTCACGAATCAGCAGGCGGATTCGGTCTTTATATCATCTACGGTTGTAGGTACAGTCACCATCATTTTGTCTTTTATAAAACCACACAGGAAAAAGTCAAGGGGATTAAAACCGGGGACCTAGAGAAATAATCGCTAAAACTTCAAAGTTCGCAACTGACTTGAGTAGAAATAACGCATTTCCATGGAAACAATTAATAATTCCGAAATAAGTGAACTTGATTTATTGGTAAAATTTATTTATTTTTTAAATTCAATCAAAATTTAGTTAACCATAATTCCGTAACCAAAAGTGTAAATAAAAAAAATTGTACCCCTACGTAGCTTTTGACGTAGATTCGAATTTTATAAACAAAAGTACAACATCCCATTTAAAATTACAAAAACACCCCCCACCTTCCAAAATATAGAGAGGGGGTAAATGTCAAAAATATGTTTAAGATTTATCCCTATCTCAATGTCAACTCACCAAAATTTCCTGAAAATATTTTAAACAAAAGCTTGTATCAAAAGAGGGTGTGTTTTTTCAATTTTGTTCAGTAATAGAAAATACTCCGTCTCTTTTCACCTTAAGTGTCTTTGCACCAAAAATTGTCTAACCATTTTATCTTCATATTTTCTTTTATTTTTAGGCTTTCTGATTAATTGAAGAGAAATATTTTTTATAATGGAAAAATAACTAGTATCCATAATAATAAAATTACCATATATGAGAATCAATTGAATTTATAAAGAAAAGATAGAAGAAAGAAAAAAAGATTGATGTCTGTTCCCTGGAATAAGTATTTAAATTGTCTGAACATTAATGGAATACATCCATAACCACTCTGTATCTATTTACTAATTTTTTATTTTTAGGTATAATTTACTTTTTTCTCTTCAGGTGTTAATATTATAACTAATTTTTCATTTTTAGGTATTAACTCTTTTTTAGGTATGCAAAATAATTTGGTATTAAATATAAGCGATACATTTTTAATTTTTAGCGATAAGTTTGGTTTTAGTCTTGCACATGCATTCTTTACTTTGTCATTGTCTGCGCAACAGTTACAAGATAAACTTTGCGCGTGTGTATGAATTTCTTGTTTCAAAAAAGTAATCACCCGCCCCTTTATCCCTACTACTTTAGGGTTTTCGTCTTTTAATCATTTCCTAAAAAGAAACACTTAAATATAACGCCAAAATGTTATACAAAAATTGTCATTTGTAGTTTACTAATTATTTTTTGGTTTTTAGGAAAAGAAGATAGGTACTTTTTTTTTAAACTAAGAACACACGTTGGGGGATTTTTTATTAATTAAATATCGATAACAATTATTGTTTTGGCTTTTCTACTTCACGTAATATTTAAAAAAATGTCCCAGGTCTTTTCTTGGTAGCTGTTTACTTTTCAGGTCTGGGTACGTAAAATTGTTAACTAGTAAGCGGCTGTCTGTTGTTGTCTCTGCTCGGGGCCGTACAACACTGATGATGGTCAAGGAAGGCCGAAACAGTTGCCGACGCCTTGGAGGAATACTAAAAAAGGTACTGTAAAATTATTTTCTTACGATGTGTTTGCACAGGATCCACTAAGGTGAACCTTGATCAATCGATGCATTTCTAAAATGGCACTACCTTCATATCATCAGTGTAATTTAATTTTGATTTTGCCCACGTGGAACCTGTGTACCAAACTAAATATACCAAAGTACTTGAAGGGTCAAGGGTCAAATACAAAATATGCCTAGTTAAATTTTATGTTTTATACGTGCAATGTGTTCTACATCTCGAGGGAACGCTTTTCGAGAGGGTCTGCCAGACTACTGCCAATCATGGCTGTCCTATCTTGTCAACGTTCTGTCGGGGAACAGTCTTTCAAGATGTAGAATACGGCCCTAGTGGTGAATTTAGGCACTACTAGCAATTACTATTTTTTTTTGAGCATATGGGGAATATCTTTCGGTAATTTTAATTATACAGAAAGAACGCTTGTAAAAAATTACTACAGATGATGTCTGCTATTATTAAAATGAGGACATTGCATCCTTCAACTGTTAATTTGGGGTTTTAAACGATTGTCTATTAACTCCTCTATTCTTTTTAGCTGTCTCAAAAATTCAGGGAATTTCCTGTTCTATCATAAAAACAACACCTTGAGAGTCCTGCTCTCGAAGTTGAGTGAAAATCTGATATACATACATATGTCCAATAGTGTGCTAACACCATTGTCACGTGAGGCTAACATCAACACTGATGCAAGCACTTGCATAGGTAAATATTTATTTAATAAAATATATTAGCATAAAGTTTAATACCTTAATTCCAGAGTCTCTTAAATGTTCTCTACATATGGAAAACTTTTTTATTATTAATTTTACGAAAAAAAGTTACTCCTTATAAGAGTTCTGTTTTCTGAGAAAAAATATTAACATTAATATTAACTAAGTATATATACAGGGCACGTTAGATATATCTGGCGAACCAGTTAAGGAATCGCTCTGAAAATTTGGTCGTTTACATAAACGAACATGCTCTACCTGTCTAAAATATTTTTGACAATGCAGTGTTGCCGCTTCTACTAAAAAGTAGTAGCAATTTTGATATTTTAAACCGAACACCAACCACGAGACTAAAAACTAAATTTTAATTTAAACGACTTTTCTTACAATTGATTTACTACAAAATTCTGGGATATTGCTTTAAAAAATGGCGGACGTAGCTGTAAACGTAAGTGGACAGATGGAAACACCTCCAGATCTGAAGAGAAACAGTAGTTTACCTAGGTGACCTATATTAATTTTTAAAATATTGTACTTTTATTAATATTTGAACTTCTGCTTAGTTTCCTGTAAATTCCAACACAAATACCTGACCCCAAAGAATGGATTCAGCAACAAAGACAGAATGTAAGGCCCTGGTTAGTTTTTGTACAAACATCAAATTTTAAGGTTCCTCCCTCGATACCTCGACTGGGAAAAAGAATCGTGAGAAAGGTAGAATATTTTCAAGCAAACTATTTATTTGTTTTCCTAGTATTAATTGTATATTGCTTGTAAGTAAATATCTGTTTATTAGAAATTTATATATGTCGTATCTTCTTCTAGTTCTATTAATTTTAATGTATGCTCTAAGTACATGAGAGAATATACCTAGGATATTTTTATTTCCATAAAATTCTTCAAAATTTCCAGTTCCCCCCGAGGGGCATTTAATACATTCGCTGCGACTTTGATGTGTAATAGCTCCGAAACCATTCACCCTGTATAACAGAATTTTTTACCGAAGCTAGTCGCACTATCCCTCCATTAACCGGGAGAAAGTTTTTGCGCTCCCTCTGACCGTTTTCTAGAAAAAAAATTGAAATGGTGAAAATGTCAAAGTCCATAACAACACACACACACATTTTCCTCGATTAAGGGGGGGTATATAGACGGATGGGCGGTCTTTAAAAAAGTAGCAAGTATGTATTTATATAAGGTTTTTAAAGGGGCTGAAATTTAACCGCCGAACTACTCGTTGAAGAATTGTTTGAAGGATTGTAGCTGGGGGCCCTGAAAAATTGACAATGAAGGAGGGGGCTCAATCGTGTGTTTGTCCCATAGTACATGTACCTAGAAAAATTAAAAAAAAGGTCTTAATGTGCTACAGCCCCATAGCCCCTCCAAGTGCCCCTTGACCTAAAGATTATTTAAAATAAGACTAATAGGAAAAATAATTATGTTCACAGCTTATTGCAGGAAGTACTTCTTCCAACATCTTTCTGGTTTTTCCCCAATTCCAACAAAATATTTGCTGTGATTCAGTCGGAATTGGGGAAAAACTAGAAAACTATTGGAAGAAGTACTTCCTGCAATAAAGTTACTATTCTTTTCTAATGGTTAATATGGAACAATGTAAAACCACTTTATCCAAGGGTATATTGTATGTATAAGGGAAATTTGTTTGTTGTATTTGTCATTCAATCTCTTAGGGATTAAAAGTGTCACTTTATTCTTTAAAAAGCAGAATTAAAAAAACACTTTTAATCCGTGAAGTACAGTAAAAGGTTTCTTTTAGAGTCACATCACCTTTAATTTTGTTGGCTATAGCAGGTACATTCTATTCTGACTATAAATTAAACAAAAGACATATGCAGAAGAAGCTGGTATTTTTTGGGAAATAGCTTTCATTAGCACAACAATATGGACTAGTAGCGGTATGTTCCATGCCTGTGTATTATCTGGTTGGGGCACATGGAGCCATGTTTTGGGTCATAGGTAAGAGAATAAGCCACTAGGTGAGTCTTTGACTATTATGGGCTTTAATTTGGAATACTGACATTCTGTAGCCCAATATGGAAGATCACTAAATAAAGAAGATACAGTACATCCATATATTAAATAAAAATATTTTTGTAGGTGCTTCTGTAGTGATAATAACTCTACATGCAGCATTCTACAATATAGAAGCATTGATAACAAATAGCGATGACGAATTTCAATTGCTCGAGGAGGTTTCAATTTTCTTGAATATATATCAATTTTTGTATATAAGAAAGGTTTTGTAACTATACTGATTTTTTTTACCTAAACTAAATGAATAAATATAATTATTACGGATTAAAATTGATTTTTATTGCCTTTTTAGAACAATAGGTATTAAGTTTTTACCCTATGTTTCTGATGCCTACTTAGATTTCTTGAAACAATAATTAAAGTTAATAATTTTGTTTAACTCGTATAATTTTGGGGAATCTCGCTTCGCTCGTCCCTCAAACATTACACTCGTTAAACAAAGTAACGCATTTCCTAACCGGTTATATAAGCAGCTATTCTGGTATTTTTTTCATACGGGGATAGTTTAAGAGTAAATAATTTTTGTTGGGTTAGGCCACAAAAGCGATGTGGAGGGTGTTCCTAAGTGAAATTTGTCGAAATCGGGGGATCGATAGGGGACTGAAGAACCTAATCAATCAGTCATGATCACCAAGATTCCCAGACTTAAATCCTCTTGATTTTTATTTCTGGGGACGCTTAAAGTCACTGGTTTATAAAACACCAGTAGAAAATGAAGAAGACCTAAAAAACCTAAGATGAAATTATTATAATGTAAAAAACCGAATAATCGGCGGCTTTCCAACAATAGGAAATACATCACCAACTGGTTACATAAATAGCTATCTTTATTTTGTGTGCTATAGTGATTCTCGGTAACATCTTAGATTTTAGACAATGGTCCATCTTTGTGTTACCTCTCTAGCTTTAGCCTGTAGCCTATATCCTACCCCCTAATATGAATTGTGTCCAAATAAACCTTTGTCTAAAACCCTTAAAGCCCATTTAGTAGGTTTGAGTGAAAAGCAAACATATTTTCATAATATGATAATGCATGCGAGAATCGTCATTTTCACTAAAATGTGTTTTAACGCCATTCCGACATGTTAAACGGGTAATAATAACTAATAAAAATAGTAATTAAAATTTATTAATTTATTATTCATCATCGATGTAAAAATCCGCACGTCTCTGGTCAAAAATCCAAAATCCCGTCGAAATGTAAGGCACAAGGAGTGTTGCGTATGTTTTATCAACTTTTTTTACCCAAGCTCGGCATCAATATAGTTTTTTTGCATAGACTCGAGAACAATTTTTTTGTCAAAATTTGTATCGATTGGAAAAACAAGTTACGATCACAAATCATTTTGTTTCCTGTGGTCGGCGGGCGAGGAGCTTCGCGCGCGTTCCTGGTGGAAGTTGTCCCGAGACAGCTTACGTCGTCATCAAGGGCTCCCCACTGGAATAGAATAGTCCGCGATAGTCTTCCCTGTTCTAATAATTTTGGAGTTCGGCTAAAAGCTTTCAAAACTGACGGTTTTATGAATAGACTCTGTCAGTTGTAGCGAATGTGTAGACGGCTACATAATTAATAGAATCGCAGGGGGGCTCGCGTTTCGTTCGTCCTAATATAAAGTTTTGCTCTGCTCCCAGATACCGTAAGTACCTTTTTATCGCTTTTGATTTTTATATGTATTTTTATGTATGTTACATATATCATAAACCATAGCTCGACCATAGAATTACGTAATTTTATTGCCGGCTAACGGTACCTATATGATTACGAAATTTGGGGTTATGCGCAGAAAAAAATGGGTTTGATCAGGGGTTATGTAAAAGAAGGGAACGTCCATGAACGCTAATGGTGCCCTCTTGCAGATACAGATGCTAGTTGTTTCGTGCAACGAAACATCAAATTTTGAGAGGGGAAATCTAAAGTTCAAAATTGTGGTGTGTGTATTTTGTCTGGTGTGAAAACAGACTAGTTTTTCCAAAATACATTTTTTTTAAGTTTATATTCAAACAATTTGAAGTTAAAAATGATGTATTTTTAGTTTTTAAGTTTTTTTTTGTTTTTAAAAGGACAATACAAGCATAGTGTCATAGTGTCAACTTTTGAAACATCTTACGTAAATTTTTAAATGGTTTTTCTTATTTTATTTTTTAAATTTATTTAAAGTATTGGCAAAAAGTTTATAAAAATGCATTAAGAAAGGGAATTCTCTCTATCTAAAAACTTTTGTCCGTAAATTTTCCCCATATAGGTCAGGCGCGGATTCAGGGGGGGAGGGAATGCAAGGGGCGCGTGCCCCCCTAGGCTCTTGTCCAAATAGGATTTCAATAGGGAATTTTATAAATAAAAAATATATCATAAATATTAACCATTCGTACATATTCTACTAAATAGTATAAACAAAAATTTGCCGTTTATGTAAGTTCTATAATATATAAATTATACTACAAAAATATGAATAACAGATCTATAATACGAATGTTATATAAAAAATACAAGCCTTTTTCGACTTTTTTGATTCGCATCGATGGTTTCTGAAAACATTCCTTACTAAAGAAAACAAATCATCAAACAGGTTTTTTTTCGGAAAACATCTTTTTTGAGAACAATTTTTTTGGAAAAACAGCTTTTTCGAAAACGGATTTACGAAACTTTTTGATAATATTTTCTGGAAAACCTATTTCGAAAGTAAATTTTTTAAAAATATCTTAACTGCTTTTTCATAAGATGCTCTTTTATAAACGGATTTATGAAATTCTCCAAAATACATATTTCGAAAGTACATTTTTTCAAAAAGTTTTTAAAAATGTTTTTTTTAAATAGATACAATTTTCGAAAATGTATTTTTTCGAAAACTGTATTAGGCTATGAACTCTACTACTCTACTGCCTTGGAAATTGGTAAATAAAAAAAGACGAAAAACGATCCTGAATAAACCTAAACGAACCTTTTTTTGAGGTTGATCAAGTTTCCTTAGGTTTGGTACATTGCTTTCTCGTAAATATATTTTTTCAAAAGCCGTTGCTTGAATAAATAATATTCGAAAAGTGTTTTGTGAAAAAAATTAATCTCGAAAAAGATATTCTCTAAAAAAATGTATTTTTGATAAGTGCTTGAAAAAATTTGAAAATTTGGCTTTCGAAAAATTGTACTTAAGTATATCCCTTCAAATGAGCAGAAGGCATAAATAAAAAAATGCTAGAATATTTACATTTTCATAATATTAATCAAACAGTTGGTCCTGTCGCGTGTACTGTTTTTTTAAACATTTTTTCGGTGTTAAATTAAGTAAATTTTATCGAAAAACAACTTTATCAAAATATGCTTATTGGGAAACGGATCTACAAAATTTTTTCGAAAATATCTTTTTCAAAAAGAATTTCAAAACTACAATTTCCGAAAATATAGTTTTCCAAAAATTAAATTATGAACTCTACTAGCGTAGAAAATGTCAATAAAAAAAGACAGAAAAAGGTCATGAACTAACATCAACGAACCATTTTGGTTTTTGGTCAGGTTTGCTTTCTTGTGTCTGCTGTTCCTCTGTAGTAAATTAATTTTTTAAAAAAGCGTTTTTTTTTAAGATATGAATATTCAAGGTCTTTTTCGAAACAATAAAAAAATGTACTTTCAAGAAATATGTTTTAAAAAAATGTAGTTTCGAATAGTATAAGAATTTGAAAAGTTGATTTAAAAAAAAACTGTGTTATCGAAAAAGTTCTGTTGTCGAAAAAATATATTTTCGAAAAAACGTGCTTTTAAAAAATGCGTTTTCGAAAAATGTTTGTATATCAGTCCAAATGGATAGAATGCACAAATAAAAAATGCTAGAATATTTGTAAGTTAAGATGACCAACCGTTCTGGTTTCGCAAGAACAGGTTTAGATTTTTCGTTCAGTATGAAATAGTGTTCATTTCTTAGAACCCCAAACAATAAAAAAATGTCGAACGGGAACTTGCGCC
This sequence comes from Philopedon plagiatum, assembly GCA_963971165.1. Classification (NCBI taxonomy): domain Eukaryota; kingdom Metazoa; phylum Arthropoda; class Insecta; order Coleoptera; family Curculionidae; genus Philopedon; species Philopedon plagiatum. The sequence continues at coordinate 25,051,172 of OZ020195.1, forward strand.
TCCTCTTGGCGAAATTCTAAATTTGCCCCTGATATAGAATAAAAGGGGAACTACTTTCCCCAAGATTGGGATATTTTATAATATTTAAAAACTTTTAATATGACTGTATAGATAAAGATATATTAGGTATAGGAAAAAATAAATATATTAGCACCTTTAAAAAAATCCTTAGGAACTAAAAATTTTTGTTAAACTTTTTAAACTTAAATTTGGTAGGTGGTGCATTTTTATTATTTTTTAAATCATCCATTTTAAATGGGAACAGAATACGGGTAAAGAATTTGTAACCACATAAAAAAATTTTTAATAAACTTTGCCTTTTAGTAAAATAAAATAAATTTTTAAAATGGCACACACCGCATATATCCTTACTAAATAAAATTTATTTAATAAATGTTTAGTTCCAAACATGAATAACTTGCTTTATAGTGCATATTATGGTTTTTTTACGTATATACATGTAGCTTAAATATAATTTTGCGACATAGAAAAAATAACAAGCGCTCCATTTTTAAATTTATTTCAAATTTAAATTCCGGAGAAAATTTTTTTGAGATTTTTTTTATGGATTTTTTGGCCCTTCATTTTTTAAGATAAAAATAAAAATACGCTCCGTAATAGGGGCCTCCAGTTTTATAATATGCTTAACTCTGTTGTTAGTAGTATCAGAGAATTGCACAGTTTGTCAAATATTAAAACCTGAATTTTTGAATTGCTGACGCACAACGCGTACAAAAAAAGTTTACATCTACATAAATAAAAGTTCTATAAACCATATGATTATTTTGTCTGTTCATCGTTCTTATACTGCCAGAACTACTGAACTACTTACGCTGAAATTTTTTGGTTTGCATAGGAATTTGCGAGTTTAAAAAGAAAATTAAAAGCGACTTCCAAAAATCGGAAAAGTTCACAAAAAAAAATTTTTTTGCAAAAGTTTACTTATACAACTAAAGGACTCATACTTTAAGTTGTGTAGGCATAAATAGGAAAAGTTCGATTTTATCTAGAAAAATATAGCGCAAATACAGTTTTTACCAAAAAACAGCATTTTTGGGACGTGGTTGTGATTAATATAGTGCATTTTTTTTAAAGCGGACCAAAGGATAGAGTAAAACTCTATGGTTTTACATGTGAAATTTTTAATCCCATGTTAGGTCCTGTTTTTTTAGAAGTATAGATATAAAACTTGACACAAGTGAATTTTAGAATCTTAAAATTATATTCATTTGACATTTATGCCATACTAAAAAATTAATACAGGAAAAGAGGTAATTAACAAACCAGTTTAAAAGTTTTGAGTATAGGGTTTAGGACGTACTGGGGAGTAGAAGTGTAGGTAGGTGTAGGGTGTAGGTGTTGTGATAAAATACTTCGGGAAGAGGTTCATAACTCCTACGTTTTCGATATACAGCAGGCGCGGCCCGTGAAATTTTAACGTTGTATATCTCTGTTGCTACTTATGGGACCCATGCCAAGTTCAGGTTTTTTAATAATGGCCCTACTAGGAATGTTTTGGCGAAGAAAAAAATATTTTGTAATTTGTGAAAAATAGTTGAATTTTTGAATTGACCCACCTGGGTAAAAAATTAAGACGCTTAGATATTTTATTTATTATTTTTTGTAAACAAATTTTACATCACTTTTTCGACAATTCTTAAATTCCAATATATTTAACCATTTCCATACCCTGTACACGTCAGGCGCGGCCCGTGAAATTTTAAAGTTGTATATCTCTGTTGCTACTTATGGGACCCATGCCAAGTTCAGGTTTTTTAATAGTAGCCCTACTAAGAATGTTTTGGCGAAAAAAAAAATATTTTGTAATTTGCGAAAAAAAGTTGAATTTTTGAATTGACCTACCTGGGTAAAAACTTAACACGCTTAGATATTTTATTTATTATTTTTTCTAAACAAATTTTACATCACTTTTTCGACAATTCTTAAATTTTAAGAGAAAAAAATGTGTTAGTAGAAAGTTAGAGTCATTTGAATTTTCTTAAAGCTAAAATATAATTTAACAAAAAATTCAAATGGTTATAACTTTCTACTAACACATTTTTTCCTCTTAAAATTTAAGAATTGTCGACAAAATGATGTAAAATTTGTTTAGAAAAAATAATAAATAAAATATCTAAGCGTGTTGATTTTTTACCCAGGTGGTTAAATTCAAAAATTCAACATTTTTTCGCAAATTTAAAAATAGTTTTTTTATTTACCAAAAAATTCTTAGTAGGCTCACTATTAAAAAACCTGAATTTGGCATGGGTCCCATAAGTAGCAACAGAGATATACAACTTTGAAGTTTCACGGGCCGCGCCTGATATACAGGGTGTCAAAATATTGTTGTTGTTGTTTTTTGGATTAGTGGCTCTGGTTGAAACCAAATGGCCAAGTGTCAAAATATATTTAATTATTTCTTTAAATATAAAATAGGTAGCTAAGCAACTAATGTAAAAAAAATTAATCATCAAATCAATTTTTACTTCAATTATAGGAAAAAAGCAAGCATTTTAAGTTTCTGTTGGTACAAATTTTTCTTGATTCTAATTGTTAATATACAAAAAATAATATATAGTAATAAAAAAAGCTGAATCTTTAGATTTCGTTTTTTGAAAACCGAGAAATATTAAAAAATCATAGTCAGCTATTTAAATTCCGGGGAAATATACCTACGTCAGCTGCTCATAAAAGGAACGTAAGTTCAGGCTTAAACGGAAACGATATTACCGAAGCTAAAATTAAACTGTATGATAGTTTATTAATAACATTACACGAAAACAATAGTCAGCTAACTGTATAGTGGGAGAAAGATATGAGTAGCGAGCTTGCTGAGAACCTATATACTCGAGGGCTGCGGTCTATAGTATTACATCAGCTGAAGGTTATTTCCTCGGGATACATTTAGCTAACTATTATTTTTATAGAGTATATATGTTACGCTCAATAGTCGAATTCGGGCAATGCCCGAAAAAAATACGCAGAACTAGTTTTGAGCAACGAATATTTCCCAAACCCGAAATTTTATTTTTATACGGTTATTGAGCATTACAAAATAAGCAGAACTAGTTTTGCGCAATTTGAAATGTACAAAACTAGTTCTGTACATTTCTGAATGGCCAGCACTAGTTATGCTTTTTTCATTTAATCAGCGCGAAGCGTCCGAATAAAATAAAGTTGGAAATGTTATTTAAATAATATATTTTATTTAAATACTGACAAATACAACAACAAATAAAACTTTATTCTTAGACAGATATTCAGTTAAGTTTAAAAAATTATTTATTTGAACAAGAGCTTGAATGAAGGCACTTAGAATTGCAGATGACATTCTTTTTTCGACAAGAACATGCTCTATTAATACACTTTTTACTGCACATACATGAAATAAAACCTTGTGTAGATCCAGAAATATCGGAGGATGCAGTTCTAAGTGATATTTCTTTGTCGCACAAACGAAATAAATTCAAAACAAAAAACAACAACATAACCCTACTCTTTATTTGGGTTTGGGAGTCTGTAAAACAAGCCTAACTAGTGCTGGCCATTCAGAAATGTACAGAACTAGTTTTGTACATTTCAAATTGCGCAAAACTAGTTCTGCTTATTTTGTAATGCTCAATAACCGTATAAAAATAAAATTTCGGGTTTGGGAAATATTCGTTGCTCAAAACTAGTTTTGCGTATTTTTTTCGGGCATTGCCCGAATTCGACTATTGAGCGTAACATATACATATATTAGACTAATGCATAATTGAATTTCAGCTTTGGTACTATTATACAAATACAAAAATTGAGTAATTGTTAGCTAGGATTTAACATCAGTTGGCGTTCAAATTTCGTTTTGCTAAAAATAAGAAAAATATACAAGCAAATTTACAGATATTATTGTTTGTAGTGAACGATAAATCATACCTAATAATTACTCAATCGTTGTATTTGTATAATAGTACCAAAACTGAAATTCAACTATGCATTAGTCTAATATATAGGGTGTTACGAAAATATGCTAAGAAATTTTAAGTGCAGATTCTACATCTAAAAATATGAAATTAAGTTTATATAAACATGGATCCTCAAACGCTTCTTTTTCGAGATACAGGGTGTTTAATATTTTCAGACCTCGAGTATTCCGAAGAGATAGGAGAACTATGCGAATACGATTTAGAGGCATTTCCGGCATCTACTATAAACTTAAATCAATAAGCACTGTTTCCTGAACAAAACATATGTTTAAAAAAATTCATTTTTAATTTTTTTGTAATTGTAAGAAATAAATTAATTTTTATCTCGAAAATGGTGCGTCAAAACGAAAAAGCTCAATATACACTTTTCACGCAGAATTAATTGGGCTTTAAGAGAACTATATCAATTTTGCAAAAAATCAGAGGCGGGCAATTGTTTTCGCTAAAAATAAAGACTTACCAGCAGGCACGCTACTGATGCAAGTACATTAGAAAATAAATTTTTGCACATAAAGGTACCCTTTGATTCCATACTGGCGTGTACTAAAATTCATGTCAATATCTTATCGCATTTTCGAGAAATTAAAAAGAAACATTTAAAAATTAAAATATTAAACACCGTGTAACTCGAAAAAAAAAGCGTTTGTGGAGCCATGTTTATATATACTTATTTTCATATTTTTGAATGTAGAATCTGCCGTTCAAATTTCTTATCTTTTTATAACACCCTGTATAGTGTCCGCCATTAAGTTGGCAGGGAAACATTTTTATTATTGATATTTTTAAAAAACTCTATTGGGGGTTTGTTTCTGCATGTCCGACCACCAAAAAATTTATTTTAACGCATGTCATGTGATCACTGGTTTGGCGGGAATTTAAAAGAAACTTGACGGTTTTATCGAAAAATGCGTCAAATTGAGAAGATATCGAAAATTTTTGTTAAGAAAAATTGTTCAGAATTTACCGATAGTCTCGTATAGGTAAACTGCGATTCAAACTAGAATGGTACAGGAGCGTCAACTTCCGATCCTCTAATAAGCAGTATAAGACCGAAATCAAAAAAATCTACGAAACCATTTAGTCAGGAGACATTAGGCATGTTTCTTCCTGACTAAATGGTTTCGTAGATTTTTTGATTTCGGATCGGATTTCGGTCTCATACTGCTTATTAGAGGATCGGAAGTTGACGCTCCTGTACCATTCTAGTTTGAATCGCAGTCTACCATGAACCATATTGAGAAAAATCTAAAAAATCCAAATTTTTAACCGTGGCATCGCTAGGAAAAATCATAAATTATTTTTTTACTTGAAAATAACTTAATTCAACTAAACTACATAGGTTTGTGTCAGAACTAATCAAATATTTGTGAAATAGACACTTTGCGGGAAATAAATTTAAAAAATACGGTCTGGTCGTGTCGCTATCTGTAGTCTTGCCTTGTATATTGTGCACATGAGCTTTTCCAAAATTTCGGACCGCCAATAAAATTTAGACGATCTAAGAATTACCATTCAAACCTAATAGTACCGTATTTTTCATAATTAAATTTAGTATTTGTTAGTAACGAAAGAATTTATGATTTTTCATACTTAGCGATGGTCTAGGGCTTGCAATCCCGGACGTATATTTGGATCTCGGGATTTTTGGGATCGAAGAAACAAAATTCCGGAATCCCGAGATTGATCCTCAAAAATTGTAATATTAATAAAAAGAAATTATTTTTATTTATAATATTAAAATTTTAATATGAAAACAAAACAAAATTTATGCACAGGACATATTATAAAGGTATAAGAAGTAAAAATAATTTGAATTCTTCTACATAAGTACTTAAATGAATCTTCCAGGATTGGCCATATCACGCGCTAGACCACGTTTCCAACGTAAAATGTCGATCCGATGGAACCGATCGGATGGAAGTTGTTAAAAACGAACCCCGTATTTATCGTCTATTTTTACAGCGGATCGACTAATCCAGATTTCAGTTCTCTAAAATTAAATAGGGAAAGAGCATAAAAAGAAAGAAATAAATATATTCTTATTTACTTTTAAAGCAACCGAAAATCGCGACAGCAATCAACAACATTCTTTCACGAGATAACAAGTGAATTTAGGTTTGATACATTTCCAATTATATACAAAAAAAATTGAAATACTAAATACAACAAATTTAAAGGTTATGTTTATCCACAAAAAGAACATCTGCTGAAGGGTTAACTGTCAGTTGAATCCATTATTTATTCCAATTCCGTTCCTATCGCCAAAAATAATATTCCATCCACTTCAGTCAACTCAAATCATAAAAGTTATAGAATTGACTTGAACCACCGCATCCGATCGAAAATTCAATTCTACCCGTTTTTAACGCAATTTTCGAGTGGATGCAGTTCCATCCGATGCGTTCGATCGCATCGAGAAGTCCCGTTGGAAACGTGGTCATATTGTTTTTAGGAAAAATACTGCAAATTATGCTAGCTTAAAGCGTTAATTTACTTAGGTTTTTTTGGATATATTTTATAACTTATTTATTCCGGGATTTAAGTGACTAATCGCGAGATTTTCCGGGACTAAATTTTTACCGGGATCCCGGGATTGCAAGCCCTAGGGTACGGTCACACATTATTTATATTTTTTTCTAAAAATTGGTACATGGGATCCTCGGTGCATTCTGAACAATTTTTCTTTAGAAAATTTTTCGATATCTTTTGACTCGTTTTTTTAGCTTCTATATCATTTGACTTTAAGCCTAAACTTACGCTCCTTTTATGAGCAGCTGACGTATATTCCCCCGGAATTTATATAGCTGACTATGATTTTATAATATTTCACAATTGCAAGAAACTAAATAAAAAGTTTCAGCTTTGGTAGTAGAAGAACTGCTTCTTTTACTTTTATATAACCGTGAAACAGTTCTTTCACTTTTTTAAATTTTTAATGGACTTTTAAGGCACCACCCAAGTTAGCTCCACCGCGGCCCGCGGGTGCGATAGCTGACGGTCGTTTCTTTGATTAGCAAAGTCATAACTACAATATATTGGTTAAGGATTGGTTAGAAAAAGCGGGTGCGAAATTTTCTGTAAAATAATTCGAGAGGAGTTATCTGAATTCACACCTTAGCGCATTACATCTTTTTGATTTTTTTTTCAGTAAAGTGTCCTATAATCTAATAATTTTCAAAATCTGTTTTATTTCAGAAAATATTATTAATTTTTGCGAACGAGTGATCAATTGAATTTTTTTTAATATATAATTAGTAGGTACCTGACATTGTGCTCACTATTTTTGCTTAATGTCCTAATAAGGTGAAGGAGGCCATCCCACCTAGTAAAGAGTCTGTCATTAAATTAAAAATGTAAAATATTGAGTTTTTTAGCCTGATTCTTATAAATCTCTTTGTATCTTAAGGTACTCCAATGCTAATGAAACTTAATTTTCACGTTCTTTTTGCATCTGACTTGCATGTAAATTTTATATTATTTATTCCGCACTCTGCCCCATCTCCTCTTCCTTCCTTTTTTTTTTATTTTGTACCATATAAAGCCTGTAAAAGAAAGTTTCACTTTTTTTTCTTTTTACAGGCGAACGCAATACGTACACTGAAATCGGCGGACGCGGACTTCTTCAGGTTCACACAACGGGCATTCTTGCGCTGACTGGTGTCTTGGTTGGGATGCCTTTGGACCATGCAGCAAACCGGGGTTAGGAACAACTAAAGGTGGGTGGACTTGTCCACCCACCGCAGGTATTAAACCGACCACGGACGGTTTAATACCTGCCCTGGTGGTCACAAGGCAGTAGTAGCACTTAAGTGTCTGTTGAGAATTTCCAGCCATAATCCGCCCCTTGCAGGATCAACATTGGAGACGGGCTCTAATTCAGTGCGCTTGGAGGAGACTCGGGTTGTCCAAATTTTCATGTTCTCATATTTTAATCATTTCGTTATGGGCTGACGAGAACATGGGAGCAGAGCAACCTCATCGCTGGAAAGGCCAACACCTAAATAATTATATGGTAAGTCTGATTTAAATGTATATATATATATATGAAACAACGAAGGTTCCTTGTTCCTCTGCTGATCAATCGGGCCAGCAGCAAGTTCTCTCATAACAACAGAATAGAATCTGTAAAAAGGGAAATCAATCTAAAACTATGTGAATAATAATCACAGGACCACAAATGGGAACCGAAAAAAGTCCTTTGGCGAGATTGATATCCTATATGTATTTTGGTGCGCTGATTACGAATCCGAGGTCCATATAACCCCAGCACGTCATGTTCAAGGTCATGTGAAGGTCAAATGCATATATTACGGAAAAACAGAAAATCTGACCACGGATTCGGAAAGAGCGGGAAATTTTACGTCCAAATATGTAGTTTTTATATTTCCAACATGACCCTCCAAGGTCATCTGGGGGTGAAATGGCTCACCGATAGACCAAATTCTTATTTCCCATATAGGTACAGCATCACAACTACAGACTTTTACGTACAACTTAGTCAGGTATCTTTAGGTTTTTTGACGCGCTGCTTACGAATCCGAGGTCCATATAATCGCAGCACGTCACTTTCAAGGTGATGATGTATATGGGAAATAAGAATTTCGTCTATCGGTGAGTCATTTCACCCCCAGATGACCTTGGAGGGTCATGTTGGAAAACTAAAAATTACATATTTGGACGTAAAATTTCCCGCTCTTTCCGAATCCGTGGTCAGATTTTCTGTTTTTCTATAATATATGCATTTGACCTTCAAATGACCTTGAAAGTGACGTGCTGGGGTTATATGGACCTCGGACTCGTAATCAGCGCACCAAAATACATATAGGATATCAATCTCGCCTAAGGACTTTTTCGGTTCCCATTTGTGTAATGAATCAAACAATAAAATATAACTAGTTAGCTAGTCGAAGCAGATTAGCGCTAATATTAAAAAGCTTATAACCAAGACAGAATAAATTCCTTTATTTCTTACATATATTTTCGGAACTGATCATTGTAATTTCTGTATCGTAATAAGATAATGAAAAAGGAAACCATTTTTAAGAGGAGTAATCGAGATTCATCCCTACTATTTTTGTTTTTGAACATAGTTGTCCAGGATTTTATATGTAAAAATTTTTCTTTAAATAAGTTAAAACCCCCTAACGCCACCAAAGGATAATTGTTAGTTGTGATCTTAACAAGATATTTTTTACACGTAATTAACGTATGTCCCATAAGTTTCGGGGAAAAATATTAATACCCATATTTTGCATTCTTTTAATTATTTATTAAATTGAATTATAAGTCGTTATTTCATTATTTATTGTTATTAAAACTGTACGTTTAAACTACAGATAAGGGTCCATGTTCTTCAGTAGCCACCTAGACTAACACCTTAAGAATAAAATTTGGTTAGATATTTTTAATGAAAAAAATTACTGATCAATTGTCAACCTCGGATACGACAGTGTTTATAGTTCTATTTCTTTTTGTTTCAGATTGCCTCACGCCGGGTTATTTTGATGATAGGATGAGCATGGATATAATACGTTATAAAAAAAATCATAATTTATTTTAAAATTAAGTTGCTAGCAGATCGCTATACGGAGCACCTGCGGTGCTCTTGACTCTAGGGCTTGTGAATATTGAGTGTGCCAATGCTTGATATTTTCAAGTTGTAAATTCAAAAGCCTGTAGATGATGCGTGTAATTATCGCTAAAATTAGATTCTCTTTCATATTTCATTGCCATTTGACTATTACGCGTAGCACCTACAGAACTCTTGACTCTAGGGCTTGGGAAAATTGAGTATGCAAATGCTTGATATTTTCAAGTTGTAGATTTAAGAGCCTGTACAACTGTACATGGTGCGTATAACTGTCTGTAAAATTAAATTCTCTTCCATTGCTAGTGGACTATTATGCGTAGCACCTATAGAACTCTTGATTCTAGGGTTTGGGAAAATTGAGTATGCGAATGCTTGATATTTTCAAGCTAAAGGCTCAAGAATCTGTAGATGGTGCGTACAGTTGTCTGTTAGTACCATTCTTGCCATATCCATCAAAAACGTGCAAACAGAAGTGAAATACGGATCGTGGGTGGTCAGTGAAGATTCTGCTCTTTAAGGGATTGCCTAAACATCGTCGAAGTTTAGAAGCGTGATAGAGTTAGCCTTTGAAGACCATCGGATGTCTGGAAAGGGCTTAGGCAACCGATTTGCCAGGGTACGTCGACATCCCTTTGTTCGAACCTTGGAGAGTAGAATCGTGAAGAAAGAAAATGATGTCGTCGGGCCAATGGAGGAAGATAAGGAGGTGAATAATTTTATTTATTTATTCATAACCGTTTTATTATTTTTGTTAGGTCAATATATAGAGACTCTAGAAAGTTCATATAATTTATTATGCTTTATTAATACGGTAATATTAATTTAGTGCTGATAAAATATGTTTATATGGGACGTTTTTAGGTTTTGGATTAAAAAACATACAGGGTGTCCGAAAAGTCTTAGTATTGGTAAAGATAGAGACACCAGATTTTAGGTGTAACTTATTGGATAATAAATGTACTTTTCTAAGTAATTTAACTTTTTCAACCCCCTTGAGTGTACCTAGGGAGTTGAGGTCAGTTTAAGTTCAACCCTATGCCGTGTTGTGCCTCATTTTAAAGGTCTTAAAAAATAGTCGAGGTCCGTATCTTAATTCATTTTTAAATACCAAGCCTATAAAAATTAAAAATCGCGAAAGAAATTAAAATTTAGGTACCTTCATTTTTCTTATTACTTTAAAAGTTGTTCAAACTGACCACCATGAACTTCTTGGCAGTAATAAAGTCGATTTTGGAACTCTGCCAAGAAGTAACACCTGCCATTCTCGAAAATGTGAGAAGTAAATTCCAAAATTGATTTTATTACTGCCAAGATGGTGGTCATTTTGAATAGCTTTTAAGGTAATAAGAGAAATAACGGTATTTATTTTTTTTTTAATTTAAGAATTTAAAAACGAATTATGATACGGACCTTAGGTTTGCTGTAAAAGGTTTCTTTTTTGAAGACCTTTAAAATAAAGTACCACACGGCATTGGGTTGAATTTAAAAAAATTTACCTCAGCTCCCTATCGTCACCCCTCAAGGGGGTGAAAAAAGTTATATCACATAAAAAAATAGATTTATTATCCAATAAAATACACTTAAAATTTGGTGTCTCTATCTTTACTAATAGCAAAGATATTTGCCCATACTAAGTCTATTTTTATTAAAAAATGCTTAGTTAGCCTATTTTATATTTTTCAATAAATACAACAAATAATTTCATTTGAAATGCCCACTAACAAAGCTAAAATCTTTAATTAAAAGAAAGAACATTTTAAAAAAATTCAATTATCTAGTTAATCTAGTTGGTTCGAAACATCTCGATTCGAATCTAGGTACATATTAACGTAGTAACGTATTAATAAACATCAAACATATTTTAAGACCGCTTTTATTTCAAATTTTTCACCGTTTTTAATAAATTTTTATCCAAAAATGGGAGATTTTGATGAAGATTTTATACCTACAGATATACCGGAAGGCAGTAATATAAATTTAAAATAAATAAATTATCTGTACGTGAATATTTATTTAATTTTTACTTTTCCTACGTAGGGAGGAAAAGTGCCCCTTTTAAACACAAAATTAGGGAGGAAAAGTAAATTTTCAATGAGGGCGTTAGAAAAATATGATCTACTTCATTATTTGGATCTGAAATAAGGAAAGAGACTAAATACATTTTTTTTTTGTATTTTTATTCTGAGTGCCTAAGTAGGTACATATATCTATACTTATTTTATACAAGTCAAAAGTAGTCTTGAGTACACGATATAATAAAACACCGGCTAATTGTGAATACCTACTCTGAATGAAAATATTCTTAAAATTAATTTTAAAATAAAAACACAAAGGGATAAAATAGATATTGTTCCACAAGCATTTCATTTTTTATACAAGGTAGTACATACACTACTCCAGTTAATTAACGCACCACAACGAATTTATCAAAATTTTGGTAGCAATTTTCTTTTGACCCCTTAATCCGACTGTAAAAACTTTCTTTTTAGGTTATAGGTTCATTCTTTAAGAAAGTAAGTATACCAGTATTGTTTGAAAAAATCAATTTTGTACAGAATACAGGGGTCTAACAAAAATGTTATTTTTCCCTAAAGTTGTAGCGCCCTATAGATTAGATCAGCCATAACTGCATTTACAACTAGACTGTAGCCTCATCTACTCTTAACATTTTTTTAATTCATTCTGATCTCTCAATTATTGAAGGAGATACAGGATTTTTTAAAGGGTGATATTTTTTACTTAATGTACTTTAAAAAATAACAACAAATAAAAATTACCGAATTATTTTATTAAGAAAATACAGCAATTATTATAAACCAATAAAATTTAAAGCAACACATTGAAGAACATAACTTAAAGATTAAAACATAACAGCTTAACGCCTACACATGCCTAATCTTATTCCATTTTGATCGAATCCATTCCAGATTTCAACAAGCCTCTGTCCTAAGTGTCCAAATTGTTTGGTGAAATTTTCGAAGTTCTTAGGCACCTACCAGGGATGTCCCATAGGTGTTAAACGGGATTTAAGTCCGGACTTCTTGCAAGTCCCACCAAACCCACGTCGCAAAAGCAATTTTTTGTTATTTTTCAAACACTTTAAGAAATCCTGTATCTCCTTCAATAATTGAGAGATTAGAGTGGATTAAAAAACCAAGTTGTAAATGTGAATCGCCGTTATGGCTGGTCTAATCTACAGGGCACTACAAACTTTAGGGAAAAAGCAACATTATTATTAAGCCCCTACAAAGGGCAAAGACTGATTGTTTTCAAACGATAATGGTATACTTACTTTCCTAAAGAATGAACCTATATCCTAAAAAAAGTTCTTTACAGTCGGATACGATTTTTGGCCAGATTTAATGTAAAAGAGTTCATTTTGGCATACAATGGTTGATTTCCTAGATACAGAGTGTCAAAGTTTTAATTTTGTTCTAGCCTTTTACATTATATCTCCAACTATTTTTGAGATAATTGTTATAACATTTGTACATGGCTTAATTTGAGCACTTTTTGATAAAATAGTATTAAAAACTTCCCAAATAATATACAGGGTAATATTTCTTCTGAGGTTTATAGTCTCTTTTACTCTGCTCCCGAATTTTTTTTTTACGATGAGACTTACTACTCTTAATGAAATAATTACCGATTGTAATACTTGTATCTAAATAATTTTTCCTTTGTTTCAGGAACCTATTAAAACAATGTGTAAACGAGGCGCGAAATTCTTTCAGGGTGGCATAGGATACAAAAACCAACCTTTTTAACACGATATTTTAAAAGGCAAACGTTCTATGTTTGATCATTTTTAGTCTAACGTACAAAAATGATGAAGTCGAGGACATTCAATCCATTTGATTCTTTTTAGTCTAACGTACAGAAAGAATAAAGTAGATTGATTATAAATCTTTTAGAATTTTTTATTTATTTGTAGTATACTTTGGAAGTTTGATTTCCTTTGACCTAAATACACACAATGTTTTAAAAGATTACGTCCTCTCGGTTTGTTCCTTTTTAGTCTAACGTACAGAAAGGTTGAAACTGATGACATCCAATCCGTTTGATCCCCTTTAGTCTAACGTACAAGATGGATGAAATAGATTGGTATCTTTTAAAATTTTTAATTGGTTTGTAGAATACTATTTGTATTTCTAGGTCTTATCAATTTCATTCTTTTTAGTCTAACGTACAGAAAGGATAAAATTGATGACCTTCAGTCGATTTGATCTCTTTTAGTCTAACGTACAAAAGGGCTGAAATTGATTGAATTCTGATTACATTTTAAAGAAAATACCTTAAGGTTGGTTTGCGTACTGTCCGACTGACGCTTTTAAAGGTTAATTGTTTCAAACGACAATTGTTTTTTGAAAATGCCATTAGAAGCTCAGGGGGGTGCGACCATGAAAGCTTAAAACCAGAATTCTAAATGTACGGGACACAAGCCTAGAGGATTAGAGCAACCTGCTGAATTTGTAAAGGTAAGATATTTGATGCTTATAGATGGTCTATTTCTACATCTGTTTTAAGTTTTTAAATCCAGCGAATTATGTCATTGCTGTGTTTTGATTCTTTTCAACATATTACAACATCTTATTTCCGATGAAGAAAGTTGCTGAATTTAAGAACACTCCTAAAAGAAGAAATTGACTGACTGACTGACTGACTGACTGACTGACTGACTGACGTGTCAACGCACAGCCCACACCGCTGGGTCTAGAAACTTGAAATTTTGCACAACTGATCATATGATCATTTCGTCATCTTTTAATGATGTTAAAATTGTATTCTAAATGTTTTTCTCTGTTGTTTCAGGTAAGTGGTTCCATGCGTTCCTTTTCCAATCATCTTTAAACATCTCATCGCGTGTGCGTGGAATATCTGTGATATGAAGTGACTCAGGATACGCCCTTGAGGTAGTGAACAATACCCCCATAGTCTTTTGTCTATGGTGGTTAGAAGCCTTAAAGATGAAGAGACTTGATGGTGAAGCCTTTGATGGTTTAGACTGTTTAGAGCCTTGATGATGAAGAGCTACGATGGTGCAGAGCATCATTATCATTTCTTATCCAATAGATAACTATTAAAAGGTATAACAGAAGATTTTATTTGGCTGTTACAGCAAGTATATTGTCGGTTTACAAGTAAAGCAGACTTACGTCCAGTTGCACAAACAGTTTAATCAAGAATTAAACTAATTGGACACTTAATGTGACAGCCCTTATGTTAATGTCTCTGTGACTCTTAATGTCAATGTCAATTAAAATTATTACTTGATTTATTACTCCCATTTGCACCGCAATATTTAAACCAGGTTTAGCTTAATCCACGTTTAGAATGTTTCCTTGGTGCCTTCGTCTTGCAGCAAAGTAATCACTCTAGACATGTTTTGGGTTAAACCAAATTTAAACACTGCGGTGCAAATGGGAATAAAAGTTTTGAGCAAAAGGCCGAGTAATTTTTTTTCGATTTTGACTTATTTAGTAACATTTAAAAAAAAAATAAGGTGAATTGTGGATGCAGTATCCATTGTTTATGCCCACAGACAGAGAATATGATATTTTGGAAATTAAAACAAATTACTTTTGAAAGTAGACTTTCTTGACATAATTAAATGTAAAGATTGAGATCCAATTTTCTCAAAACTACATTTTTATCTTGGTGTGTCTTGCTTGTTTGCCAATGATGTACAAGGCGAGTTTTTTTTCTAAATTGTTACGAAGCGATATCTCGAAAACGGTTTAATTTTTTTTCATGAAATCTGGTGAGATAATAGGGTGACGGGGGGGCATATTTAATCATATTTTTGGTATTTACTCCGTCTCTCTATTTTGAGGAGTGGGTGGGAACTTTGTAATTTTAAACGGGACGATGTACTTTTGTTTATAAAATTAGAATCTACGTAATAAACTACGTAGGTACGTGTACAATTTTTCTTTATTTGCTCTTTTTTTACGGAATCATGATTATTATTCTGTCATACTTGAGAAGTTGTTCGAAATGTCCCCCTTCAACTTCCAAACACTTTCTCAGTCTTTTTCTAAATGAATTTCGTACCCGCTGTAACATTTCAAGTGTCACTAATCAGCAGGCGGATTCGGTCTTTATATCATCTACGGTTGTAGGTAAAGTCACCGTCATTTTGTCTTTTATAAAACCCCACAGGAAAAAGTCAAGGGGGTTAAAACGGGGGGCCTAGACTAATACTCGTTAACACTTCAAAGTTCGCAACTGACTTTAGTAGAAATAACGCATTTCCATGGAAACAATTAATAATTCTGAAATAAGTGAACTTGATTTATTGGTAAAATTTATTTATTTTTTAAATTCAATCAAAATTTAGTTAACCATAATTCCGTAACCAAAAGAGTAAATAAAAAAAATTGCACGTAGCTTTTTACGTAGATTCGAATTTTATAAACAAAAGTACATCATCCCATTTAAAATTACAAAAACACCCCCCACCTTCCAAAATATAGAGAGGGGGTAAATGTCAAAAATATGTTTAAGGTTTATCCCTATCTTAATGTCAACTCACTAAAATTTCATGAAAATATTTTAAACAAAAGCTTGTATCAAAAGAGGGTGTTTTTCAATTTTCAATTTTGTTCAGTAATAGAAAATACTTCGTCTCTTTTCACCTTAAGTGTCTTTGCACCAAAAATTGTCTAACCATTTTATCTTGATATTTTCTTTTATTTTTAGGCTTTCTAAGATTAATTGAAGAGAAATGTTTTTTATAATGGAAAAATAACTAGTATCCATAATAATAAAATTACCATATATGAGAATCAATTGAATTTATAAAGAAAAGATAGCGAGATAGAAAAGATAGAAGAAAGAAAAAAAGATTGATATTTGTTCCCTGGAATAAGTATTTAAATTGTCTGAACGTTAATGGAATACATCCATAACCACTCTGTATCCATTTACTAATTTTTTATTTTTGGTATAATTTACTTTTTTCTCTTCAGGTGTTAATATTATAACTAATTTTTCATTTTTAGGTATTAACTCTTTTTTTAGGTATGCAAAATAATTTGGTATTAAATATAATACATTCATAACCACCCTGTATCTATTTACTAATTTTTTATTTTTAGGTATAATTTACTTTTTTCTCTTCAGGTGTTAATATTATAACTAATTTTTCATTTTTAGGTATTAACTCTTTTTTAGGTATGCAAAATAATTTGGTATTAAATATAAGCGATACATTTTTAATTTTTAGCGATAAGTTTGGTTTTAGTCTTGCACATGCATTCTTTACCTTGTCATTGTCTGCGCAACAGTTACAAGGTAAACTTTGCGCGTGTGCATGAATTTCTTGTTTCAAAAAAGTAATCACCCGCCCCTTTATCCCTACTACTTTAGGGTTTTCGTCTTTTAATCATTTCCTAAAAAACACTTAAATTTAACGCCGAAATGTTATACAAAAACTGTCATTTGTAGTTTACTAATTATTTTTTGGTTTTTAGGAAAAGAAGATACTTTTTTTTAAACTAAGAACACACGTTGGGGGATTTTTTATTAATTAAATATCGATAACAATTATTGTTTTGGCTTTGGTTTTTCTACTTCACCTAATATTTAAAAAAATGTCCCAGGTGTTTTCTTGGCAGCTGTTTACTTTTCAGGTCTGGGTACGTAAAATTGTTAACTAGTAAGCGGCTGTCTGTTGTTGTCCCTGCTCGGGGCCGTACAACACTGATGATGGTCAAGGAAGGCCGAAACAGTTGCCGACGCCTTGGAGGAATACTAAAAAAGGTACTGTAAAATTATTTTCTTACGATGTGTTTGCACAGGATCCACTAAGGTGAACCTTGATCAATCGATGCATTTCTAAAATGGCACTACCTTCATATCATCAGTGTAATTTAATTTTGATTTTGCCCACGTGGAACCTGTGTACCAAACTAAATATACCAAAGTACTTGAAGGGTCAAGGGTCCAATACAAAATATGCCTAGTTAAATTTTATGTTTTATACGTGCAATGTGTTCTACATCTCGAGGGAACGCTTTTCGAGAGGGTCTGCCAGACTACTGCCAATCATGGCTGTCCTATCTTGTCAACGTTCTGTCGGGGAGCAGTCTTTCAATATGTAGAATACGGCCCTAGTGGTGAATTTAGGCACTACTAGCAATTACTATTTTTTTTTGAGCATATGGGGAATATCTTTCGGTAATTTTAATTATACAGAAAGAACGCTTGTAAAAAATTACTACAGATGATGGCTGCTATTATTAAAATGAGGACATTGCATCCTTCAACTGTTAATTTGGGGTTTTAAACGATTGTCTATCAACTCCTCTATTCTTTTTAGCTGTCTCAAAAATTCAGGGAATTTCCTGTTCTATCATAAAAACAACACCTTGAGAGTCCTGATCTCGAAGTTGAATGAAAATCTGATATATATATATATATATATATATATATATATATATATATATATATATATATATATATATATATATATATATATATATATATATACATATGTCCAATAGTGTGCTAACACCATTGTCACGTGAGGCTAACATCAACACTGATGCAAGCACTTGCATAGGTAAATATTTATTTAATAAAATATATTAGCATAAAGTTAAGATCTTAATTACAGAGTCTCTTAAATGTTCTCTACATATGGAAAACTTTTTTATTATTAATTTTACGAAAAAAAGTTACTCCTTATAAGAGTTCTGTTTTCTGAGAAAAAATATTAACATTAATATTAACTAAGTATATATACAGGGTACGTTAGATATATCTGGTGAACCAGTTAAGGAATCGCTCTGAAAATTTGGTCGTTTACATAAACCTGTCTAAAATATTTTTGGCAATGCAGTGTTGCCGCTTCTACTAAAAAGTAGTAGCAATTTTGATATTTTAAACCGAACACCCTGTATGTTATTTCATTTTCAAAACCCCTATTAATTTCTTAACAACTTCCTTTAATATCGTTTTATACTTATCTCTTACCGTTTCTAAAATAAGAATTAATTTCCAATTTTTTTGGTGGAAAAAGTTAGCTTAAAAAATACTGATATTTTTGAACTCTAAAATATTTAATTAAGAAATTTTGATGAAGAGTTAAATTATACCGGGGGACTTTTTGCTCTATGCCCAAATCTTAGTTGCAGTATACAGGGTGGTTTTAAAATACAGTTAGTTTGGTTACTTGACAAAGTGACCATAAGTAATTTTTTTAAATGTAACACCTTGTATATTATTACTGATTTGAAAAACTTCAGGGCATTAAACTTTATATATGTTCTGGCGTAATTTTATCACTTTGTCCAAATAAAATAAATTCATAAGAACTGCATTTGAATAGTTTTATTCCATGATTTTTAACGGTATTTATCACTTGTATCAGTAATACTTAATAAAATATTAAAACGGTAACGAAAGTGACATGACTTTTATATCAAACAATTGTTTGTCATGGAATACTTACTAAAATCCGTATGGAAATTAAATTGTTGAGAAAATTTTACAAATAATGGCTTATAAGTCAGAAACTTGACTAGTTACCTAGGCATAGGTACAATTATTGACAAAAATAAAGAGCAAAAAGTAGCTTTTCAAATCAGTAATAATATACAGAGTGTTACATTTAAAAAAATATACTTATGGCCACTTTTTCAAGTAATCAAAATAACTGTATTTTTAAACCACCCTGTATACTGCAACTAAGATTTGGGCATAGGATAAAAAGCCCCTTGTTATTATTTAACTCTCCACAAAATTTTAGGGTCCTAACATTTTAAAGTTTAAAAATATCAGCATTTTTTAAGGTAACGTTTTCCGCCAAAGAAATTGAAAAGTAATTATTATTTCAGAAACTGTAAGAGATAAGTTTAAAACAATGTTAAGGGAAGGTGTTAAGAAATTAATAGTGGTTTTGAAAATGAAGTCATATACAGGGTGTTCTATTTAAAATATCAAAGTTGTTACTACTTTTTGGTAGAAGCGGCACCACTGCATTGTTAAAATATTTTAGTCAGGTAGAGCAAATTCGATTATGTACACGACCAAATTTTCAGAATGATTCGTTGGCTGGTTGACCAGATACGTCTAACGTACCATCCACCCTGGATCACCCTGTATACAGAGTAACTACTAAACGGGAAAAAATCCGAAACTGTCCCAAGAGAGGAGCTTAAAGGTTTATTTTGGAGCAAAATATAATAAGTAAATGTTATTTAGAATTAAAAATTATGTTGTAAGTTTAGACTCGAGGCGACGTATTAACAAAAAACGTTTCCTACTGCTCTTAATTATTATGATAATCAATCACATGATAGTTTCATCATCTTGTAATAATGTTAAAATTTGTTTTTTCAGGTTTGCTGCACCTTAAGAGTCCTAATCTCGAAGTTGAGTGAACATCTGATCTACATATCTACATACATCTATCCAATAATGTGCCACCATTGTCACATGACGCTAACATCAACAGAAGTGCAAGCACTTAGGTAAATATTTATAAAAAAATATATTAGCATAAAGTTAAGACCTTAATTACAGTGTGTCTAAAATTTTCTCTACAAATGGAAAAGTTTTTTATTATTGTTAATTTTACGAAAAAATGTTACTCCATATACAGAGTTCCGTTTTCTGAGAAAATAATATTAACATAGTAAGTAAGTAAAAAAATTTAATGATCTAATACAAAATGTGCCTGTGACATTTTATGTTTTATGAGAAAGACGTGCAATGTATTTTATTTTATATCTTGAGGGGACGCTTTCCGAGAGAAGAGACTGCAGCCAAACATGACTGTCCTACCTTGACAACGTCCTGTCGGGGAGCAGTATCTCAATATGTAGAATTTAGTGGTGAATTTAGGCACTTCTAGCAATGACTATTTTTTTTTCGAGTATATGGATTTCTGAATATGTTACGGCAATTTTAATTATACAGAAAGAAAGCTTTTCAAAAATTACAACAGATGGCTGCTATTATTAAAATGAGGACGTTGTACCCTTCAGTTGTTAATTTTGGGTTTTAACGGTTGCCTACTAAGACCGCTTTTACTTTTAGCTATCTCAAAAATTCAGAGCATTTTCTGTTCTATCATAAAAACAACACATTGAGAGTGCAGATCTCGAAGTTGAATGAAAATCTGATCTACATATCTAATAATGTGCTGACACCATTTTCACCTGAAGCTAACATCAACACTATTGCAAGCACCTAGGTAAATATTTATTTTTAAAAACACATTAGCATAAAGATAACCTTAATAATTACAGTGTGTCTAAAATGCACTCTAATATGGAAAACTTTTTTATTATTTATTTCACGAAAAAAAGTTACTCATAAAAGTTCTGCTTTCTGAGAAAATATTTATTAACGTATTCAACTTAGAGATATTATATACAGAGTGGCCACTAAACGGAAAGCATCCAAAACTGTCTAAACTGCTAAGCGCAGAGGTCGCTACTGCTGCATGTGCCTCACTCAAACGTCAATAATTGTACGTTAAAGGTTATGTTTCTGCCAATTTGTTTGACTTTTACTGTTAAATTCATGTTGTTCAGTTAAAAGTGATGCTTCCCCTAGCTGTAAGCAGTAAAATAACCACACTGCCTGACACATGCAGCAGTGACGCCACTCTGTGGAATAATTTGACAGTCAACCATCCCATTAGCTTATTTCATAATAATCCTAATTCATTGTGTAAGTCCTAGAAAGTTCCACTGCTTTCTCTCCATAGTTTTAGCTCAGGCTTATTGCTTAGGGTTGTTCAGATAGCTTTTTGTTGGCCCTCAGGCCAACATAACAGAATAAATAAATCCACAAGATTACGATTCATATTAGCACTTTTATTAGTTTAACAGTCTTTAAAACAGTAAAAAAAAATTCAAATAAAAGAAGTCAAGCTGCCTGCTCGGGAACACCGGCAACTGTAGAATATTTTAAAACTAAAATAAATATTACACGAATATATACCTACAATGGCTGTTGGGCTGAATCAAAATAAATTTAAAATTATTAGTATACATTAGGGGTGACCATTTACCATAGAAGAGTTTTAACTTTTAATATTAAAGCCAAGATATTACTATCCGAACTTGTGCCAATTTTTCATTGGAGACTAAATCATTTTTCTTTGTTTAAACTTTTTTTCTTAAAACTTTTACACGATATTATTATTCTTATTGAAATAATGTTGAACAACTTTATTAATGTAAAACATTAAATAGGTACTCTTAAGGCCTGTCCTCACTTGCTACTCAACATTGTTACCAACAAAGTTATTCAACATGTTGTCGAACCGGTTGGTGAGCGGTAAACCTCAAAGAATGTTGGAAACAGTATTTTGGTCACATGTTGCGGCTGCGTTCACATTAACGTTTTTGCATTTAATAGCAAGGAAGTTTGTCTCCGTTGTTTTATCTAGACAAGAGACGAACATTCTTTGCGTTGGACATGTTGGAATGGACTGTTGCAGTCCGAATACTTAATAAGGACGTCTAAATGTTGTCAACAAGTTATAAAAACATGTTTCCGTAACAGGTTTCTATAACATGTTACTAAGTGTGGACAGGCCTTTAGATTCTAAAAGTTAATCTAACACTTTTTAAAAATATTATAAATAACATTACTGTAATATGCTATATCAACGAATTCAAGTATGTCTGTATGGATGTACTATGGTTTAGGAACTGTTAAAGCAAGTTTCCTGGTTGTTTCTGCAACCATAAAATCATCGCATTTGATGCAATTCTTTTTTGACACCACGGATGATTTGCTCAGTGGCGCAGCCACGGGGGGTTTTGGTGTTAACCCCCCCCCCCCCCAAAGGCCTAAAGATTATACAATACCCATTTCCCAAATTCACGAAAATTCAATTTCAATTCTCAATTTTACTCATTGTCTTTTTTGTCAGCACCCCCCCCCCCCCCAGAGCGTATTCCTGGCTGCGCTGCTGGATTTGCTTACCAGTTAATTTTGAAAATATCCCCTCCCCAACTGTTGTTGCTCAGGTTGGGTTATTCCTATAAGAACCAATGATTTTCTAGTGGAGACACATAGAAAACATTTAATTTATTAGAGAAATAAAAAGGTTATTTTGTGCTTTTCTATTAAAACCTCGCGCACAAAAATTCGACAGACTTATCGGATTTTTACCGGGAGCGGTTTTAGGGGAAAATTACAAATCAAATTTTGATTTTTTAAAGAATTGTAAGTATTTTTATGGATTTATACTAAAAAGTTCGTAGAGAACAACTCGAGCAATAGAAATGCTTAAAAAAAACAAAATAGTAGCAATGAGAGTCGATACCCTTAACAAAGACTACCATAACACATACTACACGGACAGTAAAGACTAATTTGTTCGTATAAAACAATAGTAAATGGTCATTCCCTAGGAATATATTTACATAAAATAACATTTTTAACAAAGAATAGATACTGTACTATAAATATTTTATGGCAACGAATAATAATAATAATTAACTATATTCGAGACAAATTGTCATGGCAGGAAGAACATGTTTTCTTTACGAAATACAGGGTGGTTAAAATTACTTGATTTTTAGTCTAGTCATACTTTCATTAAATCTCTCTTTTATTATAGTTGAAAAATTTTTAATTTAGATAGATATTAATATTTTATTTAACAAAAAATGAAATAAGCTTTATAGAGTGCTGAGTTTAAGAGCTATTTAATACTATTTATGTAACCAGTTAGGAAATGCTTGGCTTTGTTTAAGAGTGTAATGTTTGAGGGATGAGCGAAGCGAGATCCCTCAAAATTATATGAGTTAAAGAAAATTGCATTTCCTAACGTGTTTCATGCAAGATTTTTTCTAATTTTGACAAAAATATTTGAATAAAATTATTAATTTTAATTATTGTATCAAACGCTGAAGTAGAGACGAAGATATTTTTATTTCATCTAGTAGTTTCCTAGTAGATAGTTGTCTGGGTTGTCATGATGTCGTTTTTAAGTTATTTGTAAATAAGTGTCGCGTCACAAATTAAATTTTTTCTTTTAAAAATATTGAAAATATCCGATTAGGAGACCCCTAGTGATATTGAAGAGGCAGCTTAAAACGCGTTATCTTCCGTTGTAACGGAGAAGTCGACAGAGAAATACAAAATATGATTTTTTGTGTTTAATTTTTTCCTAACTAGATATGAAATTAATATTTCGTCACTAGTTAGGAAATATTTTACTTTTGGTAACTAGCTACGAAAAGTAAGATGTTTCAGAACTGTCATCGGTTTTGAAAAGTGTAACTTTATATACACGGTGATTCAGAAATAAGTACCGAAAATTTAAAGACAGATTTAGGGGGAATATGAAAAAAAGCTAAATGAAATTTTTATCTAAATCTCACTGTTTAGAATATACAGATGTGTGACACAAAGAACATTTTATTATGTAATATTTGCTAGTAACCAGGTTTCTATTTGAATTTTGACAACCAGATTAATGCAGTATATGCGATTAAACGATCAAAATCAGGAAAACCAGCGACATACATACTTGGACTGCTGATATTTCATAAAATACATAGGTTGCGCAGAACTATTTAACTCCACTATGGGCGAAATCTCTGCCACAGGAACGCATGCGCAGTATACGAATAGCCTTGTTCCCGAATTCATCAACGACAAACCGATTCCAGTCGGTCAGCGCGCTCTCCTTGTTTGGATAACGTAGTTAAAAAAGGATAGTATTCTTAACCACGAGACGGGTTCGTCCGCCAGTAAATTCAAATAAACACAGCTTTATCTATGCAACGAACAAATCTAGATTCAGGAACGGAGCAGCAGCCGAAGTCCGTCCTCGGCCTGCTTCGGTTAGCTTCGTACGGGCTGCTTGCGTGGGCCAGTGTTGTCAGATTTCGGTTATTTCTCCCGATCCCATGAATCAAGTACCAAATCTCACGATTTTTACCTTTATAGAAATATCAATCTGCGAATCTCACGACATTGATCTTTGCAAATTGCAATTTGATTGCAATTGAGGTTTGAAACTCTGTTTCTATTTTCACATTGCACTTTCTCAATATACGTAGTTCAAATAGTTCCAATATAATCCAAATGAAATCCAAAATCTGAATAACGAATGGCGAATGTCAAGATCCCACTAAACAATTTTGATAACGATACCTTGTTGTTTTGGGAAAAAATTCATTAGTAAAAATCTCGGATGACTCTCTAAAATTTGCGGGTCGTTAGATTTGTTTTTCAGATTTTTTGCTTACCACACTCGAAAGCAGCAGTAGAGAGAACATTTTTTCACATTTGTTTAATAAAAACTCAACTACCTACGCAACAAACCTAAAGTGAAAACAATAAAAGGCATTTTATATACCAAAAGTTTGTCAAGAGACAAAAATTGCTACGATTTTTGTATCACAAATAATACGATTAAAAGTTAGGTTGTGGTCACGTATTTTATTCAGATAAAAATAAGATGGAAACTCCAGATGAATAACTTCTTTCTTTTTCTTTGTTTTGTGTTAGTTTTACACTTTTATTTATAAAAAAATATATTTCGTTTTTTATAGCACAAAGTGATAGATATTTGTTTAAGTTTGTAAATTTGTTTACTAATATTTTGATATCGTAAAATTTTTTTCAGTTTTATTAAAATAAATGATAGTAGAATAAGATTATTTAATCCTATTATTTTTACTTCCGGTGCAATCATTACAGGCTCGCGATTTATCACGAATTTCGGCGGTTAAGTCGCAAGTCGCAAGCACTCTCAAGTTTTTTTTTAATGACTTCTGGCAACACTGCAGGTAGCGTCAGCGCGTCTCCCTAAAGCAGTGTTGCCACGACACGGCAATTGCCGTGTTTTTACGGCTTTTCAAACCGAAGGTCAGTACGGCCACGAGCTTACTGTACTGCCGCGCATATAGAAACACGACTTTTTCGTTTAAAAACTCCAAACGCATACTTGGCCATTTATGCACGACAAAGGCTAAATATGAAGGTAAAAAAATGAGAAGCATTTTAAAAAATGGAGGGATTTGTTCATTCAGAATTGTTAATATATTTTAATTTTAAGGAAAGCTGTCAACAGTTTCATGAATATGCTAAAAATGACAAAGGTATTTTAACTGCCGCTGAGTGGAACAAAAATACGTGTTTAAATTTAAACCGTGAATAAAAAATCTCTTCCTTTGCCACGGCTTTTATTTCCTGTCGGTTGGCAACACTGCGCTAAATGCTATAGCGTGTTGGCGTGGCTGGTGCTCGTGTCTCGTGTCGTTTTTTTTAGTATCATTCTGGAATTAGTAAAGGGTGTATCGAAGGCATGTCTCAATTTGGCGTCACGAAAAAACCGTGTCGCCGTATTTCCACGTAAACATAATATTTACTGTGTTGAATCTAGACTGTAAAAGGGTTCTTGGCGGTATGTCGGCCTTTTCGCTGATGGAAATCTGCTAGCAACCTTTATTTCGCTTTGCGATTGCCGGATCCACACAGCAGGCTTTCACAGTTTTAATTTACGCGGGTAACATCCATATCTTTATGAAAAATATTTTTTAAGTTTTCGACCTATTACCATAAGTATTTCTACATGGACATCGGCGTATTAAACTAAAAATTTACTAAATCTTTCATAAATATGTGTTCTATGTGAACTGATATACCTACCACCATACACAAATATTAAGACCCGTCCTGTAACCTTTTAACTGCGCATGCGTTCCTGTGGCACTGCGCGCGTCCGTAAAGGAGTCATTCTTGGTTCAAGCAATATTGGTCCGTTTTAATCTGTATGTCGCTGAGGAAAACTCGCTTTAAACTACTTCAACGCTTTAATTCGAATAAATCTCGAAACGATACCTCCTATGAAAAAATCTTAATAGTAATAGTTTTAGTAAATAAACCAGGATATTAAAAATAATAATAAAAACAGGTAATGTAGTGGGTGAAGAAGAAATATGATCATAAATGTAGTTTCGATACTTATTTATGAATCACTCTGTATATGTCAAAATTAGAAAGTTAATCTTTTAGCCATGCCATTTTAGACATTCGTAAAGAAGATCATGTGATATACTTAATCACTTGTCATGTAAATTCACGTGACTTTATTTCCAAATGTCAAATAGTTAATCATTCCAACAAACCTGAAATACAAAATTAAACACTGGAATTCACTAAAAAGGTTTAATATTTAGTACTGGTTTAAATTAAGATTGATCAGTTAAGTTTTGACAGGTGTTTATCCTGTCGTTGTTACGAAGTCATTAATAAAAACTTTTAAGTTATTGTAATATTATGGGGATTTGCTTTGTTTCCAAATGATTTGTATCTTGCAACTTGCTAAAAATAATTTAGTCCTATTAGTGGAATGCATACTTACATTGCCCTTTTCTTTATAAATTTGCAAAAACACGCAGAAATAAATTAAGAGTACAACCCTTAGTTGTCTTACACCCTTACGCTTAGTGAATACCAGAGTAAAATTTTAATTTTAATGAAAATTATAAACCATCGCAATTGGTTTAATTGTCCTATTAATTAAAACCACCCTGTGTAATATTTAAATAATATTCGCCTAAAATACTTTGCTATGTTCAAATTAAAAGCTAATATAACGGCACCTCAATATGAGGCATGGGTAAAACAATTTGTACATTTATTGTTTTGGCAGTTTAAACAATAATACCACTTTGAACAGGCGTTAGTCATATAAAAAAGGTCTTAATCACAGAAGGGAACGAGGAAAGGCACTGGTTCAGTAAATATACTAGAACAATTTTGGTAGTTATTTACTTCAAATCCAATTACACAGATCTCCAGTGATTTTGATTCTAATTCTACTGCTCTGATAACGAAAATAATGTCTAATCTATCCTGTTGCGCCCAGATTTTTCAGAAAATATTGGGAAAGGTTTTTTGGGTATAATAATTTAAAAGTGCATTTTCTTTTTTCACCTTTAAATTACTTCAAATCTTTCTGCAGGTAACGAGCAAGGTGAACGGTTCCAACAAGACATAAGGAATGGAGTGGCGTTATCGAGGACGATGGAGTGTGCCTACCCTAGAGATTTGGTGAAAAGAAGTTTTCAGACAAGACGGCGTGACACCGTCTCATTTTTAATTTTTCTACTTTTTGTATTGATTTTATAGTTATCAATAAATATTTTTAAAAAATATCATTTTTGTACTGCTAAATTCTGAAAAGCCCCCTATAGCTCATAATCCCTGATCTAAAAGAGATAGCACATAGATACCAGCCTCAAGAAAAGTCAAAAATCACATTACACACAAAACAGATCGAGGGTAGCATTTTTCTTTTTATAATATTATTATAGTTATTTGCTATAATATAAAGAACCAATGCCTAAAGTATATTTACTTAATTCACTGGCTTTCGCCTGCGACTTCGTTCGCGGTATAACAATTCTACTCCATTACACACTTTGAACCCCCATTTCACCCCCTTAGTGGTTGATTTATTAAAAGCTGTAAAATACGTGTTTCAACATTTATTTTTGGAATACTTCTATAAAGTTTCGACTTAATAGGATCATCTCATATTTTTTCTCCGTACCCCTATTTCACCCCCTTAATGATTAAATTTTGAAAATCTCTTCCTCAGTGGATGCTTACGTTATATAAGAAATCTCTCCGCAAAATTTTAAGTTTATAGACCCAGCGGTGTGGACTGTGCGTTGATATGTCAGTCAATCAATCAGTCAGTGAGTCTAGTCAATCAGTCAGTTTCTTCTTTTATATATTTTAGAGATAAATGAAATAAAAATTTTATTTTATATTTTTCCTTTAAAACCGTGCTGTAAAAATTTGATAGACGTCTCGAATTTTTGCTTGGCGCAGTTTAAAAGGAAAAGTATAGGATTAAATTTTAATTTTTTTCATGAACTAACGTCTTTTTTATATTTTTACACTTCAGTAATTGGTTCTTAATATTATAGCAAAGAATTAAACCACAACATTCTTTAGAAAATCGTAGTCAAGACATAAAGTGGAATAACTTTCCGACGTTTCGCTTTCGATTGCACGAGGCATTTTCAGAGATTCACTTTGCGAAATCAAACCACTGAATGTGCTTATTCAGAGTGAAAAATGTAATAACTGGTTTTTCCAAAGTAGACTGACTTTTTAACCCTCGAACCACTTTCATCCGTAATTGAAAAGGATTTGAAGTAAATATTGTAAAATCTCACCCAAATGGAAACCGGTAAATATAAAGTAAACCAGAAATGTCTCACTGTTATGGACAAGTTTTAAAATGGTCCCAAGAAACTGCATTCGTATCGCGTGAATATTTTATAATATTCGATTGGTGTAAACACATCATTTTAAAACATATTTTAATTTTTTTGGCAAAGAAACGTACATTTACTGTTGTAATAACGGGTTTATGCTTAATGAGAAAAAATTTTAGTCCTATTATCTGTAAATTATTCAGAGTATAGCCGGTCCGTCCTAAGCTTTTCGCTTTCCACTTAAAAGCAGCTGCAATAATCAATGTGCCTTTTATTCCAATGAGCAACTTTGTAAATTGAATCTTACAATAATTAACTTTATTATTAGATATTATGGGATTATGAGTACGATTTTATAAATTTAAGGACGGCTCGACTAACGACTAAACTTTTTCTCTAAGTTGTTCCGAATCAACCAACAAAATATGTGCGCATCCAAGCTAATTAAATAATTTTTTAATTCGATTTAAAATTACGAAAAGTTTCTGAAACCTGTCCATAACAGCTGATAACTTAACTTTGATGTACAGCCATCGACAATCATTTCAGATGTTTATAGAAACGCAATGCATATCTGAAAGTTTGAGTTGCCAATGGCTGTACACATAACATTAAAGTTTAGTGTAATTTTTTGGTTCAGTAACATTGTATATTTTAAAATAATAAAAAGCGACGATAGAAGGCACAGTTTTAAGCTACATTTAAACAGACATAATAACAGCTAATTAAGTGGCATTAAAAGAGTATTCCTAATAAGTTTAATAAATTAATTACTTTTATAATTTTGGTAACAAAAAAGTGCAAGGCACGTAAAAAATATCTTATTTGCCCTAAAATAATAGACCTTATTGAGGTGATACTTGAATCTGATCAAAAATAATATAGAAGGGATCTTGACTTGTCCTACCAAATAACAGTTAACCCTCTGGGTTTCACAATTTTGCATTCAGTGCCGTATTAAGCCATACATTAAGCCTGCTTCTAATTGTAGGGGGTTAAATTCCTTGGAAGTTCATAAAAAGGAAATAAAAGGAGGCGAAGTGGGAAGCAAAAAACCATTGCTCATCTCTAAGTACACGTCTTTAATTTAAAATGAAATAACAGATTTTAACTAAGCACATGAAAAACTCACAGATATATCGAAAAATAAAATAAACTTTGTAGTTAACTGTTATACGTCTTAATACTTATGAGGCTATGGGTATTTTTTTTTAATTTTTAAAATTCGGTGTCTTTGTAAAATTTTTCTGCTAGAACATTAGATCTTGACTGAATGTCATATTCTAAAGTAATTTGCATATGTAGACCTTACTAAAACAAAAATAGAAATCTAATATCCCATATTCAAATTTGGTGAAATCATTTGGCAAAAGCAAAAATGTCCCCCTCTGCCCATGTCCCCAGTGAAAAAATTCTTGATGGTAACTCGTTTTGTACCCCTAAAAAGTTTTTAAATAATATTCGCTGCTAAAGAATATGAATCTTTGAAGTATTTTTTTTTGGAATACATCAGTTACAAGGGAAAAATATTTAAAACATAAAATTTTCTAAAAAAATTGGGTTGTCCCCAGTGTTTCATGTCCCTTCTGTCCTACCTTGTTCTTAATGCTGCAACCTGATAACAGTTGGCACTAGTGTCGATAAGTTAAGCCTAAATGAATTTCTAACCTGTCGTTTTGAGTTTAGATTTGTTTCTAGTAAGTGCACGTGCTTATATTTCCGAAGAAAACACTGAAAAGTCATAGAAAGGTAGGTAATAGTGATTTGAGTCTTTACTGTCCTTTGGCAAAAACCCGTTTAATGTGGAATTTAATGGAATTTTATAGTAAATATTATGAATTTACATGTTCAGTTGAAAAATAAATATGCAGCCGGTACGAAACATAACCTAACTTTACCAAAATCGAGTTAAATCCACGATACACTTACAACGGTATGCTACGTTGTGACGTCACTTCGAGAAAAAATCTTAAATTGACTAGGCGCTTACCTGAGCAAATGAAATATGACAATGATATTTTAATAAACGTCAACTCAACACAGTACCCAACAATAAACTGACCTATTCTTATGTACAAGGGGTGCAAGCGTCTAGTCAATTTAGGATTTTCCCTCGAAGCGACGTCATATCGTAGCATACCGTTGTAAGTGTATCGTGGTTAAATCGTTAAAATCGTCCCTTCTGTCCCAGTCCCCTCTGTCCCATTTACTTTATTTTTAAAACTGGGACAGAAGGGACTTAAGGAGACAGAAGGGACAAATAAATTATTATTTTGTTGTTTTTTCAGAATGGATTATAATGGCAATAAAAAAAAATTATTGACATCCAAAGCTTGATTGGAAAGCTGAAAACTGATAAAGAAAATGCTTATAAAAGGAGAGAGCAAGGAAAAAAAGCAAAATATGACCAGAGAAAGCGCAGAGAAAAGGAAAGATATCATGCAAAAACAGCTTTGAAACAGCAAAACGTTTCGGAAACAACATCAGACAAAACATTTCGAAGTGTGCACAAAAAAACTAATAGCGTCGGTTCGAGTGAGAAAAAAAAATTGACAGAAATACAAGAACATGGCAAAACGGCAGGAAAAAATGATACTGAGAATGCCAAGAATCCTAAAAATACATCAAGAGGTCAACGGAAAAAGAAAAAGAGCACAATATCAACTGAGGAGAAACGAAGAAAAGAACGTGAAAGAAAGAGAAGACAACGAGAAAAATTAAGGCAAAATGAAGAAAAACACAAAGAATATTGTAGAAAAGACAGAGAAATTTATCAAAACAAGAAATGCCTAAAGAAAATAAAATCAATTACAGAAATGTCTAAGCGCGAGCAAGCAACACAAAGAGGAAAGTGGCGTATTAAAAAGCAAAAACAGCGACAGAAACTTAAAGAAATAAAAAAAGGAGAAGATTTCATTTCAGTCAATAGTCCACAAGAAAGTAGATCTGGAACACCAATGCAAGAAAGAATTGATATTGATAGTTCAGAAGAAAATCGATCAGCTACACCAATTCGAGACGTTACTCCAGACAGACCGATCAGAGCCATGTCGAAAAGTTCCCCAAAGTTGATAAAGAAACCTCATGACAAAAATGATTCTCTAAAATGTAAGAGAGAAAAAGACCAGCTCTTAAGAAAAATGAACGATCTGAAACAATTGTTAGATAAAACAAGTCATGAACTTAAAGTGGAGAAGCTTAAAGCTGAGCGTTACAAGAAAAAGCTTCAAAGGTTTTCAAAAAACACTCATCAACCTAATACACCCTCACCGGGAACAAGAGATAAGGAAATTATGAAAAGAGGTGATCCAGAAACTATAAAGAAACAACTACTGATTGGTGAGGTTTTACAAGAACAGATCAAATCAACAGTAAGAAAATGTTCGAATGAAACTGACAAAAAAGTTGTAGCCAAAATAATCAGTGGAAGAATTTCAAAGAAATATAAAGTATCTAAAAATGTAAAGGGACTAATTTCTTATTACAGGTATAACAGGTCTGTCTTGCAACCAAACACAATACCTTTAAAACAATCAAGAATGAACTTACAACGTGAAAAAATCAAAAGAGAAATTCGTGACTTCTTTATGAGTGACGCTGCATCCATTCAAGCTCCCGTGTAACTATTGGTAAAAATAAGAAACAAAAACGCTATCTTACAGATTCGATAAAAAACCTACATAGGAAATTTAAAGAAAATTATGAGAATGTTAGCCTTGCAACATTTTACAAGTACAAACCGTTTTGGGTTGTTAAGCGCAATATTGAATCCAGAGATACATGTCTGTGTGTCAAGCATGCAAATTTTGAATACATTTTTTAAAAAAATGTTACAGTCGCACCAGTTTTGCACTGAAATAAAATCGATTGAAGACCTATTTGCGAATATATCTTGCGAAATTCCAACGGACGAATGCATGTCTAGAAAATGCAGTGTATGTTTTGAAAAAACAAGACAAATAATGAGCCAAGATAATGATTTAAACCAGCAAGTATCACACTATAAACGGGTAACGAAAATTGAAGATAGGATAGATAAAAACCGAAAAGAAATAAAAGTTAAAGTCACTACGAAATCCTTAGTTAGAACAAGCCTCCAGGACATGAGAAAAACATTTGAAGATAATTTAGAAGTTGTGATCCCCCATCACTACAAAGCAAAGCACCAACAAGAGCAAATAAGAGTTTTGAGAGATACCATTACCGAAAAAGAGGCTGTAATAAATATAGATTTCTCAGAAAACTTTAACTGCAAATTTAACGAAGAGGTACAAAGCGTTCATTTTGGAGGTTCGCGTCGTCAAATATCTCTACACACTGGTGCATTATATTTGAGAACAAATGAAGAATTGCAGTGCTTTTCGTTTTCTGGCGTTTCTGATGATTTGTTACATAATGCATACGCCATTTGGGCCTATTTAAAACCTATTATTGACATAGCTCTTGAAAAAGGCATCAAAATCTTCCATTTTGTAAGTGATGGCCCTGTATCACAATATAAAAATAAAACAAATTTCCAACTACTGAGCTATTATGCGTCATTTTACAAAATTCAACATTGCACCTGGAATTTTTTTGAGTCAGGCCACGGCAAAAGTGTCGCTGATGGCATCGGTGGGGCACTTAAAAGAGTAGCCGATCAGTCTATTGCATATGGCAATAACATAACATGCGCCAAAGATTTTGTCGATGCCGTTAAGAGAAATAACAGCAAAATATATTTGTACGAAATAACAACCGACGATATTGAAAAAGTAATTAATTTATCAAATGAGCTCTTGCATGATGGCGTCACCGTCCCAAACACAATGAAAATACGACAGCTTTTATGGTACAATACAAATCCAGATGTGCTTGTTTTTAAAAAACAGAAGTTGCCATAATTGTGAGAAAAATAATTTATGTTCTCATTATTTGTTGCAACCATCAGAAGTGGTATTTCCATCGTTATTGCCTAATTATGAATATGATTACGATGATAACGGTGCCATTTCTTCTGACCATAATAGTGATTTTGAAGATAACTTACCCCTGTCGTCGCTAATTACCCCAAAGATTACCACAAAAAAGTTTTTCCCTGTGTCTGAGAGTGAAATAGAAACGAGTGTTTGGTTGTTAGTCAAATTTGATGCTGAGAATTCGAAACAAAATTCAAAACCACTATTTTATATATGCCAGGTGTCATTAGTAGGAGAGCAGAAATATGAAGGGAAATTTTTAAGAAAAAAAATCACACGAGAACATACGGGGTTAATATATGGATCTCCAGACGTTGACGATGTTTTTGATTTTAATTATAAAAATGTTCTTGGAAAACTCAATGAGCCCGAAAAATATGGCCGTGGCCTTTTCAAATTCGAAGTAAATACTGATTTATTAGTTTGATTATCTAAATGTTCTGTTTGGTTAAAATTTTTGTTAATTTAGATAAACCGATAAACAAAATCTTTAAACAAGTGTACCTCTTTTATTTGTCTCTTCTGTCCCATCGCTGTCCCTACTGTCCCTTTTGTGTGTCTGACTACAATAAAAACATTTATTTTTGCTTTGTTAAAAATTTACAATTGTAGATTATTTAGAAATAAGAACTGTGTGTAAATAATCTCAAACGCTACGATTATATCCGCTTTCCTTTAACCGAAATGAAAAACACCGACAAAGTAGATGAAAAAAGATAATATCAATAATTAAAATTTATTTTTGTTAAAAGTTTGATGTAATATTTTTAAATTTTTATATCAAAATAAAGAGGGGAAGTATTCCAACAAAATTTTCAACAGTTTCTTTTAAAAAGATGATTATTTTGTTAAATATTTAGGACCGAATGGAGGGGGACAGGAGGGACTTTTTCTATGATTTTAAGGTTTTGCTCCTATTTTGCTAGGTTTTAGAACACATAAATGTTATATTTATTATAATTACTGATAAATGTAAAGTTGTAAGAATTAATTAAGGAAAGAGTCCCAGTGATAACTCTTAATTTTTTTTTTTGGTGTAAAATTTGCCGAAATTCAAAAATTAAAAAAAAATACCCCTATATAACAAAATCAATCTTTCTTTTTTCATTGGAAAACATATCTAAGACCTCTCCATTGGGAATATCTATTTCTCGGTGTACACTCATTAGTGCTAGCCCAGTCATTCTACCTTCACTTGTTGAATTTCTCAGATATGTTTTCAATGTTCCCAACGTTGAAAAGGATCGTTCCGGCGAAGCTGTTGATACCGGCAATGTAGCGAATACTTTTAGCAGAGCAAATACACTTGGGTATATATCTATATTGCATTCATTCAATGCATTGAGAGCGTTTGTGGGTAGAGAGAGTGTGTGTTAGAAAAGATACTTAAAATAGCATATTATTTAACTTTTGAAAATCAAGGACTTCATCAACTGATAAGTGTAAAAATAAGAAAACTAAGTTTTGTACTATGAATTTTTTTATGTTTTCTCGCAAGTTTATGAACAAAAGATCAATTGAAGTACGGTATGTATTTTCCACACGCGTCTAATTAAATTTATTTTGCTGCTCATGTGGTCTTAGCTTTCTGCGCATTGGTCTTGTAGGTTATTCAATTTAATGTATATGTAATTCATTAAAATATCATGGTACTAAATATTTTATGATTTTTTTTAAATTTTTCCTCTTAACCAATCATATGGCATCATTCTGCTGTATACCATATAGGTTGTAAGTGCAAGATTTACATTGCAAAAAGCCATACTTCGTCCATCGGAACCATCATAATATTTATACACTTACGCGCATAGAACTTGACCAATCACACAATTTTGAAATCAAATGCATTTTCTTAGAAACCAGTCATCACTTATCACTTGAATAAAAAAAGGACATCTCGACTGATATAGACCCACTGTAGTGGATATTAAACAGTCTTTCGTACAATATACTTTTTGTAATTAAACTCTGGTAAATGGTTGCTAAAAATTGCATTCGATTTCAAAAATATGATGTGGGCCGATTTCTGTGCACGTAAGTTTACATATTAATACATACAATGTGTCCACGGATGGAATTGATAAGGGGAAAATAATGTTTCCAAAAGTCATTCTTCATAAAAATTCTGCTTGTCGAAAAAATAAGTTTACCATATAAAAATCTGAAATCAGATGTACAGGGTGTTTATTAAGAAAAATTAAAATGCTTTACGAAAGAAGTACAATTACTTACTATTTTCAACAAAATGTTCATAAAACAAAGTTTTTTATAATCCAAAATAAAGCCTAAATACAAATTTTGTAATAAAAATTCAAATTTTTTAATTTAGAATAATAAGTGTTTTTTTTGCGACTATTGCAGCGTATTTTCGAAAATGTTCACAAAACAAGAGTGTACTTATTTAATTCGGAGGGGTGGGAGGTAGCTATCTGGAATAAATTTAATAATCAGAATTTTGATATCAAAATTTGGATTGAGGCGTTGTTTTGGATTACAAACAGCTTTGTTTTACGAACATTTTATTTAAAATCATAAATAATGGTGCTTCTCTCCTAAAGCATTTTCATTTTTCTTAATTTATTAACACCCTCTGCATCTGATCTTAGATTTTTATATCATGGCAAACTTCAATTTTCGACAAGCAGAATTTTTTTTATAAAGAATGACTTTTGGTCGTAAAATAATAAAGAATTTTTGCTCTTGTCAACTCCGTCCGTCGACAAGTTTGATTCGATCGATCATAAAGCAAGCTTGTGGGCATACAGACCAAGGATGGCGTTCAACAACAATTTAGAAAGAGATGTGTTATTCAGTTTCTAGTCTGTATACTTTGTTAGCCTATGAACTAAGTAGCTTCACGAGCTATGTAGCCTGACTGGTTCGTGCTTGTGTGGGTCTGCGTATAAACATCCCACACCTCGCAAGGTAGCGCGCGGTTGCCGGTAACTGTATGGTGAAGATGTAGTTGTACTACGAAACAGCTGTAACGCACTTTAAAAACAAAATTTAGTACAAAAAACAAAGTAATAACGATTTGCATTAAGGTTGTATTTTTTCTATTTTTCATGGCGATGCTGAGTGCGAGTGTCGAGGTGCCTACGACGCTCGTCGACATTTCGGGGGGGGGGGTGGTTAAACCCCCTAATCCCCCCCTTGGGTACGGCCCTGGTAGAAACATTTGTCGTGGTTAATCCGGGAATACATCCATTGGTTTGGTTCGTTTCTATTGAAGCTTGCAGACGTTTCGTCAAAATCTCATTTGGCATCTTCTTGTGCTTACTCGCTGGTCGTAGAAAGTAAACTGTTTACTTTCTACGATTTCACCTAATTATTTATTTTATTTGTATTTTCACTTAGCCCGTTACCTACATTAATCGCGATGACACATGCCGCACTTTGATGTAATAAAATCAAGTTTAAAATTGTTGGCTATTTTTACCCCGTTATTTACTTCAACTCTTCAATTATATTTGATTCCTGTAAGGGGGATAAAACACAATATAGTGTAAAAATGTAGCTTTATTTTTATAGAACCAAACAATTTATAACAACATTACTTCGAAATAAATATACGCTTTCTTTTCTAATAGTTGACAAAATAGTTTAGCATTGCGTACTTAACAGGAGGCACTTTTCTACTTTATAGAACTTACAAAAACTGAATTGCTTCCCTAATAAGTGTAGTTTATGTATTATCTTGGTTCTATGAACATGTATCAATTTTCATGAACTTTTTTTTACTCTTCAAAAGATACATCTAGATTTTTAACGTAACTAATCCTAAAATTCATAAAACCAAGTAATATCAAATATGATTGAAAGAAATAACCAGTGGTGGCTATTTTTAAAGACCACAGTTGACGTGTGCAATTAGGAAAACAGGCACGAACCTTTTGTCAGGTATCTTTATCATATTATAAAGTTAACAATTTAGATAAAGCTACAAAATAAATTAAAAGTTGTTTCAATATAATATTTGAAAATAATAATTGCTTTATTATTACACATTTCGTAATTTGTACAAGGTGAGAAAAATTATCAAATATGCAGTGTTGTCCCTACCGTACTCTAGTAAACTGCCAGATTTTTGATTTTTCGAGAAAAAGTCATTTTGATTGAGTTTAAAGCTCGAGATTGAGTTTCGCTAATCTTCGAATGTCTTAAACAGTGTTCAAAATAATGATAAATTCTACAGGGTGTCCAAAATATTAAAAAATATGAAATTAATCTTATATAAATTACTCTTCTTTTAAGTTGTTTTTTTTTAATTCTTAACAAAGTTGTTCCGAAATAGCAGCAAAGTTTAATAAAAAAACTCATTTCTTCCAAAACGCAAAATTTTTAAGTTAACGCGCTCTACATTATGAGTTACAAACTGGATAAATATTCAGTTTCCGAGTCATTGGATTGATCATCCTGAACCAATAGCCTGGCCTAGAGATGTGCCATGTGGTAAATTACCGAGAATATTTCCCAGCATAAATTCTCGAGAATTTATGATTTCTGAAAAAAATATAAATTACTG
The DNA here is from genome assembly GCA_963971165.1 of Philopedon plagiatum. Lineage (NCBI taxonomy): Eukaryota > Metazoa > Arthropoda > Insecta > Coleoptera > Curculionidae > Philopedon > Philopedon plagiatum. Next base: position 25,089,430 of record OZ020195.1, read on the forward strand.
GAAAATTACCGCGAATATTTCCGAGAACGAGAATGTTCTCGGGAAAATTAATATTCTCGGAGAATTTATGAGAATTTTACGGAAATTTAAGGTAATTTATTTTAACGCAGGCTATTGTATCATAGATGGAGCTTGGAGCATCTTCATTTTTATTTATTTTCTGTATTGTTTTAAACAACTTGTTTAGAAATTTTATTTTATACAATGCGGTTCTAAGTTGTGGTTTATTTATAAATAAAGTTACTTGAAAATAATGGAAATAAAAATTTAATGTGTGTTTATTGTGACTAAGATGCGTAATCACCTTAATTTACAATTTAAATATTTTTTAAATTAGGTATTGTGTGTGCAGTGCTATCTCTTTATTTTTTCAGATAAAATTATTGGAAAAACTACTTGGGGTAAAAAATATGTTCGGCCAACTTATGCAGTCAAACAAAATATAAAATTCTCCAACATATAAGATAAATTCTCCCAAATTTCCGATAAATTCTCATTTTTCTCAGAGAATATTTCCCAATAATACATTCTCGAGAATGTTCCATGTCTACATCTCTTTATTTTTTCAGATAAAATTATTGTAGAAACTACTTTTGGTAAAAAAATATGTTCTTTCAGCTTATGCAGTCAAAACATAAAAATCTCCAACGTATAACATAAATTCTCCAAAATTTCCGATAAATTCTCATTGTTCTCGGATAATATTTCCCAAAAATAAATTCTCGAGAATGTTCCATCTCTAGCCTGGCCTACTCCACAGCCTGATCTAAGCCCATTACATTTTTTTCTAGGGGGTTAGTTAAAGCCGAAGGTCTCCGATCGTGATTTTAATGACAATATTGACCTACTAAAAGAAAAAATTGTGAAAACTATTGCATTATAAATGCAGGTATGACCGCTCTTACATTTTGAACAAACTGTATATTTTATACAGACTTTGATCACTGTTTATGACATTCGAAGATAAGCAAAGCATTTTATCGAGAATGACTTCTCGTAAAATTAAGCAAAATTATTTTGATGGAAACCGGTTCGACTAATGAAAAACTGCAATTAAAAGGCTTTTTATATGTATAAAATCTGCAAAATTTTTCCAAACTCAGAATTCTAGACTTAGTCGCAATATGGGAAATATAAAACAATTTACTGTTACTACATCCACGACAACTCCTGGACAAATGATAATGTTGCTGTAGTTTTAATTTTAATTATTTCCCAACTCTTTAATTATTTCCTAAATCTCTAGACTCTAGACTGATTTAAATACTATTTTACTACTACTTACGATTTTAAGTCAGAATTTATTTTGGTTGTAACCGGATCTCTTAAAGATTTGGGCTAGAGAGTGGCCTGTCTTAAATTTTTGAACAAAGTGCAACATTTTTGATTTAGTCGGTACCTGCATATGTATCTAGTCAAGTATTTAATTTAAAATTATTATGGAACACTCCCACGGAATAGGAGTTTGGAAAATAAATAAAATCAAGCTTGCGGCAAAATCATTTTTGATATGCGTTAATTTTGTTTAGTTTATAATAAATTATCCTCTACATATGCTCTTTTGATCTGCTCTCTATTCTCTACATGGAATTAACGTGAAAATTAATCAAATATATAATATAAAAATTAAAGGAAACATTATTTGGATGGAAACCTGATTGAACAATGAAAAGCTCTCTTAAGTTTATTTTATTTTTAAGTTAATTGCCATGTCACTGTTTTGTGTATTCGCTTTACTTAGTCAAGTTAAGCTTCACAGGTATCTTAAGTTTCTTATGACTAATTATTTATATCTTCGTACAACCATAAATTTAAAGATTCAAAAAAAAAATAAAAATGCTCATTAATTCTTTTCATTTGATATGATATATATATATATATATATATATATATATATATATATATATATATATATATATATATATATATATATATATATATACACTATAATATATTAGATCATTTTTCTGAATTTTAATTTAATTGAACATTTTTAAAAAATATCAAATTAAATTTATATAACAAAACCTAAATTACTGATATCACACATTTCAAATGTATAACTAGAAAATAGGATTACTTTAAATTGTTTACGCTTATCACTATCCATATCACTACTGTTTATATTTTTTGCATATGAAGAGATAATGGTCCACCGAACGAAGAGACACCACTGGTTATACAAGTAAAATTATACAAAATCATTAGTCGTTAAAAAATCACATAATCAATAAAATATAACTAATAATACATTAGGTTTCTAATCTATTTTAAAGAAAATAATTTTAAAAATTTAGAGTAATTACCTACTTAACTTTAAGCATACCTTTATCAGTCTATACTAGAATTTTGTAGTGGCAAGATTTCAAAAAAAGTTAGTTGTTACGTTCTTTGCTTCTTAAATAAGAGTAAAATTTTTAAATCGTTATGGCAATATTAATTGTTTCTAATTTACGTTTTCTCTAAAAAATGGTCGCTATGTCGCTACGTATTAAACTAAACGAAATATATACATGAAGAATAAATATGTCAGTTTGTGCTCAATTTAACATGCATGCCAATAGAAGGTATTTAACATGACGCAGTGTCGCTGGGGACTAAAAATATTGCTTTAATGTTCAATTTAAAAATTGTCAGGCGATCACTTCTAAACAAATTTCCAAATTACCAAATTAAAGATTCTTTATCAACTTTACCTAAGTTAGCTATTATGAGCTAGTCACTAGGTAAACTCAAATATTAATATTCTAAAATGCTTATCTGGGTGTCTATTTAACAAGAGTAATTTTGCAGCAAAAATTCAGAGCGGAATCTATGGACAACAATTAATTTAAGGTTGTGGTCTTGCGAAAAAAGACAGACTGTTTTTTATTACTTTCTTTTGATATGAACTTCTGTTGATTTTAAAGGTTATTTTACCTACAAAGAATAATCTGAAGCAATATAATTCCCAAAATTAAGAACTAAATTTCATAAATGCATGTAGGTACTGAATTATATCCACAACGTTATAAATGTTGGTTTATGCGACTAAATATATAATACCTAATGACTTAGTTATTACCTGTTGACCTAATATTGTTACTTTAATAGTGATTGATACTGTTAGTTATATAAATAGTGTTGTTGTTTTTAATGTCATAATTCTATCAAAATATACATATATGATATAAATACTGTGTATGGTCTATAATTCTAACAATAAACAGCACAAATGATCCCCAGGACCGTCCTATTTAGATCCATAACCTCCCAGGTAGGATGATCCCAGCTAAAATATTCATGCGACATCCCTTGGTTGTTACAAATGTCCAAAATATGTCCCTAAGAACATACCAATAGGACTTAACAAAAAAAATGTATTTTTTTGTACACAGAGAAAAACTTTCCCATACCAGGTATCTCTGTTTCGAACTAAGTACCTACGTGAAATAGGCTCTTTGTACATTATTTATCTCACCACTATTTACAACGCGATATAACTTTAAATACTAGATCCAACTTTTACCATTATAAGGAGATAACCGCTAATAAGAAAGGTAAATAAAATAGTGCAGTAAGTATCAGATACTCGTTAATTACTTAGTAAAAGTTGAAATAATGAATAGTGATTGTCGAATTAAGAAAGTGATAATAAATCAAGGTGATTTTTTGCGCTCAATTTTTCCACCCAAAAACCAACTAACTACGACAAACACTAACAAAACATTTACCGACAAACGACTTTCAAATTCCACAAGAATAAACATTAAATAAAATGTGCTGTAAAGTCACTCCGCGAGGCTACTTATTCATCAAAATTTGAATTTTCCAAAGGGTTCCTAGGGCCAACACCAGCCCCCAGCTTCGCTGGCTTTCTCTCGGAGGAACGGGTGCTAAGCTCCCTAAACTTCGGGAATTCTTATTGTCCATGTCATCGTGTATTGCGTTATAATAGCTGTTGTTATGTAATGTAATATATTGTATGTATGTATGTGTGCTATGTGTACACATAAGAACCTTTTGTTAATGTAATGTAAAATATCTATCTCAATATATGTATTAAAAAGTAAAAGAAAGTGATCCTATGCAAATATAATCCTTTAAACGTCTCTGAATGATCCCATATAGGCCTTTTTTTGACCTTTACTAAACATATTATTTATTTCCAAAAGTACGTCTCAGAGACGGCCATTAGATTTTATTGGATATTGCGGGACGTCGTCGATATACAGGGTGTTAATAAAGTATGTGGCCAAGCTTTATACAGGGTGTCCCGAAATTAGGGGGCCAAGGTTAAACAGTGCATTCTGCATAGGAAAATAACACTAACTTGTTTAATAAACATGTATCGAAAAATGCCCCCTAACGGAGCTACGGCCTCCTAAAGAGGGGCCCATGATGATGGTGTTTTTCAAATTATTCCTACAGGGTTGAACATAAAAACATGAGTTTTTGGTATTTTGGTAATTTTGACATGCTGAATCTAGATCTAAAATCAAAACTACCAAAAGTTTATCATAGGCGTAACATTCGGGGGGGTAATGGTACAAAAACAGCCGTAACTTTTTTATGAGTTAATGTTTTAACTTTTTTTTCTAAAATTATGAAAATCCAGAGCTTTCTACCAAAAAAAGGTACTCTTGATTTACATAGCCTAGATTCACCATTTGTGAGAAAAATGCCTTTGAAAGTAACACTGTTTAGCATAGATATCCCATATTTTCACTAACACTTAGTAGTAGAATGCATAATTCTAAAATTATTTTTACAAAACCACATAAACGTTAATATGCTTATAAAAGTAACATTATTTTTTAGAAAATTTGGTAAAACATTCGATTTCATGGCCCGGCACTAAGTTTTATTGGAAGATTAATTTTTACTTGATCCGTCTTTGCTAAACAGTGTTACTTTTAAAGGCATTTTTCTCACAAATGGTGCATCTAAGCGATGTAAATCAAGAGTACCTTTTTTTGGTAAAAAGCTCTAGATTTTCATAATTTCAGAAAAAAAAATTAAAACATTAGGTCATAAAAAAGTTAGGGCTGTTTCTGTACCTTTACCCCCCCAAATGTTACGCCTATGATAAACTTTTAATAGTTTTGATTTTAGATCTAGATTCAGCATATCAAAATTACAAAAACACCAAAAACTTATGTTTTTATGTTCAACCCTGTGGGAATTATTTGAAAAAAACCATCATCATAGGCCCCTCTTTAGGGGGCCGTAGCTCCGTTAGGGGGCATTTTTCGATACATGTTTATTAAACAAATTAGTGTTATTTTCCTATGCAGAATGCACTGTTTAACTTTGGCCCCCTAATTTCGGGACACCCTGTATAACATTCAGCCCAAGTGTACTCAATTTTAAGACAAAACGTTTATTTAAACATAGGTCCGAAACGACTTTGTTTTTAATACACAGGGTGTTGAATTTTCTTTAAAAGGGTTTTCCTAAATAACTAGAAGACGCAAATTAGTATCAAGGTAAAACTTGGTGACAATTTTTAATGCCTAAGGAGGAGTCTTGTTAGTTGCCAAATTTGTTTATGGAAGTGTTTTTGTTTCCACGGCTCTTACTTTTTTGTTATTTTCAACAAATTACACTTGTAAATGCACAACTTTACATTTTTTCGTTTTTATCGAAAACCGCTAATCTAGTGAAAAAATTCAAGAAATGATTTTTGTGTAGTTTTATTTGCTAAATCATATATCTTATCAGACTATATATATATATATATATATATATATATATATATATATATATATATATATATATATATATATATATATATATTCATTAAACCTCGAGCGTTACCCCTGTGCATGCCACTGGTAAAATGAGAAAAACAGTTTTTTACTTAAGACTCCTCTATGCATTAAACATTGTCACCAAGTTTCAACTTGATACTAATTTGCGTCTCCTAGATATTTAGGAAAAATCTTTTTAAAAAATTTCAACACCCTGTGTATTAAAAAGAAAGTCGTTTAGGACCTATGTTTATATGAACTTTCTGTCTTAAAATTGAGTAAGGAATAATACCCTGAAGTTTGGCTATATATTTTATCAACACCCTGTATCAGTTGGTGCTGTATGGGATTTGAGCCATGTATTAATAGTATCTTAACGATGAGTAAGATTTTTGAAATTATTTTGAATGATATTATTCTTTGTGTATTGACCTTGAAAATCATCAAAAGGTTATATCAAAAGAAACTGTATTTTTAATGTTGTTTAAAAACGGCCCGTCTCTTTTCACGCCACCCCGACGATGTTTTAACTTTTCATGGCGTGGTACAAAACTAAGAGAAATTTTTCAGTTGCAGGATATTTTTATATCGAATTTAAGATCAGCGTTATTACCTCAGCAGAATGAAATATGTAATTGTTACATGGCGATCTAGATAATAATAATAATAATAATAATGTTTATTCAAATATAAGATACATATATATATATATATAAAATATATATAATATATATATATCGGCTCGTTACTTCGCTAAAGTGATCTCTGTTGTAATGTTGTCAACTTTAAAAATCTTGTTTCTTTATATTTGATTTATAAATTATATTGTATAAAAATAGTTGAGAAAAAATATTTTGTTATTTATAAAGGGGTGGCTTCATATCACCACTTTCATAACTGATTACATAATAGGTATACTATTATGACTTAGGTATGTTTTGTTGTTATAGACAGTTCACGTTATGCAGTGTAAAATCCGCCCTAAATTTGTCGCCAAAAATGCACCTACTAAACTTAAACACCCAAGCGAACAGTTTTCGTGAAATTCCTAAATAAATTTTCTAACCTAATAATAATAAATTTTAATTTTGACTTTGTCCTATAGCCTTATTTCTTTTTTTTTAAGAAATTCTTGTTTTTATTAACTTTATAAGGATTTTTGATTAAGGGATCCACATTCTTTAGAGTTTTTTTAGGGAAAATTCAGCATTACAAACAACTACTGATATTTTATTAAAGATTGCAACATCTGCATTCTAGCAAATGTAGAAGTAGATACATATAATAAAAATAAAATTTAAATTAAAATTGCTTAAATTTTCGCAAATGTTTAAATTTAAGCATGAAGTACCTATATAGCTTACTAAAATTAAAAGAAAATAACCGACGACACAGGTATATAACTTAAAGGTATTTAAATATTTTAGATCACAGCTAATAGTGAAGATATCTTCTTTAATATTATCATTTACTTTATATAATACATGTTTTGTATTTTGGCTAAATTGCTTGCTAGAAATTTAAATTTTTAATTGTTTTACAAAATATCTATTAAAATCAAAAGACAAATTTGTTACGGACTATTTTAGCTAGCAATTTAGATGTTTTTTTTTAAATGGTCCTGCAAACTCATAGATTAGTAATGATGTAACAAATTATAAAAGTTTTAGGCCTACGTTGCATCTTGCTCTTTTTAATTGTTTAAAAATAATCTAATATACTGGTCTGCAGGAAAAGCCAACAGCATTAAGTTAATAAAATAATATTTTTTAGTTCTTGGGTCAGAATAACACGACTAAGAAAAATTACACAAGTAGATAGTAGATGTATAATAGACTTACACATACAAAAAACAGTAATGCAAAAATTGCATTAGAAAATAACTAATTAGGAAAAAAGAGAAGATAACTGAATATCTTTATTTATCGCTTTGTTAAGTGGACTAAAAATGCTACCAACAATACAAAAATTTAAAAACTCGTATTGGATTCTATTAATAATAAAAATTAGAACAGAGTTTTTGACCTAGGGTGAATGTACTGTTAACACTGAATGAATAAAAAATGTTCTTCATGCCGAGTCACGTCGGTAACCAAAGATAGATAGTTTAGAAAATCTTAAATTGAAATAGAATTGGTTAAGTACCACTCGTCCAGGCATATACATATGTACATATAAACATTCTTAGGATGAGTAGCTTCGCGGACTAAAAAAGAAGTGTGTTCCGTTCCTGCATTACTGGGCGGGACGTCAAGAAGTAATTGACTATTTTTTTCTTGTTAAAGTACGATAAAGAAAATTACTTTTTGTAACAGATCAAATAACTATTTTCAGATCCGTATATTCGAATTTTTATATTTTTAATCCATCTTAACTTAGCGCCAATAGTTGAGTATTTTAAAAGTTAACAACACATGAAAACATCAACGATTGCCTTTTTTGGATTTATACATTTAAGATAATATTGATAATTTAACGTGCATATTTTTTACATCTACTCTATCTACTTCCTACATTAACACAGCCAACAAAATTTGTGACCTTCTGACAAAACCACCTTTTGCCATGGGGCTAAATTATTAATTTTATACAACACAAAATGATATTATTGTTTGTTTTGGGTACAAATTTAATTACATAAAAGTAAGTTTAACAATACAATTTTTACGGATTCGTTACTTTAAAGTTTTTGTTTTACGAGTAATAAGATTTACATGCCATAAAACAAATTTTATACGACTTCTGTGGTCTTATATTAAGAACCTGCAATTTGCTACCTATAATTTTAATAAAATTTACCTAATTTACATTTACAGGGTGTTTGTTTTCGGTAAAATTACACTTAAACTTTTTAGGCTGATCCTGGCGTCGAGAGCTGGATATTCAGTTATTCTGTGAGTATCATGATAGTAATATATAATTACCTGTTTTGTATTTGGCTAGTACATTGTGATAGATCAACTGAATTTTAGCTACTGTAACAGCAATATTAGTAGCAGTGTCAACTGGACTTTGAACACTTTAATCCGTACGTTAAAAATCATGGCCAGGAAAATTAAAAAAGTATAATGAATATCAACGGCTAAGGCTATTATGGTCGTACTGCCTACGTAAACGGCCGTATTTATGCACTGCCGTCTAGGGCCGAACACGGTTATAAGAGCAAACGCTTATTAATACATAGATGTAAACAGTCACAGTAGGAGAGAAGGAATGTGCCAGACTGCCGAATAGTGTCGAATTTCACTGTTCATCGACTAGAATCGAATGAATTTGTTTTTTCCGGCCATTTCCGTGTAGCGTTTTTTAATTTTTAACAACATAGTCAATTTCATTAAATAAAAATCAAAGTATTACATTTCAAAGTTTTTTATTGGAATATCTCTACAGTGAGAACGTAAAGGTTGGAATAAATTTGTTTAAAATTGAGGCATTTTTTCTTAAAAAAAACGCTTGGACAAGTCAAGTTTTGATTTTAGGTGCGCATTGTTGAAACTAAATTTGATGTATACAGGGTGACCCAAGAATATGATATCATGCCACACCTAATTTTTTTTTATAGAAACCTCTTTTTATATTTTACTCATCATATTCCATGTATCATACCCTGTATCTAAATTGAACCGTGTTTGAAAAAAAGACAGTTTACCTTTAAAAATAATAAATGGCAAACTTGGGGAAAAATTATTTTAACAAATATTGGAATAATTGACCTCCACCAACGTCCTGGAAATACCGGATATATATATATATATATATATATATATATATATATATATATATATATATATATATATATATATATACATATAAAATAATAGGATAAAATAGTAAAATAGTATAAAATATCATTTCAGTAATAACAATAATACTGTATTATTATAATACATAAATAGTTAAAACTAAAATCAAGTTCGTAGTTATGAAAAAATTATAAAAAATCTCATTTTAAATGCAATGCAAAGTACTTACTCTCTTTAGTAATAATAATTTTATGTTTTTCAGTGGGTCTACCATGTCCACCATGAAAGCAGAATAACTAATTTTTCCCATAACCCATTCAATTTCGTAAGCGCGGAAATTGATGATTTTATTTGTCCTGTATAAACTGTATCTAACACTCGTGTTAGTAGGTTATGGAATAAAGGATTCTGACTAATTATTGTCTCTGATTGGTTGACCGGCGGTTCATGCCTATTTCGTTTGGTAATTGGCGATTCAAAAATGTGGCGCCCTCTTCAGGCGATTACTAACTGCTATATCGGGAAATATTTTCGTTTCGTCTTTGTCTTCATTGTCGTGTTATTTAGAATCCTTGTCAATTTTGTCGTCTAGCATGTCCTGCTTCCCCGTTAAACATGAGCTGATTGCAGCTGGCTTCCTTAACGTAAGTCGCCAATTATTAAAAAAAATACTATATTTTTAAAATACTTCGGAGAATGTTTTTAAAGTATCTTTAAAATCTTAATATGCACACTCGCGTGTTAGATGCCGCTTTATATGCTTGCTAAGTTATATAATTGATCTACATATTTAATTTGTACATTTTTCATTCGATTACAATTCTGCATAATTTAAAAATAAAAAAATGCAGAAGCGCTCGTGCAAAAGCAGCGCATTTTTTTCTTAGTTTGTTCACAATGATTTGGACCAGCTATTCCTGCGTGATTTTTTGAGTGTTCACCTAATTATTGACCAGAGAGATCGAAAATTTAATTTTTTATAGGTATCCACCACGTTCCTAGATGACCAAATATTGTTTATACGTTAATAGCAGTAATATATTAGCTATATGCGAAATTTCTCTCAAACTAACCGTTTTCAGTTAAAGCAAAAAAAGGAAATTAACTTAAGGTGCTTACCTGATTTTAACCGGAAATATATTTAGTGTGTTTTAAGGTTTCAATAAAATAATATCTAAAAAATATGTAATGATTTAACATATACCTAGTGTCACCTATAGCAACCAAGACAATCTGATTCTATCTCTTATTATATGCACTGCACACAATAAGATGTAGATACACTTAAAGCGCCATGCTTCCTATGATTCATCTAAACATGTTTAAATATTTTAACTTCATTTATATTGATAATTTTAGTATATTTCTTTTAAGATAAGTGTAGTGTCAAATTATAATTAAGATTTTTTGATATTTAAAAGATATGTTACACAATGAAATATGACCCAAGAACTGTCACAAATTTATTTTGAGCACCTATTTAAAGCTAAATTACACTAGTTGTCTAAATATTGCACAACTCTAGCAAGTGTCCTTTGCACGTATTGCTTATTGTAAGACAGAAGTCCGCACGCATTAATGTCCAGAAAGGCATTGACAGGTCAACGGTGGTCTGTACGAATTGCAAGTGGTGCCGTCGCAACGGCCAACACTGGCATTTGGCACAGTTGAGCTGCCAACCCTGGACACTAATGCGTGGAATGCCGTCATTGAAATGCTGACTCTTTATGAATTGTATCAGATTTATGAAATAAGGGCCTGCTGTTACTATCACTGCTCATTAATTGCATATCTTGTGATATAAAGTTATTTTCTGACTTTGGTCTAGGCAAAGTCTTCTGTAAGCTTCTTCCTAATTCGTGTAGACTTCTTTCACTACCATGTAACTTGGAAACTGATTCTTGGGATAAATTTACATGATCAGCTTCAGCAGCTAAGGCATTAACTACGGCATTAATAGTTTTACTTTCACTACCCAAATCTTCTTCCCTGTGTGCGAGGAGATTTGGATTTTTTCCAATCTTGTTGAGCCTAAAGGAAAGCAAAATTAAAAACAAAAGTCATGATAAACACATAAACCGGAAGAGTGTGGTGTTGCAAATTATATGGGAAAAGCATTAGAGAAGAAATTATAATGAAGTCTACGACATTGATAATATGTGCCGTAACTATCTAGACAGCAAAATAATCGAGCCTTAAATAATATCTGTTTTTTTGTATTAGCTCAAAAGTTTTAAATGTTCAAGTTCCTAATTATAAAAATTGTCTTACAATTTACAGTATTCTACGTAGATTTGGCCCTAAAATTGAGAAGCTTCCTTATAACTTTGTGTCTTGAACCCACTACCACTGATTATTTAAAAATAACTTGGTTTTATTTGTCTTTTTTTTTGCAAAATTGATTGGGTGACGCATGTATATAATAATATAATAATAATGTATTATATTTTACTTCTAGATTAGTTACGGTGGGTGTGAATTTGTGTTAAAGGCTACTTAAAGGTTTTATTAAATAATTATCTTAAAATCGCCCTTTATTGTGTGTTTAAGTGTTTGTGTATGTGTTAGCGTTCAAGAGGTGCTAGATACTAATTTATAAATGCATATTTATAACACAAATATTATGGTTTTTCAATCAAAGAAATGTTTAGTTATTTTTTAGATTACCAGCAATCAGCTCTCTTACCTTATTGATTTTATTAAATTTTTTCAGATATTTCAAAAACAATAATTTCTATCTGTTTACAAAATATATTTTTAGCACTGGCTCGAAATTATGTTCATAATTTGTATTAAGACATTAAAAGAAATTAATGTCGATAAGACAGTCCCCACCAACGGCAGGCTAATATCAGAAAATATCTGATTGGAAGACATAAATTTTTTGTATTATCTAAAATTCAAAAAAGCACATAAAATTCTACGAGATGATTTAAATACTGCAGGGAACGAAGATAGCGAAATAGAGTATGAATTTGTTTTCGTGCCTGGCAACTTTCGGGAAAACCTACTTTTTTATTTAAATTAAATATGACAAAACCTTAGTCCGCAATATAAAAAAAACTTTTACTGCTTCAGTTTTATCTCGATTTTAAAGGTATATATTTTTTACTAACTGCCAAAAAGTTATTAACGTTGACGGTGATTCATTTCGCATACTTAGTATTTGTAAACGTTATTCTTATATGGGACATATACTAGTATGTAGAGGACAAATGGACTAAATTTTGCAACATACATAAAAATGTCACTTCTAATAAAAGTTTTTACTTGTAAAATGAAAACAAATACATATTCACGTTATGAAAAATTTAATTTTTTATACAGGCAGCATAAAAATACGAAAACGTTATTTCGTGTGAGAGTAAACCTACCTTGTTTATCATTTTCTACCAAAAGAACAAATATGAAATTAAATTAAAGCCTAAGCCGAAGTATAGGATTTCATTAAAAAAATTAAATATTAAAAGTAACGAGTTTTATCACATTATTTTTTTAAAGTCCCAACTATTCTCGCTGACACCTTTAACCAGAGTACTAGTTTCTACATGTTAAATAATAATGACACCTATGGACATGTTTGTCAATGTCTTTATTAAATGAAGCAATTATTTCTCATCACAATGATATCTACTGAACAAAGGATTTTTATAGTCCAGTGTTATGGGGATGGCCAAGCATCATGAAACCATGGAACAATTTAGAGAGAAATTTGTAGGAATCCCAATAACTGAAATGAAAATCTACAACACAATAACAAAGTTCCAAAGAACTGGTTCAGTTTTGAATCTCAAGAAGAAGAAAATAAATATGACCGAAACGATGCAGATACAGTTTTAGTTCTTCAGTCTGTTAGAGAAACTCCTGTGATGTCTCTTAGAAATCGTGCTAAACATCTTCTAGAAGTTGTGAAAAAAACTCATATTCAGATGATCTTAAAAGAATATAAATTATTTCCGTTCAAACCCCACTTTAACCAAACATTGGAAGAGGGAGATGAAGCGAAAAAAAGATTTCTGTCTATGGGTGGGAGACCAAATTTTAAGTGGAAATATCCATTTCCATAAATTTATTCTGTTTTCTGATGAATGTACATTTTCTACTAATGGAACTGCAGCGACCCAGCATATCAGATACTGGTCTCGAGAAAATCCCGAATTTAGAGTAATGGGGCGAAGACAATATTTTACAAAAGTGAACGTGTGGTGCGCGATACCTGTCCATGGCATTATAGGCCGATATTTTTAATAACACCTGCAATAGAATGTCTTACTTAGAAATGCTGGATACACTTTTTAGCGATGAACTCGAAAATTTGCCATTAAATATCCGCCAAAAAATGTATTTTCAACAAGATGGTTGTCCAGCACATTGCGCTCGCGAGGTAATAGTATGGCTTCACCGCAGATTTGGTGGATTGGTAGAAATGACTCAATTTTGTGGCCCCCAAAGGACCCCCCCCCCCCCAAACGTTGGCTGAATGTTTCTATGGGTCCGTTTAAATCAAATTGTTTATGCCACTCCAATACCAAATAGTATTAACATGCCAAAAGGTAGAATTACCCAGGCCTCAATATCCCAGGAAGAAATCAAAAATTCCTTAAGATATCTAAGGAAGCAATTAGAAAAATGTGTTGAATATGAGGATGGAGTTTTTGAATTTTGATATCTTTGCTGTATTGCTTAGTTTACATCATATTCTTTTGAGTTTAATTAAGTGTTCGTATTATTTAAAAATAGCACTTGAATAAGAAGTATTTTGAATTAAATAATTCCTTTATTTAATTCAAAATACTAAGAAACATGTCCATAGGTGTCATTTTTGTTTTATATGTAGAAACTAGTACTCTGGTTAAAGGTGGAGAGAGAATAGTTGGGACTTTAAAAAAATAATGTGGTAAAACTCGTTACTTTTAATATTTAAATTTTTTAATGAAATCGTACTTCAGCTAAGGATTTAATTTAAAATATATTTCATATTTGTTCTTTTGGTAGAACATGATAAACAAGGTATGTTGACTCTTACGCAAACTAACGTTTTCGTATTTTTTGTGCTCCCGGTATAAAAAATTAAATTTTTCATGACCTGAATCCTATTTATTTTACAAGCAAAAACTTTTATTATGAGTGACATTTTTACGTATCTTGCAAAATTTAGTTCTTCTAAACCCCATCCGCGGACATACTGTATAGTATGTCATTAAGGCTTTATTTTCTAATCTACCAATCAACCTAAACCTAACCTAAAACGAACCGCCAGGAACCGTTTTAGTACTAAGAGGGAATGTTTGTTTCTATTTTGCGTAACTTTTGTAGCATTTTTAATCGTCGAATTTAATTTTATTTAGAAAAAAAATTTGGGGCCGCTCTAGTGTATGTAAATAAATATAACAATAAACTACCACAGAAAAAATAATAAAACCCAAAGCTCATTGTGGAATAACCTCATCGTGTAATAGTTTTTTGGCCCGTCATTCAGTGAATTATGAATAGTATTTCTTTGCATAAATAGCCAGTCTAGGTTATAAAATATTATGCGTTGACTGTTTTCTCAGTTCTTTTAGTATTTCAGTATAAATTTCGATTAATACAACGTTTTATATTAGTAAAACTCTAAAATCCCAGAATTTAACACGTTTCCACACATATACACAGAAAAATAAAAGGTCTATATTCACATAGAATCGTACAAAAGTAAGGTTAAGGTTTTTGGCAAGTATCATCTTAGCAGTTGGGAATCATCGCAAAATTATTGCAGCGGTGCCAAAGCTTAATTTATTTCTAAAATTTAGGTCGCCCCTCGTGGGACTACGTCATCAGAGGCCATTTTGATCGCAATTTGAGGGTGAAATTGATTAGAAAATTTAAAATTTTTGGGGGATAAGCATTTCGAATGGAGTAGGTACCTACTTTTGTATTATGAAATAAAAACAATTGCTGGATAAGCCCATTTTGGAGTCTTGATGTTTTATGGTTCAACAAAAAGTCGTACTAAAAGGTAACAAAAACTTTCTAAATGTTTCCTAAAATCTTGAAACAAGACATTTTAAAAATGAATCTTCAAATATAACGGGACGAAAGGGAGCGTTGTTCTTACCCCCACCTAAAATTACCACATAAATAAATAAATAAACATACCACACTATTTATGCCTACCCTATACCAAAGTGCTTCTAATGCGTCCTTAGGGCTTTGTGATTTAAGTGTAACTTTACTGCTTTTTATACTTGAGAGTCATTCATATCAAATATTATCTTAAAAGGCTGTGTCTTCTAGAAAATATTAATATGTATCAAATTACGCATTTTAAGAAAGTTTTTATGTTTTTATTTTATAATCCTTACCAATTAGGACATCAATAAAAATCCTAGTAGAAAATAAGAAATTCAATTACTTTACATTTCTTATCGGCAATAATATCACGATTAAAAATTATGTTCATTCTGTGTAAAAATTTTGGAAAAAAAATTTTCCATGGAAAACCACAATAGGACGGGTTATATACAGTTCGGATTTTCAAAAAATCGTTTTTTTTTAAATTTCATTTTCGTAATGTACATAATATATTCAAGTACACACACCGAAAATTTCAAGGCAATCCGGCGATTATTTTCGAAGTTACACGCATATTTGTAAAGACGTGTCAGAGCGATTGTACGCTATGTAAAGTGCTTTTGAAACTTTAAACGCGTTTTTCTCAAAACTGTTTTTAAAGTCGGTGACGCAGATTTCTCGGAAACGGCTGAACCGATCAGTCTCAAATTTTAACACAAGCTTCTTAAGTATATTTTTTACTAATTAATCGAAGGTTTTTTCTCACCGATAATTTTTTTTATAAACAAATTAAGGGCAAAATTTTGGTCAAAATCGATATTTTTTTTGAGTAGCCGCCATTTTGTAAAAAAAATTTATTTTGCTTATTCCTTCGATTAATTAGAAGACTATACATTACTTTAACGAAATACGTTTGGCTGTGCCATTTTCGATAATCCAGTCCAGAGATATCGTTGTCACCGCAAGATGCCTTTTTTGAGAGGAACTCCTGGAGATCAGCTATAGCAGCTTTCAAAATTATTATTTTTACAAATACAAAAATCTTAAAATGCAGTTAAAAGTTGTCATAATGGTGTACAAATTTTTACATTAATAAATTCAAAAGTCTTCTCAGGAAAAATTCTTGAAAAATCGCTTTTTTTTTAGGCCTCCTGACCGTATATAACCCCTTAAGACTCTATGGAAAAAAGTTAGATTTCATTATAAATGTTTAAGGAAGAATCCATGGTGTCCTATCGATATAGATTAATGATTGATGATATTTAAGTCGCCTTAAGCGTTTTGTTTGCATTTTTCTGTATTTTATCTTAAATAACAAATATGCGACTATATTCTAAATTAAACACGATAGAAGTTTGCTTGAGTATAAAATTCCGTCATTGAAGTTTTGATATGGCAGCAGCTTTTATATTAATTAGTTCAAGCTTTACTCTTACAAGTCTGTCAACCAGTTAGTTTGTTGCCAATTCACGAAAAACAAAAACATTAAGAAGTGAGTAACTAATGGATATATGATTGGGTTTACATAAAATGATTGCACACAACAAAGAAGCGATTACACAATTAGAATTTAATAAAACCTCATGGGTTTATTTATACCAACCAACGCACTGACCTCTCCGCGGCGACTGACTCCATTGTACGTCGCATAAGAGGATACTGATCAAGAACAGCATTAAAATGCTCAACTGAAAGGGAAAAGAGGTTACAATATGTTTCTGATCGTACAGATGCAACACGCCTTGCGTTTGTCAACAAACAAATTTCGCCAAAATAGGAACCATCACTTAGACTAGTAGCGACTTCGCCATTGGCCATAACTATGTCAACAATTCCTTCTTGAATGAAGTACATCTTGGCGCCGATAGTACCTTCTTTTATTATAATATCACCTACAGAAAAATAATTATATATTATTAAGTTTTCATCTTTATTATTAATTATTTACAGGTTTTAAGACGAGGGGCAAAATGTGTTAAAACAAAAAATTACAATTGACTTATGATTGTCAGTGTACTAACAATACCAATGTTGTGCGCAGCATGTGCATTACAGAAGGAAAATAATTAAACTTCAGCTATTTTATTTTTGTTTTGTTACTGTCAGTAAAATTTGATTTTAGCTGCATTGAATAGAGCAAGAGGAAATACAATTTTTCCCGTTCTATCCTAATATTTTAATGGTTGTTTTTTGAAACAAAAAAACAGAATTATAAAAACTTATAAAACATCGCAACAGTTTTATTTACGCCAGTCATGACCACAGAAGACCTTTAAAAAGGAAGAGGACAATGTTGACACATTAATCATCATCGCATCATCGTAAAAATACACTTCTAATTTACCCATGGAAAAGTATCACTGCATATCTGTTTAAGTTCTCCATCTTATAATGTGAGCAAAAAAAATTAAAAGTTTGAATGTTACATAAAATCTGAATTAAAAATGACTTGCTACTTAGATGTTCTATTAAGTTTCAAAACACCTTAAAATGAGATTTTTTTGTCTTGTAAGCTGATCCATTACATATTTATTCAAGATTTATTATTTATGTGGCGATTTATTTTTATTATTTAAAGTTTTATAGGTTGGTTTTATATTTAGTTATATGATCGTCGAAAATTGTTTGTGTTTATATTGTGCTTACCAGGTTGGAAGACTTCATATTTCAACTTAGTTACAACATCCGAGACAAAATTCGAATCAGCGTTCGCAAAAAATGGTACAGATGCTACCAACGATCTACAGTTGTAGTTAATGACGTCTTCTCTGAGTTTTTCCGATAGTTCGCCTAATATGACTTCTTCATCGAAGAATTTCCCTTGATATCGATGTTCGAAATATTCGGTTATCCTTTGTCGCATTTCTCTTGGGAGCTTTCTATAAGCCATGTATTCCTCGACTTGCTTAACCTGTTAAATTTTCTTATTGAATAAATAAATCTAACCGATAGAAAACTGTAGTACCTATTAGTAATGTCGTTACTTTTTAATACTTCTACCGATTAGTTACTTTTAGTATCAAAACCCGTTACTCATTATTTTCGGTACTTTTACTTTTTAGTAGATTGATTACTCTTTTATTGTTTTTTATTCACAAATAAAAAACATCATGATTCAAAGATATTTACTAGAATATTTAATATTTAAAAGGTAATGGTAATGGCATGGTAATAGTTTTCGTCGGTAGTCGGTAAATAATAATTAAAACATTTAAAACATAACAGTAAACAAACACTGTAAACATTAGATAAAACCCATCCACTCAAAGCAAACAAATGTTTCAAACTAACAAAAATAAAAGTGTATCAGATTATTTTTTAGAGTCATACTAATAAATAATACATATTGCGGTATCTCTTTTTCTTTTTATTAGAAATAAAGTCTGCCTAATATAAAATCGTTTGATGACACACAACCTGCAACGCATATATTACATGCAGTGTCCCGTGTCTAATAATTCAAAATTCAAAAGAGCCGACACCCCTTTCGGCAAGCGTCTTTATTACATTTACATATTTACATTTCCCCGCGTTTTTTCATCTTTCCGAATATGCCGACAATATCGTTAGTTAGTCGTATTCGTAATTATCGTTACTTTAGTTACAAAAACAAACAATTAACAGTATTTCAGAATTTTAAAACATTTAGTAAGTATAAAATTACATCTAAGGAATAGGTAGAAAAGTAAGTAGTATTGGGCAAATACCCGTTACTTTGTAACGGGTAGGTACTTTTGTACATCACTAGTACTTATATTATATACTACGTCGCTAAAGCGTATCTTATAACCTCGAGGGTCAAGCTTTTTCAGGTTACTACACGAGAAATTAAAGATGTTTTAGTTACGTGATATGTCTTAACGCCATTTTGTGCACTCTTAATTCTTTTTAGTTGCCCTCAAAGTAAATATATTAATATATATATATATATATATATATATATATATATATATATATATATATATATATATATATATATATATATATATTTAAAAAGTAGGAAGAAAATAAAAATGGTAACATCGCAAATTGGTAAAGGCAATGTACCTTAGTAACTATGGCAACACACAATGCAGACAAACATTTGAGATAGAAATTGTCCATTAAGTTTTTAATTTAATTTAATTTAGTTTGATTCAAATGTATATAAATATAGACGAACATTTTAATACCGATTGTTGAATTTTATTAGTTGTAGCAATGTTCAACTTAATTTTCTATTAACAATGGTCTATTTTATATTATAATTATAGTATATTCTATGCATATTACTATAAAATTTAACGAATATGTCGAAAGTTTTGATTAAAGTTTATTTTAAGGCTTCATTTGTCTACCACACCCATTTATTGCCAACTTAATTTTATTTTAGTAAAATTTTTTGCTTTTTTTTTCATTTGCATGAATATTTTCACAATATTAACCGTAGATTCATATTCTATGGGTATTTTTTAAGGTATTAGTAAAGGTTTCAAAACATTTTATGATTTATTTTGGGAAAACAATATTTAAAAAGAATAGTGAGGTCCTAGTGATAGAAAAAAGAACGCCATAGATCTCTTAAAATATTAATCTTCTGGATGAAATCATTATACACGTTGAAACTTTAAATAATTGCCTGAAAATTGCTTGCAGAATATGAATCTATACTTAATATACTTATAATGTTATTGTTAAAAATTTTAAAGCTGAAAAACCATGTCAAAATGAAATTAAGTTGGCCACCATGGACCCCATTGGAAAATGCCACCTTAAGATTAACACAGTTTATTATTCTTGAACCTTGTGGTCCCTGCTAAGAATCAAAAAATCATAGTGGTCCCTGGTCCAAAAAAGGTTGAGAACCACAGTTTTAGACTAACACCATCAATTTTATTGTTATTAAATACGTTTAGGATTTAGTTTATTGACGGTTTTGAATTTTTCATCATAGAGATACAAACCTTTTCACGGTATTGTCTTCGTGAGGAATCTAAACTTTGGATCAAATTAGTTGCATGCCCAAGGAACAAAGCGTAGCAGGTCGCACCAGAAATCATTGATAACATTGTTAGCCACATATCTGTCAGAGACTGAGGTGGAAATCTGCCGTAACCTATACACAGCATATGTGACATTGCTTTAAATAGTGCCCACGAATACTGTTCCAACCAAAATGCTTCCTAAAATTACCAAAAAATATCGAATTAGGATAAAAACTAGCGTTTAGATTCACTAAGAAGGTTTAAGATTTAGTACTGGTTTAAATTAAGAAGATTTTTGCATAGGCATAGTAAAAAAACAATTTTTTCGTTTTTATCTTAAATGCACCTGCTCTGTTTTATTTAGGGTGTTGTGGACGTGGTGAATGTATGGGAATGGGTAACTCCTGGGGTAGTTTAATCGGAAATTTAAAAAAATTTCTCTAACACCCGAAAACTTGACCATACGCGTGCCCGCTGATGCGATGTTGCCAAAATTTTATTTTTGAACGTGAAATAAGATATTTTTAAGATTTTTCTGCAAATTTGAAAATATATTAGGTATAGAATGTATTTTTTGCGAAAAACATAATTTCTGTATGGGCTCCTTTTTTAATATCACACCTCTTAACATTTTTAAGAAAATTAAAATCAAAACCTAATTCAAAATAAACCTCGTAAAAGTTCTTCTCTCAGCGACGCTTTAAAATTTGACGGCACCACACAAAAATAGTAAAAGTAGCCGGCATTCATTTATTACTTATTTTTTGGTAGGTTTCTGCCTTCGGTATTATTATTCGCATAAAAAACTGGTTTCGTCACTATTATAACACTAAAATTTATTACTGTGAAAACATACCGACATAAAAGAAAATAGAATAGGTTTGTACCGACCTACTTCTTCCGCGTATGGTTTTTGACAACTACAAAGTACATCTTATCTCGCTCTTGTTTCACTGTCACTGTCCTCGGTCTCTTTGTTCTTGTTCTGATCGGCCGATTTGCTAACTACTATAGTGGGCAATAGCTACTATTAGGGAGATTTTGCAAGAAGAAATTGCAAACACGATAACCCATAAATGATCAAATTTAGAGTGGTATTCTAACCAGGGTTTTTACCTCATTTTCTAAATGAACAAACCTACCAAAGATTTTGAATTTTTTTTAATTCCTATTTTTTTTTATAAATCGTGTCATAGAAACACCACTTTAAATTTTATCGTTCATGGGTTAGCGTGTCTGCAATTTCTAGTTGCGAAATATTACTATTAAGTGTTATTATGGGTTGCCCTATACTTTGTCACGAATGTCAAATAACTTGGTTATTAAAACTAGGGGTGCCCTAAGAGAGTTGTGCTTTTTAATAAATAAATAAATTTTTCGTTTTCAGTTTTACAATAGTACTGATAGTAAAAAATACCGTGGATTATTTTAGGCACTGCATTTAATTAGTTAGTGTACCATTTTTTCAGTGTTGCATAAGTGTGATAAGTTTACTGTAAAAATCTTTCCAGTAGAAGTGAATTTTACAGAGATTTTACTTTAAAAGTAACAAACACATTAGTTTTTAGGTTTTAATGGTACGGGTAGTGACAAAATACCGTGAAATCTTTTAAGTATTGTATTTAATTCGTTAATGGAACTTTTGTTAGTGTTAACAAATATTAATCACGCGTTGTTTTCTTGCATTAAATTAATGGCTGTATTGTGGTATCAGTGTTGTTTGGTATATTGGTATTTGTTAATCTTAAACATTTTCAAAACAAGTGTGTTTTAAAGGGATTTTACTACAAAGGTAATAATAAAATTATTTCTTATACTGACTTGTTATATAAAAAAATTATTGATCGATTGATATCGCTGGTTAGATAAAGTTTAAGGGGTGATTACCACCTTATTATTGCAAAGCGCCATTGTACATTTAATTTACAATTTAAGTGTCCGTTCCCTCCATTAAGGTACGTTCAGACTGTGAATTAGACATCAAATTTTTCTGACCACGATAAGTAGCAATTCGAATTTTTAAAATTAAATGTAGCAGACCACACCACAATCTAGTAAAATATGACATACCGTGTGCATTCATCCAACATACTTTAATAACATGTGATATACCACCCATGGTCTGTTATACTCGTATATTTAATACACAATATAGCGACGTATGACATACCATATATCATACCGTGCATGGCATGTCCCATGCTTTTTTAAATATGCTTATCATTTCTTACATCGAATAAGCCATATATCGCATAACATATGAAATACTAACCTTTTGACGCTTCAGACAAATAACATAATTTCATAGGTACAAACAATAATGAATTGGAATTGTTATTTTCTTACTACTTATATAATATGAAGCCATTAAAAAAAATGGGTTGTCCCCAATTTCTAACTGGGAGACGCCTTAACATCTCTAAATTTATCAAACAAAATTTGATTTCATTTAGTATTGTCATTCTATATTTTTAATATATTTATATTTTAGTTTATCCTTGAACAACACGTAATACTTAGGGTAAAATCCGAATAATGATATGATGCCACGAATTATGAATTATTTTACCTTTGCGCCTCTGCGTTTGAGACTGTGTTACACACTAAGGTTTCCTTGGTATTTAAATGTGACGGAAACCAAGCAAAATATAATATCTAGGAATTTTGTAAAGAGACGTCGCAGGTTGTATTAAGCTCTAAGGTGCATATAGGGAACCATAAATATTTAAACGCTCAAATCAAGGAAAACAGTACATTTTTATCGGCAATTTACTATATAATAATCGCATTAGCATCAACAGAACTCACGCATCGAGTATTGTACCTATTTAATACACCTTAAGCTGCTACAGTTGCTGTTATTTCTTCATGTTTACACACTTAGATTTGCTGTACGATTTATATCAAATTACTATTAAATTTATTTTGATTGCCGTTCTTCTAAATTAGTTTTTTTTTAATTTCGTCCCATCTGACACAGATTGAAAAACACACATAGCGACTCGTAATCAAAAAGACTATATAATTGGGTTTTACGGATTTAGCTTAAGTCTAACTTCAAGCCCACTGAAAACTATAATTTGTGGAACAAACGCTTATGCAAATTTGCCGACTTGGTCTGTCCAAACTAAGTTAGGCGATTTGCTTGTGTGTTTGTAGCGATCTAAAAAGATATCATGAAAGCAACACAAATACCTTATACAGGTAGTATAATAGCTTTCGTGTACCATTAAATTTACTTAATAGTGAAATAATTTATATACCTGAAGTTCGTTTATGGCAACCCATGAATTTGCAGGAAAACCCTGTAGCATCGGTACAAGAAACTGCAAACATCCAGACCAATGTCCAATTAACAGCATCATACATATAAGATTGAATATCCTCATAAACACACTCGCCATATTCAAAAACTGCAAAATTGCAAAAACGCAGATTAGTAGCATTGAAATCGTTTACATAATAATATATAATATATTATTTGATAAATTTGTCAAAAACGTTTTCGTATTTTTGCGAAACGTTTTTGTTCGAAACCACTAAATCAATAACTACATAAATTATCGTAAGTAACTCCAAACTTAAATACTGCATTCGGCATAAGGTATAAAGGTAAATAAAAAATATTCAAATAATCAAAATGGTGAAACTTTAACTAAATAAGGCAATCTCTCTTTAACCAAACGAGAGGGCGGTAATCGAAATGTCTATAAGCAAAGCATGTGGCTTTTCTCAAAAGGCTACAAGCGCGTAGCATCAACGAATATTTTTAAAACAAATAAGTACTATTGCACTATGTACCCAGCACCGTGAAAAATATCTATTTTTATAGCAAGTGTCTTGGCTGCAAAATTAAAGTTGTTTTAGTATAAATTGTGTTCAGAAATAATAAAAAACTTACCTTCACTTATTTAAAACATGCTCTTCCTGAATATACTTTTATTCTAAATCATGCAGGAGTGCCTTTGTGTATTAGTTACTATCTAATATTTGGTGTAATTTTGTATAGGGTATCCTAATAAATATATTACTATTTTTAACTTCTACTTAAATTCAATTGAAAATGTAAAAAACAGTCTTTAGGGTTATATCTGAATTATTTATTATTATTTTGTAAAAGGGCAGGAGAGGTTATTAGAAAACATTTTAATCGTATAGCGACAAGACTGGAAGAGTTATTGCTCTGCATTTTAAGATAGATTCTCTGACGGGTCATAATTTTCTCCAAAGTGAAATTTTATTTCTCACAGAAAAACGCAAAATAAATAATTTTACTTTTAAACTTGATTTGGGACAGAAAAGGTATCGAGAAACAAAAATACTGATCATTTGATTTGTTGATGTTTTCAGTAACTGAACATAAATACTCCATAATTATTTTATATAATCGTAAATGTAAGTTTAGTGTTCTCATATATATTATATCAATTAGCCAAAATGCTATGATATAGCCATTTTTAAAAAAATACCCATTTTACAAATCCTTTGGGAATGCTCTGAGCTTTTTATTTAACTGTATTTACCATTTAATAATTTTTATGTACATATTTTATAGTGCTAAATACTCGTGTACACATATATATCTTAGGATCACTTTGTATATTTTATTTCATTTGTGTGTTTAGTGGTTCTGTTATATGCGTTTAAAACATATGTGTTTAAAACATACATATATCTTACCAAAGACTAAGTGCTTAATATTACTGTAAAGCAAGTTTATTGGATGTTTTGAGTTCTAGGGTAATTAAGGGAGAAGTGTAGCGTCATGTAATGTTAAATTTATGTTAATGTATAATTTTTTACCTCCGAATGTGCTATATATAATTATTATTGTAGCTCGTATTTTATCTGTCCAATAGAGCAATTTTGCAATAATAAATTGTCGACACTAATTGTGGATATTTAGAATCACTTCTATCTAGTTTTATTGAAACTTTTCTTCTCGGTTCACAAGATTTTGTTACATTTCGTAATTATGCATTCTTTTTACCATAAAGGTACTTTACCTTCGTTTTTGCAGGGTAATTTTAGCTTTAGATTTATTGTATCATATATATATATATATATATATATATATATATATATATATATATATATATATATATATATAGTTATAATATTAGTTTTTAACTAAACCATTTTTAATTAATGTTCTCGAATGTTCAGTACGTAATAAAATCCTGATTTGGTGTCCAGTGCAAACTTAATCTACTTTATTTGTTCCTTACGTCCGTTTGAGTTTCAAAAATATGAAAAATACTTTGAAGGCCTACATGCTACATAGTTTCTTTACTTTGTCCCTAAATTGTAGTATATTATATTTTCTAAGATACATTCGTTTTGTGCCAGTGTGTATCTTGAATGTGTTTTATGTATTACTAACTACTGGAGAAACAGGAGAGGGAGTAGGGTTTTCCTCTCAATTTGTAATATTTTAAGGTCCTTAACTTATTGCCATATACAGGGTGTTATCATACTCTAGCGACATAATTCTATAAGTGATTCTTTACCCAAAAATAAGAAAGAAAGTATTTATTTATTTGTTTTTTTATGTATTCAACACGTTTTTGAAGATAATTTATTCAAATTCCATACAGACAACAGTTTTTGGATAACCTATGGAATATCATTATTATCGATCAAAATCATCTACAGAGTGGTATTTTTTGGAGGGTTACGATCTTTTTGATCCCCCGAATTTTTTTGTGACAAGACTGACTATCCTTGTGTAAAAATAGAACATTCCTGTGTTATCCTTTAACATTTTTTGGACGATATTTGTTAAACTATGACTTAAAACCTTGCCAAATTTTTAATGTGGTCTATTTACCTTAGTGCAACAGGTCTTTGATCATGACCCCAAAATATCACTCTGTAGCAAGGGCGTCTTTACGGGAGAGGGGGGGATTAAACCATCAGGACCATAAAGGTAGAAGATTTTTGGTAACGAAACAAACACTGTTTTACATTCACCATTTTATTAATGTCATCATTGTCATAAATTATAAGAATTCGTTATATTTCGATTCATTATACAGGGTATCCGAAAAGTCCTAGTTAGGGCAAAATATCATTGCTATTAGTAAAGATAGAGATACTCAATTTTAAGTATATCTTATTGGTTAATAAATCTACTTTTTTATGTATTTTAAGTTTTCCAGCGCCACTTGAGGGGTGACGCTAGGGAGTTGAGATCAAAACTTTTAAATGCAGGTTAAAGGTCTTCAAAAAAAATATTTTACCGCAAACCCGAGGCCTGTGGCTGAATTCGTTTTTAATTGTTTGAGCGTCACCACTTAAAGGGGTTGAAAAATAAAATTACATAAAGAGTAGGTTTATTAACCAATAAGATACACCTAAACTTTGGTGTCTCTATCTTTACTAATAGCAAAGAATATTGCCCATACTAAGACATTTCGGACACTCTATATATTATTTTGTATAAGTTACATTTTCCAAACAGGAATAAGACTTTATTTAAGGGTCATTATTACGCCCCCCCAAAGATCTTTTTCCTACAGACGCTCTTGCTCTGTAGATTACTTTGAATGATAATCAGGTTTTTCCACAAGTGCTCCAAAAGGTGTCTTGTGTGAAAAATTACAATAAACTTTTTTAAAAAACGCGTAAAATAAACAAGAAAAACCAGAATGAAATAAAAACTTTATCACCCCCAAGCTCGAAAAGGACTGTGTGTTAACAGGAGGTTTTTTCTAATTTTGGCCAAAGAATCACTAATGAAATTTTGTCGGTAGATTTTTGCAGCACCCTGTTTATTCCAACGTTACAACATACGGGTGAAAAAATATACGTAAAAAAGTTGATACAGTACAAATTATTACATTGTGTTGAAAGAGGTACTCTTTATTCGGTTTCTTTAAGAAATTAAATAAATGTATGTTTGATATAAAAAAAAAACATATTTGTCAATAACAATAAAATTACTATCACTAAATAAAATAACAATTTTCAATAAAACAAAATATATCAAGTGTTGACAGCGGAAGCAGAGGCGCCGCGGATCGGTCATGCGCAATGCCAAGCGAGTCGGAAGCAGGTTACCTTAAAGATGAGATTGCTTTTGGTGCTTTTAAACTTGCTGAGGTCCGAACTGAGGCGCCCCCTTCTTTCCGTTCTCTTTTTTTGAAGATTCTGCAAGATCTAGAAAAAAGCGAAGAACACAAGGTAATAGACAGAAAGCGTGGCACGCATTGTCCAGAAGAACGAAAAGAAAAATAACATAACAGAAATTTTAAAACGGCAAGCAGGTAAGTTCAAGCTCATGCACAATTACAAGCAAGTATGCTAGTCAGTTTTCAATTTTTACAAAAAAATTTTAAATGCCAAGTACATGAAAGCTTTATTCTATTTAGTTAAATATTACATCTTGAATTTACAAGACGAAAACTTATTTTTGTTATATTCTAAATGTGTTTGTAGAACCTGTAAAAAGCAAAATAAAACATTATTTCCCATATTATTGGATCTTGATTCAGTGTCTATGAAATAAATAGTATGGAGAAATAACCTATTAATGGATAAAAAAAAATTACCGATTTCTCATCTTTAAAGGAAGCATAAATATGTTAGTTTTAACTGTTCAAGAAACAAATGCATTTTAAAATCTAAAAATTTTATATTTTATTTCAAAAAAGCGTTAAAAGGAAAGTTGAAGTTGAAGTTGAATATATACAGGGTGTTTCAAAAAACATGTGCCATCGCTTAAAGAAAGGTTCTTTGAAATAAATTAAGGCAAAAAGTTTATATGAACATGGGTCCGCAGATGCTTTGTTTCAAAGATACAGGACGTTAAATTTTTAAATGGTCTTTACATGTTAAAACCGATGGTTGGGAAAACTAAACCAGTAAGACGGTTAATAAAATTACGTTTATCTCCTAAACGAAATGAAAACCGAAAAAATATGAAGAGATAAGTTTTGTTAAGAATTTAACATACTATTTGACCGATATAAGAAAATGTGAAAAAATCAGTGGCGTACATGTTTTTATTGGAAAAATATTGTACCGTCTTCTCATATGTACGCCCCTGGAGGACCGGTCAAAGTCTTTTCATGGTCAGAATTATGCTTAATTTAAGTACTTTACACAGTGTAAATTTCATCAAAATTGATGAAGCCATTTTGAAAATATTTTGGAAAAACTGAAAAAAATTTAAAAATTTAATGTATCTTTGAAACGAAGCATCTGCGGACCCGTGTTTATATAAACTTTTCGCCTTAGTGTCTTACAAGGAATCTCTCCTTGAGCGATGGCACATGTTTTTTGAAACACCCTGCATATGGCTGATGCGCGGGACAAGTAGTAAAAGTCAATTTTTTTAAGGAATAAGTTAAGTGCACCACCTATATTATAAACATGGGTTGTTTCTTTGAGCAAAGTACTATAAGTCTATTTCAATGATAAAAGCTATAAAAAAATGTTAAATTAGTATAAGTCTAAAAACCTTCTTGAATCGAGAGGGAAGTGTGTCAATTATGTGTCAAAAAGTATAAGTCACGATTGTTTTTCAATAAAAATAAACAAAAACTACTACATATTATTTTGCAATGATAAAAGGTATTATTATGAATATATTGGTATATCTTTTCACTGATTTCAGAAACGGTAACAAAGTTTAATCGCCCATAACTCAAAACTAGGATTTTAGACTTATACTACTTTTCCAGAGCATCAGCTATATATATATATATATATATATATATATATATATATATATATATATATATATATATATATATATATATATATATATATATATATATTTTTTTTGAAAGGTAGAAGTTCTTGAGATTGCTCTCTGAGAAATGTCATAGGGATCCTTATCGGATCTCCCATGGTAGCTTGGATGTGGGAGTCTCGCGACCCCTCTCCACACTACCTGAGACATTCTCATTTATGAACATAGTTAAGTATGTTTGGAATTATCTGGAGAACTACTGTTTCGTCTTCCTCGGTGTCTAAGTTGTTAAAAGACACCACATCGACTCATTAGAGGCCTTACAGTAGCATGAGCATTTCTGCTCCTATGTGGAATTATATGGGAGCAGAAATGCTCATGCTACTGTAAGGCCTCTGATGAGTCGATGTGATGTCTTTTAACAACTTAGACACCGAGGAAGACGAAACAGTAGTTCTCCAGATAATCCCAAACATACTTAACTATGTTCATAAATGAGAATGTCTCAGGTAGTGTGGAGAGGTCGCGAGACTCCCACATCCAAGCAACCATGGGAGATCCGATAAGGATCCCTATGACATTTCTCAGAGAGCAATCTCAAGAACTTCTACCTTTCAAAACTTTCAGTTTGTCTTTTATAGGCAAGAACTGTGGAATTATCTGGGAGCAGAAATGCTCATGCTACTGTAAGGTCTCTGATGAGTCGATGTGGTGTCTTTTAACAACTTAGACACCGAGGAAGACGAAACAGTAGTTCTCCAGATAATTCCAAACATACTTAACTATATATATATATATATATATATATATATATATATATATATATATATATATATATATATATATATATATATATATATATATATATATACTACAGCTCTTCTGATTTTTCAGTGTCAGTTTTACTTTTATTTTTTTATCAATAAATAACATAGTCAGACAAAATTCTTGTATAACGATCATAAAATTGTATACAAATAGTTGCATTTATGTTATAGCAGCAAAGCTAAAATTTTATATGATTTAAATTACATCTAACATTCAAACCGTCAGACTTAAATTCCGACAAAAGCATTTTTGAAAGGGCTCCAAGTGAGTACGAGTAGGATAGCCCTACGTAGACGTGCGAGTGCCAGAGAGCGCGTATATTGAGATGAGAACAAAATAAGAACCATTCTGACCTTAAGGGTGGTTAGGGCATGAGGAATAAAGATTATTCATTCGGACGGTTAGAGTCCGTTCTCATTAGTCGGACTGACAAATTTACAGGGACGACAGATGTCGTAAGCTGTCCACATATAGGTGATCCGAGCGATGAAAAATACTTCAATAGAGTTCGTCACCCTCAGCGAAGATAGTAATAATAAGGGAACATATAGAATAAAATTGATGAAGAACAATCAGCAGAACGGACAACGAAGAAAATGACGATGATTAAAAATACAGTTATTCATTATAAATTTCTTATTTAATACATTTCGTACATGTAATGAATTTATTAATAATAATTATTAATTGTTAATATTTTTTATTTATGTATCTCATTAATTCCAAATGATTTTTATTTAAAATAAGATTCAAACTGATTTTTTAAAGGGAAAAGTGACAAAAATAAAAATAATCCGGTTGGTCTAGCGTAAACAGGATGTCACTTAATACATTAATGCAGTAAGATCCAAAAAAAACTACCTCGCAGTAAGCCTTGAAATTTCTCCGCGTGTCGTCGATTATTCATTTTATAAAACTGCCCCTTAACCTGTTATCATAAATTTTTATTACCTGTAAAACTTTGAGTGATTCATAACAGGCAATTTAAATTTTTTTAATAATGGAATGTTTAAAGAAATATAATTTTTATTTACCTTTACATTTATAAATCCGTAAAAATTGAGAATAAGTTCTCTAAACCACCTGAAAATTCCTTATACTATAAGGATTTGAACAAATCATGGTAAAACAGCTATTCTCCTAGCTATTCTATATATGTACCCCTGACAAGTAGACTTCATTTCATTGTTGTAATATTTTACCTCACGGTAAATTCTACTCCGACTGCTTGAAACTGCTAATGGATGGTGCTGCCTGTTTTATACTGCTTATACAGTGTGACATGGCTAGCTTAAAGAGTATGCTGTTTCTGAAGCTAGGTATGTTCGTTTATCCTGTACTGATGAGAACTAAAGAGTTCGAAACCGGTATGCAGGTAACGACATCATAACTAAAGAAAAAAGCTTCCTCCTTCCTGGTAGTTTCTTGCAGTCAAACCAAGTATTTTGTTGTCTAACAGTGTTAGTCAAAATACGGCAAATTTTGGTATGTAATCCAGCGCTCGGAGGGGCATATAGCCCGGAGAATAGCTGTTTTACCATGATTTGTTCAAATCCTTATAGTATAAGGAATTTTCAGGTGGTTTAGAGAACTTATTCTCAATTTTTACGTATTTATATATGTACCCCTGACAAGTAGACTTCATTTCATTGTTACCTTTACATTGTTACTTTTAAAACACAATTTTAATTTTTTTGACAAAATTTACTTATACTAAATGAGCAACGTGTCCCTTTGCCTTCCAGACAAATCCAAATTCTTTTTTTACACAGAATCAAGCTCCTCCAAATTTGGACATGGGGTTTTAAAAATGGAATATCAGGCGATACAAAATCGCATGATTTAGGTCGCCAGCTTACTGGCATATTCCTGCTAAAATTCGGTCCTCAAGGTGGATCAACAGGATCTCGCGAAAATATGTTACACGTGAATGATTCTCTTCTCCCATAGATAATCCGTATACGCACTCTCTCGCAATAGCGCGTCTACATAAGGCTTCTTACTCTCACTCGCTTGAGGCACTTTTAAAGGTCTGCCGAAATGTTTGTGTCGGAATTTAAGTCTGACGTTTTGAATGTTAATCTGTTATATGCGATTTAAATCAGAATTTCAGCTTTGCTACTATAACTTAAAAATCCAAGTATTTTTTTATGTAATTTTATCTTATCTGTCTTACGACAATTTTCCGGCTACTGTTTTGTCCGACAATATTATTTAATGTAAAATAGACGTAGAATTGACATATTAGAAAATGAGAAGTGATGACATTAAGCAAGTAATTTTTTTCCTCCTTTCCAGGGCGTCCAGATGCGCTCAAATGTAGGACCTGCCTTTCTCTATTCAGTACCTTTGCGAGGGTCTTTCTACTCATTTTTAAGGTTACTGAAGTACCTTTATGTATCGCTAGCTTTAAATCTATAAATAAACACTATGAAACTGCGATTAAATCATATTTTAATATTAAATTAGTATTGTTCTACATCAAGTTATATTTACTGCTAAATATAACAATTTTATAAAAAAAAATCAATGACCTTTTTACGTAGTGCAACAATAAAAAATTATTAACATTATACTAATAGTTCTAAAGGCGAAAATTATAATGAAGGTTCTACGTTTTTATTTTTAAACTATATACGGTATCTAGCAAATGAGATATTGCACCAATTAACTACATTATAGAAGTAAAATATGCAAAAAAATAAAAATTAACCCTATCCAAGGTTCTAAAAAATCTCAAAGTATTTTTAAAAGTTTTAAAAAGGAAGGTCAGACAAAAATGCATTTGTTGTAATACAATTTTACAAAATTTAGAATTGGGCTAGTAGGCTCTAAAGTTAGCCTTAAGAAAGACCGGTTAAATAAAACAAAACAAATATTGTATTAAATTGTGTTATAGCACTGATTAAACTTTAAGATTTGACTAATTGCGAGTGAAAATGAAAACTGGCAATCGGCACACAGGTAGTATAATAAAACTGAAGATAACGATGGCATGCAAGTAATATGTACAGA
This sequence comes from Philopedon plagiatum, assembly GCA_963971165.1. NCBI lineage: Eukaryota > Metazoa > Arthropoda > Insecta > Coleoptera > Curculionidae > Philopedon > Philopedon plagiatum. The sequence continues at coordinate 25,122,464 of OZ020195.1, forward strand.
ATCTATTATACAAATTGTTTTTAAAGAAGATATGTATATATTTTAAATTATTATTAGTATCTACGCTGGTTAACAATATTGTATAACATTTTTAGTAAAAAACTAGGTGATTTAATAAAATCTACATGGAATAAACTGAAAAATATGCAGTACGTAATAGATATAAATGTTCTAATTTTGAGATAATGTAGAAATATTAATAAATAACTAATATTTGTACAGGGTACGATACACAAAACATCAGTATGTCGACGTGCCGTTTTGCGCTATATTTCTGCCACAATTGATGCTGCGTTTTGTGGCATTGATAGGAAAATAAATTTAAGAACAATAGTTTATGCCGTAATTTTATAACAGGTGGCAAATACTAAACACTTAACGAGGTAGAGCAAAACTGCCAAAGAGTATTTTCGTAGAGCACAACATTTTCTTCCAAGTCCGCGATGATGAAGTTTCGTGTGCGAATTAATTATTTAGTTAGGAACAACAAAATGTAGCAAAATATATTAAAAACTTAAGCAGTTATAAACCAATGAAAATGATTTTTTTAATTGGACCTGTTTTAAAATTTATCTAGAAAGCGTGCAGAAAAAACACAGTCAGAAAGGATAGTTAGAATACTGGTGTTTTGTGCATCCTAATACAAAAGCGACTGAGCAAGTAGCTGGTTGCAATCTGATATTTCAACCGCTCTAAAGGCAATTCTAATTTTTAAATAGAATGGGTCTAATATTAAGAAATGAATGTGAAATTTATTTTTTGGGAATCCTTTATTTTTACTATTTAAATTTGTCGCAACGTTTCTTCCACAGCCTTTTGGATATGCTAAGTGATAGAGACGACTACTTATTTGTCTCTCTTGCGCAGCATATCCAGAAGGCTATGAATCTTTGTAATATACAACATCAGTAACGTGAAACCTATTTATTATACCCAAAATATTCCCGGTAAAAATATTTGAGGAGGCGAACTCGTCAATATGACCAGGCCAATGTTTTAATGGTCTATATTATCCCTAATAATTTATCTCTTTAAGCAGTCGCAATGGCGCTGCTGTCGAAATTTTTTTGGAATTTTTGTTATTAAAAGTTTTTAATTTGAGAGCAAAAATAAGGTTATTTTTTTTAGCCTGTTGCACGGTCTTATCTCTCTCTCTCTCTCTCTATTTCGCTCTGTCCCTCTAGCGACAGAAAAGTAGGAGCGATAAAGAAAAAATATGATATGTGTGTCTCGCATTTGTCAGTTCGCTTCCTGTCAGTTTGCGTAGCGATAAAACGCATTTTTTTCTGTTTATTTTTCAAGTTATTTTTTGAAACTGTGTAGTGTAGTACTGTGTCATGATACAAATAAAAGAAGATATGATACCGCGCAGGTAGGCGTGGCCATTTACGTCACGCCGTGACCAATTCCGCGATATTTTGTAAACGAAACACGTTTTTCTTTTAAGATCGCGTTGTGTTGTCAACTATTTTTTGGTGTTTTTATATTACTTTTAGGAGTTTAAAAGTAAAAATGAGATGTGCTGTGTATGTTTGTGATGTAGACAATCAATTCATCAATGTAATCAATGTATGTATTTATCCCTTTATTTATATGATTATTTTAAATCATATGGGTACTATAACATTTGTATTAGAAGCAGGAGGCAAAGTATATTGCCAATAGAATTTATATAAAATCGCCTATAACTAACGTAACCTCTATACTGCGCGATATAAATTTCACAAATAGGACACAGCGTGACGTCATGCGCGAACCTGGACGAATTTGTCACGGTTTGGTATCATACCTTCTTTTATTTGTATCATGGTACTGTGTAATTGACGGTTGTCTTCCCGGTTATAAAATCCAGAGTGAAAAAGGTGTTAAAATGCATAGATTTCTGAGAAGATAGATACCTAAGTAAGTGACAGTGGGACAAGGAGTGCTCAAGAACCTATTAAACAAATATATTTTTAATAAAAGCAAATATTGATGTAACATTTTTAAGTGCAAGAAACTAAAATGTACAGTGGAATAACGAAATTCTGTGTTTTGTATGTGTAAATATTGTTTGTAAATAAAACTTTCCACAAAACTGCCTTTTAAATTTTTTAGCCGTAAAATTTGTATTAAATGTTTTCGTCTTCCAAACATTTCACTTTTTGCTTTTGGATATGAAAACGTTTAAACTGATGCTTAAAAAATTTAAACGTAAATTGCGCTGTCGTTACTGCGAAATTTAGCTTGTTAGCCTGTCGCGGGTGTCGATATTTTGGGGTACCAATTTTATATTTTGAGGTGCCTCGCTATACTTATGTACATACATGGATACAAATTGCAACAGAATTAAATTCGCTGTAATTAGCAAATCATAAAAATCAAAATTTCAAATTGAAATATTAAATATTTTTAAGTTATTTTTATCTAATGTATCCTGTTGTTCCTCCCTGTCCCTGGTATCGTTGTAACAGGCATATCGGATAAGTAAAACATCTCAAGCAAAAATTATTTAGGAATGAAAATTTGCCCTAGATTCATAATTTTATCATCATAGCCGCTCCAGTGTTTTATTAAAATACCCTATACAGGTGTCGCTTACGCTTCTTGTCATAATTAAGCATGTAGAAATTATTTCAGATCTCACAATTTTAAATATCGTAAGTGACAGCAAACATATAACCTCGAAAATAACCTTAAAATTAAAAGACAATTTTATTTTAAAATATCGCAAGAGCTATTCAGCTAACATAAAAAATATTGCACAATTGAAGTTGAAACCAGGTAATAGTGCTTTAAATAACATAAAATCAATAAAACTTGTAGTATGTAATAGTAATAAGGAATATGCACAAATTTTTTTATTGCATAAATCGTTTAAGGAACTCCTTACAAACCCCAAAAAATTATTTTGAAGAAAATTACTAGGATAATTTAGCTACAAAAATGTTTATTTTTCGGTATAATTTATTACAATTTAAAAATCAGCCATTTGTCCTTAGTGAATAATGACATTAGGAGATCAGCAAAAATAGGTGTCAATCTACATGTTAACGTAAAGCTTAACCTAAAGTCGAACAGGTTTGTTTTTCTCGGAAACAGTCAGAGGGGGAGCAATCGAATTTTTTGGGTTGATAAAGGAATAGTGCAGCTAGCTTCGGTAAAAAATTCAGTTATACAGGATGTTTCGTTTCGGAGCTATTAAATATCAAAGTTGAAATTTCCACGATTTCCGTTGAAATCGGGTTTGATGGGTCGCAAAAGTGAATTAAATCGATGTAAACTTTGGAGGTTGTAGAGGACCCAGAGCTTCAGAACTGTATTGAAACTGGTGAGGATCGGAAAATTGCAAGTAATTCTTTTGAATTTTTTTAGGTCGAAAAATGCCATTAGGCCCCTCATTGGTACCTAATAACTCGAAAACACAACGTCGGATCGAAAAACGAATTCATAAGTGAAACTTTAAAATCTGAAATACTTTCTTTTTCCAACACATTTACCTAAACCTTAAATCACTGGAAAATGGATATATTCGGAAAAAAGTGGAAATTTCGATCTTTGCCCCAAATATTTCACGGTTTTAATTTTTTTGTGGGGTCAAAATGGTTCAAATTAAAACCCCATATCGGAAAGAGCTCATCGAAATATCCATATTTTTCAGTTTCTTCATTCTTTATAGGAAAGGAGCAATCGCCGATTAAATTTAGATTTTTTTACTTTTCACTCTGTATGTTTTCCTATCTAATTTTTCCCAATTTTTCAACACTCTCTTATAAACGGATAACCACACTTCAAAATAAATGTCGAATGGGTCATCCAGGAGCGTATTTACGGGTTAAAAACCGAATTTTACTGATTTTTCTGACAAGTTTTATTTTTAACCGACATTATTTCACACTATTTTCCTTATTCAGTGATTCTTCTTGGATTTATTTTATCCGTTTATTAGTTATCTAAGAATATCTCCCACTAATTTAAATCGCTTATTTTTACGCTAAAGTTATAAATAAATATGTTTATTTGCATCGGGGACATGCAAAATTTGAAAATTTTCGAAGATTGTCATGAAATCAAAGAACTGCAGTTTATTTACTTGAAATGATGTGATGTGTCAAAATTTCGCAAAATTGAAAGGTTTTGGAACCGATTTCGGCTTGAAATATACATGAATAAGATTTTAGAAACCTTGTACTTTAAGTGCAGGGATATTTCATTGGATGAGTTACGCATTAAATGCCATTTTTATTAATTTTTCGATGACCCCACAACACGGGAATTCGCCATGTACTCCTAAGGGCTGTTTATACAAGCAGTGTGTACAGTATTCTGACCGCCAGAAACAATCAGTCAGTTACATACACTAAACGCCTGTTGCTCTCTGGGCAACTCTATTTCTGATCGAAACCCGATCACGGATTCTTTGTGGAAACAAACCTATTATGAGTCATAAAACACTTTTGACGACACAGCCAGTCGTATCACGTTTTACAACTTTCGAAATTCGCGCGAAAATTTGCAGTAGAAAATCTATTTTTTTTTGTTAATAAAGACCAAAATAAATGGATAACAGCAACCACCATAACCATTTAATTTATGTAGAGAATATAAAAAAAATATTTCAGATTTATTTGGGTTATATGCATATTCCCTATTGGTAAAAAATATATGAAAAATCAGTTTTTTGCGTCTCTTAGAAAACTGCATAAATTGCGCGTATGACGAATGGTGACTTCGTTAAAATAAATAAATATATGTTATATTTATAATCGTGAAAGAAAATTTAGGAGTTACCTGTTGTAATAAAATCAAATTTGTGGTAATAAATTTACTAATTGTCCAATTAATCCATTAAAATCTATTTTACTGTTAATCGTCGTAGACTTATTTAAAATCGATATAATTTAAGCAACATGTGTCGAATCAAAAAAAAATCTAGTTTGCGGATTTAGGTTTAAAAGCTCATTTTTCTGGTTTTTTAAATAGGAAATTAACTTTTATTTTAGTTTTCTTCACCAAACACTGGTAACGAGACTTGTTAGATATAGAAATGCGAGTGAAAAGGAGCCATTTTTAATGTCATTGCTTTCAATTCGTAATATATACATATCTTATAGTTTTTAAGTTCTAAGCTAAACCAGGGTAAAATAAAGGCTAACGGTCAGGAGAAACAGAGGAAGAGCGGTGCTTGCTTTGTGAACTCCAGTAGAGAAAACACTGAGAGTGGGAAAATCAACTAGTATCGCTTTTGTAGATTTGGACAAGGCATTTGATAATGTGGAGTGGAGAGAAATATTCAGCATTTAAAGAGAGGTAGGTATAAAGTTTAGGGAAGGAGAAGCAAAAATAGGTAAGGATGCAGCGTGTAAAGTCTACAAATAGAAGGGGCAACGAATCACGGTAAGGAGAACACTAACATTGACGTCAAAATACAAGATGTGAAAATAGCCATGCCTTGGTTTGCAGACGATATAGCTGTTTTAGCTAAAAGCTAGAAGAAACTGCAGGACATCTTAACCCAGCAAATACTTTCCGAGAACAAAATGAAGGTAAATTATAAGGATACCAGCAATGAAATGCGATAAAACCGACAATGGACGAAAAATGAACGTCAGACTCGCAGGAAATAGACTAGAGGAAAGTGAAGAATTCCTCTACTGAGGCACCATCTTAATAAAAGGCAATCGCAGAAAGGTGGTAGTGGATTTCTTCCTCGACCGAGGTGGTACCACACCACACATCCTCTTAAAGGGCTGGTGAAGTCCGTACGGATGTTTCCAGTTCTGGATGTGTGAGTCGGTTTTCCCCCGTACACCCACGGTACATAGTACTTAGACTTCGGTCTTCGTGGGCTGTCAGAAAATAAAAAAGCGTGATGTAAAAATGAGAATAGTGCAAGCAAAAAATCCTTTCGCAGAGAAGAGGCAGCAACTTAGAGATAGAGATTAGGAAGCATTTCTTAAAAAACTTCGTGTGAAGTGTTCTCTTTTACGGGTGTGATTCTATGATGCTACAGAAGAATAAAAGGTAAGTGAAAGTAAATGAAAAAGAGCTAAATCGAGTCAAGGAAGGAAGGGCCATTCGAAGAATCTTACAGACGAGAAGAGACCAGTTGATCGCACACATTCTGAGACATAGCAGTCCAACACAACTGATTGTGGAGGGAATGTCAGAGGGTAGACAAAGTAGGGGGTAAGTGATTTAGATACAAATTTTTAAGGACAAAGGGGAACAGAAAGGGCCGTCCTCGCCTTTCAAAGCAGTCCTTCGCCTTTCAAAGATATGAATATTTTGTGAAAACGGTCGACCAAAAATGCAGCATATTTTTTCAAAGTCTTCCGGAACTTGGCTGTCGATGTTTTTTTGGTACAAAGTTCCTTGCTCCTAAGCTTCTGGAGCCCTTGGGTACAGTCCTACTTGCTTTTATTGATGACGCGGGCGTAGAAGCAAAGAATTTAGTCCGGACTCTAACGATGAAGAGTTACGTCCAACCAATCCCAGTATTGAAGACTTCAAGAAGAAGATTTTCTCAGCTAGGGGCTTAGTAATGAATCTCAAGTTTTGGACACACAATGATGTCATATTGTGGGCAGGCCTACGGATATTTGCCAAAACAGCTTAAACATTTATGCTGGAACCGTCGAGAATCTGATGATTTGTCTGTGAGATGCTGAACATTTTCTACTAGAGGAAAACTTGCTTTCACTTTTTTATTTTTTGTTTAATTTTTTATAACATGAAATATAACAATAAATGGGAATCGAAACCGGTTTGCGTCATTTTTGTGTGGAAATATACAGGGTGTCCGGAAAATACAAGTACAACGTTTTATAAATAAATAAATAAATAAATAAATAAATAAGCTTTTATTTCGTAGACCAAAGTACATGGTATGGAAAACGTCAGTGGGTTGCCGCCAGAAACAACATGTTAATGGCTAGGCAACGCTGTTTTTTACCAAAAAGAAAAGAAAAGAAAACATGACTTTAATAGTGTCCAATGTTATTCTCGAAATTGTCCATTTGCATGTAATCCTGTATGCTGTAGGGAACGCTGTTGATTAAGATTCGAGATATATATTTTTTAAACAATTGCAAATTCATATTCCTTATATCTAATGGTAACTTATTAAATAACCTTGTGCCCATGTAATAAGGACTTCTCTCAGTTAGAGCTAGGTTATGTTCTGGAGTAATTAAATTTTGATTATATCTAGTATTATAGCTATGGATGTCCCCCATGGACACAAAATTATCAACATTCCTTCTAACATAAATTAAAATCTCCAGTATATACATAGCAGGCAAAGTAAGAAAGCCATAGTTTCTAAAAAGATCACGACATGAATGTCTGATCCCAACACCAGCAACATTTCTTAATGCTCTTTTTTGCAATTTAAAAACTCTTAACATTCCTGGAGATGCACCCCAGAATATTAGGCCATATTTTAAACGAGAAACAAACTGCGCAAAATAATACGATATTAGAGTATTATCGTTAACAACATTTCTTAGGCGAAAAATAGCGAAACAAATTGTAGATAATTTTTTACACAATTCGGTTGTATGACAGCTCCAATTTAAAGAATTGTCAATATAAATACCCAAGAGTTTAGTCTCAGGCACCTGCGCAATAGAGTGTCCATCTATATTAGACCTAACTAAGTAGCTTTCACTGATTGATGATGCTCTTGGCGTAAAGTTTATAAAGACAGTTTTTCTGGGGTTAAGGCTTAATTTGTTTCTAGTAAACCACTGTTCAAATGTACTTAGCATACTTTGAAGTCTTGCGACAGCCCTCTCAACTGTAGTATCACAACATATGTACGTGTTATCGTCCGCGAACATTGTCAAGTCACTTTGATCATTCACAACCCCAGGCAAATCGTTCACAAATATCAAGAATAGCAGAGGTCCAAGAATGGATCCCTGCGGCACACCTATTGAGACACTCGATCTGTCCGACCTCACTCCATCAATATCTACTACTTGATTCCTATTCTTAAGATATGACTGTAGCCAATCACTAACCTTTCCTCTAAGACCGTAATGATTTATTTTCGATATTAATAGGGTATGGTCGACCAAATCGAACGCCTTACTTAAATCCATAAAGAGACCAAAACATTTTTTGTTTATATGATAGACTCCTGACTTTAAAATAGGTCGATTTAAGCCAACTTAGTTTTATCCGAAATTGCTTCGTTTAGCCGGTAGAGAGAGTCAAAGATTAAAAAAGTTTTTGTTTTTTCCCAAATTTCTTGAAAACGCGCCAATTGATTTTAATGATTTTTGGTGTATAGTCTACACTAAAAACCTACGTTTTCAACTAATATAGTTACTGGCTATAAATAAACGGAAGTGTTATAATAGTCACGTCACATGTAAACATTCCTTCAGATTTTTTATGTCATCAAAGCTTTATTACCTCTTAATAAATTTTCGTTGGATGAGCGGTTTTCTCTCAAAAAAGATTTTCAATTACCTGCATACACCTATTAACTGTAATAAAAAACAATGAGAAAATGCTGGAAGCACATGTGTTTTTTAAAGAAAAATTACAACAAACTAAGTAAATAGAACCTATTAATTAAGCAATTGTCCAAATGACCGCCATTTTGCTGAACACACTTTAAGACACTTTAAAAAGTGAAATTGGATTCTATCTAATATATCTGAATTATTAAAAAGGTTGCCACCATTTAAAACTTGCGCCAATAAATCATTGTGAGTGTTTAACGGAGTCTTCTATATTTCTTCAAAAAGAAGTCACACATATTAAAGTCTGGAGAACCTGGTGGCATAGGCGTTTCTAGGTGGGGGCTTGGGGGGCTGAGCCCCCCCAAATCTAGGATTAGCCCCCCCAAATCCAAATGAGTGACCTAGTATATGTATAGCCAAATATGTATACATGGGGCTTAAGCCCCCCCCCCCCCAAAATAGAAGTCTAGAACCGCTAATGCCTGGTGGCCATCTTACTGATGCACCATTGCCTCTTCCAATCCATCGGTTGGGATATTGGTCGTGTAAATATTGCCGAACAGCAGCGGAAAAATGGGGTGGAGCACCAGCATCCATATCCCATAGTTCCCGTCGAAGTAAAAGAATTTCCAAAAGAATTGGTAATGTGTTTTGCAAAAAAATTAGGTAAATATAGCCATTTAACCTATCTGGAATCACAATAGGACCAATAAGGTAGCTAGTGATTGCAATCCCGAAGTGTTTTAAATCCCGCAGGGCATTTGCGAGATTTGTTCTAATCCCGCGGGATCCCGCATAGATTTTTTAATTTAATAAAATTCGATAAATTAATGTTTATTTAATTAATTATTATTGAACCAACTTTAATTTTTTATTATAAAAATCAACAAATAACCGTATTTCAGTTAAAAAATTATATAATTTAAAGTCTATCATCTCTTAACTATGCTCCTATGACTATAAATCAGTCTTTCTTATAAACTAAAGTAACAAGTAACTTTGGGCAAATGAACTTCAAATAGGTTTTTTAATTTTATAAGATTCGATAAATTAATGTTCATTTAATTAATTAATTATTACCAACTTTAGTTTTTTATTGTAAAAATCAAAAATTAACAGTATGTCAGTCACAAAAAGTATGTAATTTAAAGTCTAGCCTCTCTTAACTATACTATTATGACTATAAATCAGTCAAATTTCTTATCAGTTAAAGTAACAAGTAACTTTGGGCAAATGAACTTCAAATGTTAATACGCGGGATCCCGCATAGCTTTTTTAATTTTATAAAATTCGATAAATTAACGTTTATTTAATTAATTATTAAACCAACTTCAATTTTTTATTATAAATATCAAACATTAACAGTATTTCAGTCAACAAAATTATGTATTTTAAAGTCGAGCCTCTCTTAACTATACTACTATGACTATAAATCAGTCAAATTTCTTATCAATTAAATTAACAAGTAACTTTGGGCAAATGAACTTTAACAGCCAGATTCTTCAACGCTAGTCCGGTCTAATTTGTCAACCAAAAGTTTTAAACTGACAAGTAAGACAACTATTTTTATACTATCAGCTTATTTCTGAGCTTTTTCGCAAATTTATAAAGAAAAGGGCCATTTAAGTACGTACTTGTGATAATAATAGAACTAAATTCATTCTAGCAACCTGTTCCAAGATGAAAATCATTTGGAACCAAGCAAACTGCTGAAATATCAAGATAATTCATAAATTTTTTGTGACGAGTTATTACCAATGATAGAACAAAAACCTGTCAAAACACAACTGACCAACTAGAAGATCTTAATTTAAACCAGTACTAAATCTTAAAACTTCTTAGTGAATCTCAACGTAAATGTTTATTATTTTTCTACCTGAGATAATAAATCTTACGAGTTTTTATAGTAAATCACATTAGTTTGATGGTAAGGTAATTAAGATACTTATGATACCTAAGCAGTCTCATTAATTTTCATATTATAATACCACGGATATTTGGCAGATACACGTTTTCGTGTTATTTTTTAAGAGTTTCCGGCTTTTTCATGGCTATGCGGATCCGCAGCGGATCCGCACAGCTGGTGCGGGATCCCGAAAGCCGTTAAATGATGCGGGATCCCGCGGGATTGCGGGATCCCACTTTGCGGGATTGCAATCCCTAATCAGGAGCATGTCAACCTTTTCGGAGTTCGTATAGTTGTCCATGTGTAATGATAAAATAAACTTAGTAATGTTAATATTACTTTGGTCAACTCCTTTGACAGTAATGACAGTGAATGCAATATGTCAATGGTCAAATTATTAAATGCTATAGCAACAAAAGTTAAAAGTTAGAAGGTGTATTCAGGTAATTGAAAATATTTTTTTCAGGCAAAACCGCTCATCCAACGAAAATTCATTAGGAGGTAAAAAAGCTTCCAAATACACCCGTTTACCCAGCAAAAATACCTGGGTTGTTATAACTTTGAAACCATAAAAATCAGAAGGAATATTTTCATGTGTCGTAACTTTTGCTTATTTATAGCCGGTAACTATACTTAACTATTAGAAAACGTCATTTTTTAGTGTTAGAATAATACACCAAAATCATTAAACTCAATTGGCACGTTTTCAAGAAATTCGGGAAAAACCAAAAACATTTTTAATCTTTGACGCCTTTTACCGGCTAAACGAAGCAATTTCTGATATAACTAAGTTGGCTTAAATCTAACTATTTTGACGTCAGGAGTCTGTCATCTAACATTTGACACGTATTTTCCGGACATCCTGTATATTAGTTACGTAGGCTAAACGAAGCAATTTCTGATATAACTAAGTTGGCTTAAATCTAACTATTTTGACGTCAGGAGTCTGTCATCTAACATTTGACACGTATTTTCCGGACATCCTGTATATTAGTTACGTAGGCTTAGCTTTTATTCTATTTTTAGTGATATTAAATGAACAAATAATATCTTTTGCTAGAACTTCGGTTATCAAATTACTTATTTTTCTTAAATAATTCGCATATTAGTTGATATTATTGGATATTCGTTATTTAAATAGATACCTTTTATTCTGCGAAGCAGTTGAAATATTTTTTTACAGATCATGATTCCCTAGCTATTAATTGCAGAATTTTCTTCTATTAATTTAATCAAAATTATTTGTTTTCAAACAAAAATACTAACATAAGAGTCGGTCGTCCAAACAACATAAACTTTCCAACAAAACTAAATACAACGCTATTCTAAAAGAACCCTTAGTAGTCTATAAAAATATATGGTAACATACGAAACTTATGTATTTTATGGGTTCAAAGTTCTATAACACAAACAATTACCTAATGATTTTACTATAAGTACCGTGCGTTCTGATCAAAATAATGTTCCCAGCCAAAGCTAATTTATTTGTCTAGCTGTACTCGCTTGTAAATACCTACACACGGTCTCTACATAATATGATGTAAAAATAAATTAACTATGTTTGAATAAAAAACAAATCATCAGGCACATTTATATAAAACATCAAAAGAAGGCAGGATACTCAAGCACCTTAGTTGTCCTTCTTTGAGTGGGAAGAATTCGAATACCGCCAGAAGTGTACTCAGCATGGGGAATAGGTATCTGTGCAATTTGTGAAGGCAGAATACAAAAAAGGATTTTAGTTAGAAAATATAAATGGAAAATATGTATAAAGATATAAAAATCAAAAATATTAATTCTAAAATTGTGTCTGTAAGGGCTCTGTTTTTTAAAAATTAATTTGAGCCTTGTACATTGTAAAACAAGACACTGGTAATAAATCCTGGATGAACAGTATCAAGATTGGGTAGTGGGTTCCGTGTTGGGTAAAGTTTGCAACACAAAAGTCTTATTGTATTATTAACTAGAACCTCCTAGCATCTTTTTTTTAATCTTAATTCATTAGTTTTATGACGTGACTAAATAAGATAACATTGACTTTAAACATGCATATATTAACACGAAGTAGGTGTATTTGCTGATGATTTCAGACATTTTCGCAAAAACCTCGATACGTGGATATTCATTTTTTCAATAAAAAATTATTTTTCAAATGTGCCGACCATGGATTTATTAAGAATGGATACGGGATGATTTAACATTCTCTGAAGCCAAAACAAACCATTCTAAAGGACACTGTAAACACAATTTGTAAACATTGGCCACATCTTATTTTACCTTGTATTTTTGTACAAAAAATACGTTAGAAGCATCACAAGATTTATTAAAAGTAATAAAAGCCGTAAAATATTTTATTTTTCTGCTAAATAATAATAAATTTAAGTTAAAAAGGTTTTATTATTTATAGGATATGTTACTTCTAAAGGTGTTTATTTAAAGTCGCTCCGAGTCATTTATAAATCTATAAGTCGCACTTTTTCTTTTCTAGTTCATTAGACAAAGACGTACGTGTAACCGAGTGTTCAGACCGAGGTTCAGCCGTTTCCCTAAGCAACAAGCACAGACAGCAACACTTCTGAGCTCCAACACTCCAATGCTATTTTATCTCTTTCTACTACCATTCTTGATTCAATTACGTGGTAAATCGTAGTTCGTAAACTCTACCCCTAGGGGAAATGTTTTCATAACAAACAACAAATATAAGGTTTCACGTTCGATACGCTCACAGTATACGGACATCGAATCCTTTCTTAATAAATCCATGGTGCCGACACTTCTGTTTTCAAGATAAGCCAGTACTAATTATTTTGCGTTCTAAAAAAATTTATCGTGTACTATTATTTTCTAAAGTTCTGTTCATTGGCATTACCTACGCGACAACATTAAAAAAAACATAAATTTAAAAACAAACTTTATGTTTTTGTAGGCACAGTAGCTAATCGTCAATCTATATGTCATATATTTAAATTAACGAACCATAGTTTAAAGATATAAAGTATTACTATGTAGTATCTTTAAAATCAAATTTTATGTTAAAAACTTTTAAAGGTGCCAAAACTTTAGAAAACTATAGCTAATAAAACTATGGGTAATATCCATATAAAACTCATTTAAAATATCAACATATTTGCTTTTTTGTTGGCCACAATACATTTTTTAAAATATTATAATAATGAAATTATCTTTAGTTGTATAAAAACTAATGAACAATAGATATGGTATTGGCTGTGTGAATTCAACGTATAACCTGTTGCTAAAACTATTATTAAGTAATAAATTTAATTGACGTTCAGTGACATCTTTGGCAATGACATTAACATGAGTAGTGTCACATTATAAGTCTCCAATTAGATTAATTCTTGGTTAAATTCTTTATGAAATTGTACATAGACGTAACAACTTCATTCATGTCGAAAAAACATAAAAGAAAAAATGCGACATATCACCCTCAATCACTTATGTCTTCGATTATGACAAAGTCGCTGTTTTAAATGTCTGTGAAAAAGGTAGCGCAGTTTCCATCTATTTAGCAACTTTGCTTAAATTCCTTAGTTAATAAGTAGTAGAAAAATAGGCCGCTAACGTAGACACCGCTTTAAATAAAGGGTTTAATTAAAAGTTTCGTCAAACTTGCTATCTATTGTATAGTGTCTAACTTTTTAATTAATATAGAACAAAAGGTGTCCTAATTCACTAGCAATACTGCAATAAAATATAGAGTGGATTCATCTTCCTTACATTGGCTGGTTTTCATTTTTGTGCCTTTTGTTTCCTTGTGAATTTTATGCTGGCGGAAATAATAGTTATAGAGCATATACTACATCAAATTAAGAGATTTTGTATTAGAATTTTGATCTTTGTTAAAGAACTTAGAAAACTGAATAATCACATTGTACAGTAGTAAAGTAATAAAGCAAACTAATGTTTATTAACAAAACATAGACGATACATTCACTGAATATTTTTTGTTCGGTTCACGTAAACTTAAGTCTACAATTGTTGGAGAATATATCAGTGGTCAGTAGAGCCTAATTACAATAATCCTATTTAAAATGATTCAAATGCGCAGATTCTAATCCAAGTAAAGGATTCAAATCACGGATCCTAGAATTCGAATATTTACAGTACAGAAATGCTTCGAATCTTGAGATTCTAATCACTATTTCGATTCACGGATCCGAATCGAATTCATCTAGAAGAAGCAGAAATCTTGCTATAATTAATCAGTTTTCAGTCAAGCAAGTTGTTACTAACAGGTTCTTAAAACGCAAAATTTTTAATACTATTTGGTCCTAAAACCAAAATTTACCATGTCTACGAACGACTATGATCTGATTAACCCACGATTAATGCAACCAAAACTACACAAAAATCATTTCTTCAATGTTTTCGCTCAGATTACCCGTTTTCGATAAAAACGAAAAAATGTAAAGTTATGCATACCATTATTTATTAGTAGCCGCGTTCGGCAATTCAATATTTTTCATCGTTTTGCTCGGAATTTTTGACAGGCACATGACATATTGTTCTAAACAGTACGACTGATCACGTGTCTGTCAAAAATTACGAGCACAACGATGAAAAAGATTGAATTACCGAACGCCACTAGTGTAATTTGTTGAAAATATCAAAAAAGTAAAAGAGTCATGGAAACAAAAACACTTCTTTAAACAAATTTGACAACTAGCAAGACTCCTCTTTATGCACTAAAAATTGTCACCAAGTTTCAACTTGATACTAATTTGAGTCTTCTAGTAATTTAGGAAAAACCTTGTAAAAAAAAATCAACAAACTATGTTGTATTTAAAACAAAGTCGTTTAGGACCTATGTGTATATAAACTTGCTATTTTGTCTTCTTCGATTTGATTTAATTTCGAAGATTCAACTTATTTTTGGGAATTCAAATCCCTTTCAAGGATTCCTGAACAATTATTTTTAAACATTCGAATCCTTCTGACAAAGATTTGAATTCTTAGCCCTTGGATTCAAATCCAATTTGACGAAACACGAATCTTTGTCTTCAAAAGTATTCCAATCCTGCATTCGTAAATATTAATATATAACTTCTTAAGTAAGTTTGTTTTCCAAATTCTTTATTTCTAACGGAGAGTATATAAATAAAGATAAAATTATTGCTGTTGTCGTAGGCTGCAAAAGTAAACAACTGGAAAATACGCGTTGTTTGCTAATTATAGACACAAAGATGGATATTCACGGTTCTTATTTCGCAAGGTTATTAACAAATATGTGTACGGTCGATACAACTAAATGAGGTAAGCACCTCAGTATTTTGACTTGTGTTATCAAGTATTACTATGCCAATGAAAAGGATTTTATTATACTTTCTTAGGCGGTTGCAGCCCTGGTGGGCCCAAGAAAATGGAAGGAAAATTTGTGTTGTACTGACACTACCGACGAGAGATTCTTGTACCTGTTATACGGACCACATAACAATAAAGGGTTACATGAATATGACTTGTACTTAAAACAGTAAATCATATAGATATAAATATTAAATGCCGAGTCGTTATTTTTGATGTATAGTGTAAAATTTTAAATGATGCGTGTAGAATATCTGCTGAATGCATTATTTGCATATGATGTTACAGCTGCTTTTTTGACAATGTAATGTTTGCAATTTTTTTAATGTTTTAATAAAAATTAATTCAGTTCTTTGGTAACCAAATTTTGTGTTTTTTACATCTTAAACCGAAATGTTTTATTCTACAAATTATATGTAAATCACACAGATAATGATTACGTAAAGCGTTTAACCTGAATAAAATTCAGCTGTTCCATAAAGAACCAAAAATAAATTAATCACCGTTTCTCTGGAACACATTTCTCGAAAAAGCAATTTCCTTTTACACACTTTTGTGTAAATTAGAATAAGAACTACTTTTTAATAATCTTTAAGTGTAGCTGAGAAATCTACAGATTAAACAAAATAAATGACATGCTCTCCGAGTCATCCATCATTTACGACGTAAAATCAATTAAATATCGGGAGTATATAAGATAATAAAATACTTTAGTAGATTATGATTATTCTTAAAAGCATTAAATAAAGATAAAAAGAAACATAAAGTATAATTTTATAAATAATGTTAGCATGGAATAAATTTAAACACTAAATTTTTTTGCAATTAAGGTGATTTAGAATAAATTTAATATCTTTATTCATCAATAGTGGCGTATTTTTGGCATAACCGGGCTTTGTCGCGTTGAGAGTTTGAAACCTAAGAAAGAGGTCAGAAAGCCAAAACAACGCCATCTCTGGGAAATGGGCGCAATAAGCTTGTGTATATTTTGTTATTACTAACGCACTGCCAAAAAGTCGACATTTGCATAGCTAGAAAGCACCTCCGAAACGGCAGATGTTTTAAAATCAATCTTTTCAAAAATTACATTCAAATACGTACGCTTATTAACAAAAGATGTTTTAAAAAGAGAACATTATTTCATTATATTTAAATATTTTTAGATGAATATCGCAACTTTTTTAACTCCTACACAAAATTGGAACACCGCGTGTATAGCATGTTCCTAATTTAAACATAACTGTATTCAAAACGATGGGTAAAATTTGAAAAATAAACTATTGAGAATCATACTATAATGTATTATGTCAGATATAATTAGGAACAGTCATGTGCGGATCGTGTTACAACACATTATGTAGGAAGACGCGAAGACAGGTGTGTTTTAAAAAAAAATGAGCTAACTGATTAAAACCTTTTCTACCGTAATATATAAGGCTCATCAGAATAGCCTTTGAATAAAGATATTAATTTTTTATATCTTGGCATAAAATACTCTGGCAAGTGGACCCTTAATTTGTGGCTATGCCACTGTTCGTAGTGTCATTAGCAAAAGTTTTCTTAGTAATTACTGTCCACAGGTCTATATTTTGATATTTTGTGTAAAGTATAAAGAAATTTACACAAGTCTAACAGCATTAAATCAATTTAATGAGTGTGATAAGTTAAATGAATTATGTGAAGCTTCCGACACTTTATTTATAAAAAAATTATGTTATTACATTGAATTTAATTTGGCCTTTTAAAAATTAGTTCAAATAGTTGTATTATTTGTACCAATGAACTATTAATTTTTAGATAGCATTCAGCAAACAGAAATAAAGTATTGCATCTCAATCGGAATAAACTTCGAAAAATGGTTAAATATCAACGGCGTATACAGGTTTTTATTGGAACTGTGGATTTCTTTAGCAAGACAGCGTGCTTTAGCCATTTTTTGCATGAAGTTTTAATGGAAACTGTTTATAATTTCTTAGATAACGGTGTTTGTTTGGGCTGTCTTAAGCCTGCAACAATATAAATCATGTAACGAATTTTGTCTATAATAAGTCTGTGTCGATAGCCAAGTTCAAAATACAACAATTATGCATTATGCGAATTAATGAATTATGTATGAAGAATGAATGCTCCCGAAATTTTTTCTGTCCAGTTTATATAAGGTAAATTGAAATATTAGCACCACTCTCTTCACATGGACACGTAAATACGACTAAGCTATTTCGCTAGCACTGCCATTTAATTGAGAAAGCAAAACTAGCACCTGTGCCACCGTACATGCACCATGCGTCTTAGTAGCTTAACTGATGCATGCTTTAATCTTTGTAAGGTCTCATCGTGGGAATATTTAAATTTTTTTAACAGCTTGTAGTGCAGGGGAAGAGAAAAAAATTAAGTACAAGGCTAGCAAATATTTTCGGGTCTTGGACTTATTTTAGATTTTAGATCGGTCTGAACACGAATAAGCAACATAGGTAAAATTAAACATTATTCTATATTGACAATGCGCTGAATGTCAGTGGATGGAGCTTAAGAGGGTGGTGTGGAATAATTTTTAGAACGCACAATTTTACGAAAGCAAAATTTAGATTAAATTGCATTTTAATAAAATTATGGAATTCCTTAACTTCCATAATTTTTATGTTATTGAGGCACAATTTATAGTCTTCGTATATACTTAGAACTGAAGTTTAATAGTTAGTAAATTTGACAAAGAATAGACGAAAAAATGGGGTGTCACATAAGGTATTAAGTGATATTTTATGTGCTTCAGTGTACACAACTTCTGAATGGAAATTTTTATTTTCCTACATTTTGACTAAAGGCATACTTTAATAAAGTCGCTAACTGTTTCTGAGAAAAAATCATTTAAATTCGGTGTTGCACATAATAAATAAGAAATTTAAAATTTTTCTAGTATCAGCAAAAAATAAATCCTTCTATTAAGGAAATGCAAACATTAAGTGAAAATAATAAAAAGAAAATAAACAAAGGTAGAGTAAGAATTTCTGTTGGGACTTTTAATGGCATTCAATGCTGTATGTAGTAGTGCCCCTACAAAATAAAGGAAATTTGAGAAAGGATTTGCTTTTCCTATCCTTTTTCCTATATAAAGAACCCCCGTGTTTCTAATTCTGTGAATTTATTTAGTATCTCTTTTTATTTATTTAATTTATTTTATCTTTAAGGTATAAAATTACTCCGCGCAAGCGTTGACTCACCCGGTACCTTTAGCAGAGAATACCTTGAATAAAGTTTCCCTGACAGCAAAGTGTGTATCTTAAATACAGAAATTGTGTATCACATAAGAAGCTGTATATCCCAACAAAACCTATTTTAACAGAAGATTATATATTTGATAGCAAAGTGTGTATCATAAATTCAGATATTGTGTCTGAAGCAAGAATCTGTATATCATAACAAACCCTATTATAACGGAATATGACGTGTTCGATAGCAAAGTGTGTATCATAAATACAGAAATTTAATCTCATATAAAGCTATATAACACAAAAACCTATTATAACAGAACATGAGTATATTGACAGAAAAGTGAGTCATTCGTCTCATTTAAAAAGCTGTATATCACAACAAAACCTATTATAACAAAACATAATGTATGTTGTTATCAAAGTCTGTATCTTCAATACAGGACTTGTGTCTCAATAAGGAAGCTGTATATCATAGCAAACCTCTTATTACAGAACATTATTTATTTTGACAGCAAAGTGTGTTTCAAAGATACTAAAATAGGATCTCATTTAAGAAAGTGTATATCATAACAAAACCAATTATAACAGAACCTGATGCATTTGTGTGTATATGTTTTAAAAGATAAATCTTTTAAAACATATCAATAAAAATGTAAAATAAAACTTTAACTTTAATACCCTGTATCTCTCTTATTATCAAATTTTGTGCTAATACAAGTTAGGTTAAATCGATTTAAATTGAGCCAGTGAAGTCAATGCAAAGGTATGGCCTATTCGTTATTAAACACCCTGTATATAAATTATTTTTCGAAAAATTGTGCATTCAAAAAATGTTGCCTTCTAATAAGAGATTCGAAATATTCAGACATCGCCGTTTAAGAAAAACGCATCTGACCTGTAAACGTCACAGATTTTAAGATGTGCCAATCGATTATGTTACGTATAGATATTATAATAAAAATTATCTTTATAAATAAAGACGATTTAAAGAAAATAAGATTTGCAACATAGTTTGGCGAATATTAGCTGAAAGCTACTCTAACAATTGACCTTAATGTAAAGATTTTGAACATAAAGTTAGTGAGGGAGATAGCATAGACATAATGTAGCCTTTAAAGTTCACCCAAAAATTATTTAAAAAACTCTATTTTGTTGTACAAATTAACAGAAATGTATGAAAATGAAGGATTATAAAATACCGTTTTATGTTTAGGAATATTTAATAAATTACAAAATTTTATAATAATATAGACGACATCATATACGTATTACTACTATATTGTTAGCATCCAATCTAACCGTTGTTAAAATTTGAAGCAAAGATAAAATCTCCTTTTCTTTGGTTTTGTACCACGTGATGTACCAGCACTTGACGGAACTGTCACTGTCAGTTCGGACAGCAGTTTAAAATGTGAGCTTGTCGGTTTCCTTTTCGTCTTTTTACCTTTCAAAAGTAAAGATAAATGTGTTTTTATTTGTGACAAGTGGACTAAAAGTTAATTATTATCCTATTTACAATAATAACATAGCTAATGTACCGATAATGCTAGTTTTAAGCAGCAAGAAGTAAAAAAACTACTTGTAGTTTCAGCGGCGGATAGTCTTCACAAGAATGTAAACTGAAGAGTGAATACATCATTTTTAATTTTAAATTTTAGATTTTGGGGCAAATCGGGTAAGAACATTATGTAAATAAAGCGAGGCATCGTTTGGAAATCTAAAAAAACACATTATTTAAGCTCAGCTGGATTAGCTGGGCAAATCACGTGGTTGTTTAGGAGGGATGTTCAGTACGTCATGTGACTGGTTAGCAATTGCTTCCGAAGGCTACGTCTTTGCTTCATCATTTTTTCGTCGTTCGCTGCAAGCCCCCCCCCCCCCCAGGGTTGTAAAGCCAAGGAAGAAGAATATGTTCAGTACATCACATGACTGGTTAGCAATTGTTTCCAAAGGCTACGTCTTTGCTTCAACATTTTTTCGTGGTTCGCTATATAGTAGTAATATGTATATGGACGAAATGTTTATTTAACCTTAAAGTTTTGCCGAAGGTAAAAAGGAGTTCCCATGAACAGCAAACAATGGAATAGTAATCCCCTATTTAAGACTGAGCAATTTACAACTGACTGAGAATAGTTTAGAGAAGTTTTTTCAGCTAGGGTATGATCAAACGTGGTCGTGATCTGCGCGATTATTATTAAAGTAACTTAACAAAGCTCTTCTAATTATAAAAGTAAATTGAATATGGATCTAAGGACGAAATCTTACAAAAATCATGGTATGACATTTTACTTCAGTCCAAAAGCTGTCGATATACCTTTTGCAGTTGAAATTTAGCTAGGACATTTTTTTTCTTTAGCTGATGGCATGCACCATGCATTCAAGTAATATGACGTATGTAGTATTTTAGTAAGAAGGCTGTTGAGATATTTGTAGACAGATTTATTATCGAGTTTTACCTTTATGAATTTGAATTAAGAAAATACCTGAAAGTATTTAAAGTACGTTCTTCGATCTTTTTTTGTCAAAGAGAGGAAACTATTTGAAGAATAAAACATTGTGAATCAATTTCTTAGGCAAAATTTAATAACGAATGTAAAAAAGTTTGCACTGCAGTTAAGAAAAAAATTTTGAAAATGATTTAAAGTTGGTCAAGTTTTTTTAGGCTGAGCTGCGACTGCAATCTGGTGTAAGTCATCAAGTACAAGCACTGAAAAAATCGTTTGGACTTTTTTTCACACAAAATTGTAGCAAAGTCTTTGTAGAGCAATTTACTCTAATTGGATTATTAGTTACAACAGTTTTTATACATTTTCATACATTTGTAGCAAATTTTGTTACAAATTGGTCTTGGACGTTTTTCAGAACAAAATGGTTGGAAAAAGGTACACAATTGTAGTGAAATGTTCCACAATGTTTTTTCAGTGAGAAAAGAAAATTGTTTCTTAGGAAAACTAGATATTCATTAAAAAATAATCGTTGCTTTCTTTTTCAATTTTGCAATACCTACATGGTTATTTTTGCAATAATTATTAAAATTATGAAAGTAGACGATTTTTTTATCTTTTTCATTTATATCTGATCTTTCGAACTATTTCATTTTCATCCCCTTTTCAGGTAATCTGATCTTCATAGTTGCCACATTTATCTCTTTAAAGTGGTTTGCCTGAAAGTTCGGACAGAGAGAGGGTGGCAAATCAATATTTTGTGGAGTATTAATTAAGTCCTAAATGATCACTGAAAAAAATCAACTTCATATTTCCCTTCTGTCTCCTTTTTTATAGTTTCTTTTCTTGAACTTGATGGCGTAGGCTAAACTGCAGTGGTCGCTTTTGCCACAAGTTTACATTATAATAATAAATTTATTAGTTTAAATTAAGTATTCATGTGAACCTTTAACCTTTAAGAGCCTAAAATGAAATTACAGTTAGAATGTGTAATATGACTAAGATTAAGAAAAAAGTAAGCATTCTTTAAAAATGATATTTTATCTATCAATGTTAATCGGCCTATAACGTCTCTAAATGCAAAAATGTACACATTTTTGAGGCCTTCAGACCCAGCAAAGAGACAAATTATAATTTACCCTGGACACAATACCTCGGCAAAAATTTAATATAGATTAAAATGTTAACCTTTTAATTAAACAATAAAGTTTTGACAAGTTTTGGTCATATCTTTGTTTATAACTTTTCGTTCAAAACTTGCTTTTTAAATATTTGCGAATTGTTCATTTCATAAATTAATTTTTTTAGTGGAATGTACGAAAATGGATTTAATTATATTAATGGGAATAAAACACACCTAAAAACCTTTTTCTCAAAAAAATAAAAAAATAATAAAGAAGTTATAATATTAAACCTAGTTTATTCTTATAATGTTAAATTTGAACCCACATCTGTTAAGTTAGTCAGTCCTAAAGATGAAACTCGATAATGGATCAGCCAGTGAAGTTTTACAGTTGTAATGAAAAGCTCTCTTGTGCCAGAATAAATTACGAAAAGAATAATAATAAAAGCATACTAAAAAATCAATCAAAAAAGTCATAAATATTACACGTCAAAAACAAAAATAATTATTATTTTTGAAGGTAAAAATGATTCTTGATTTTGGCGTTTATAGTAATTTTGGCAAACATTTTGTTGGTGTTAATTGCATATACATCATAAATATATTTTTAGTCGTTAAGAATTTTAGGAACTCTGGTATATTGCCAAAAACCTGTTTTTCAATTAGAAAAAAGTTCGCTTCTTCTTTTAATTGCTCTATATACATGGGCAAAAAGTATGTAAACAAATAAAAAATCTTAGAAAAAACCAGAAAGAAGGTATTTTTATTAAAAATAATTAGGTTTATGTAGATAAAAGAATTTTGACCCTGCTCATGCAGAAATTAAAAGACTGATGAATAAATTACTTCTTTATAACTTACCGTCCTTTATTTAAAGTAAAAATTTTGGCAACATGCCGAATATATATTTTTCAAAAATATTTATTATAAGTACTTCAATTGATTTTATCTGCATTTAATAACATATCTTATACGAAGTATATAATTATTACATAAAATATATCTACTAATTTATTAGCTGTGGTACATAGTGAAATACGGCCTAATATGATTTAAAATAACATCCAATAAACTAATATGTCAATAATTTAAGTTAAAAAGAAAATACCTTTTTATTAGACTTTATATTTTATTGACAGATTAAGACAGATTATGAATTTGACAAAAAGGTAAGTTTAACAAGCACACAAGAAAGTTGGGGTAAATTTAAACTAGTAATACATTGGCTGTTGCTGTGACTACAACTAGTATGCTACTCTTGTTTCTAGATCTACCTATTTAGTCAATCATATCAGTCTTGGCCGCGGACTGCCCGTCCAATATTAAACACTTATTTTAAAGTAATCGATATAACTATACAGAAATTACTTTAAAGTTGGTATCGCCAAGAAAATCTAAAAGATGACGCGATACGGCTTGCCGAGTTAGGGAGGAATGTCTTGAACTGATCAATGCTGATTGACATCGGCAGGTTTCTATTGACGATTTATATTAAGGAAGCCAGCTGCAATCAGCTGATTTTTAACGGGGAAGAGAGGCTTACTAGACGACAAAATTGATAAAGATGCCAAATATCGCGATAATCAAAACAAAGACGAAACGAAAACATTCCCGGTTATAGTATAGCCAATCGGCCGAAGAGGACGCCACGTTCATAATTTGAGTCGCCAATGCTATCCATGCCAACGCCTCCATGCTATCAGTTGACTGTTGTGTTTGGGTTTTCGTCCGAGAGCAAAAATCAAATATTTAACTAAAAATCATTGTTTAAATTCACAGTTTTATAAAATCAATATATTTAAAAAGAAAAACGTAGTATCCCAACGAAAAACTAAATTTTAAATCAATACAATTTCAAAATGAAATTTCAACTTTTTCTCTAAAACCAATGGTTAGCAGTTATAAGGAAATAAACAATTACATTGTTTATAACAATTGATCGAGCTAGAATTTTTCAAACCTGATAATTTTAGTTCTTCTCTTCTCTACTCTACTACACTTAATCTTCAATGTTCGATGATTTTTTCGGATTTTTCTGAGCGATCCTTTTGGTGATAAGGGTAGGGGACAGCCGTCTTTAAGCGTTTTTTTCCGAACAATATTTAAAAAATGCATAAAAAATACATCATATATATTGTTGAATTCGTACTTCAATAAGCTTTCATTTGACACCCTACTCGATGCCCTTAAAATCTTTTTCATTTCCCAATTTACCCCCTGAAATTAACCCCCAGAATCAAAATTCAACTTCTTATACTTCACGTCTATAACTGGGCCACCACACTCTAGCTGCGTGCCAAATTTCAAATGTTTACGTCGAATAGTTTTAGAGAAAATCGCCTGTGACAAACACACGGACTGACGGACACCGAAGTGATTCCATAACTGTTCCGTTTCACGGAACACTAAAAACGATGAAAAATAGAATGTAAATATCTGAAATGTAAATAGACAGGTAAAAAAGCTTATTAGTACAGTTTGAAGTAACCTATCGTTGGTTTTATTTATCTTTTAATTTTATTATTTTCATTGCAGAGTATTTTAAGAAAAGCTAACGGAAAACGACCAAACCAAACCAATCAAACAAATTTGTCCTTTGTTTGGTTTCTTAAGAGGAACTACTTGCTTCTCTTAAACTGGTACGTAACGCCACTGCTTATCTACTGATCTGCCTAGCCTTAGCTAACAGTATGGGACTTCGGGAAGGGTGACATCCCACCGATATATATGTACTTATGAAAACGAAAATTTAAGGATATTCGTACATATTCATAACAAGAATTATATTAACGGATAGTAAAGCAAGGTTTTTAAACCTTCCTTTACATCTTTTCAATACGACGCATTTTCTTTCAATTAAACTAACGGCCTCTTATAAGTTTAGAAGAATCGATAGTGTCGTAAACTACACCATTTGTTACTTGAACTATACCGAATAAGTCTGCAAGAAATTGATAAATTTTTAAATAATATTGTAATTATTCCACCATAAGTGCTTTTTTGGTACTTAAGTAGGTACCTACTTTGATTTAAATTTAGGTATAAAACTAAAACTGCTTTAACAAAATTTCAGTCTAAATAGAAGCAGGTGATTTTTTTGGAATTTCTAGCCCTTTATCTATTTAGGTATTTTTAAACAGAACATCTTTTGTTTAATAAAAATATTGCCGTATGTTCTACCATCAACTGCGTTCAAAAATTGTTTTAAATATTAGTTGACAGTAACTTTTGCTTGTGATATTCACATATTGTCCAGTAAAGGTAAGTTTAAATGGATTTAAAATAATAATAGCATAATAATAAACATTGCAAGCAATCCAATTAACATAGAATAGCTAAGAATAACATTTTTCTGAAGCTGATGTACAATCGGCAATAAAATAAAAATAAAATAAGCGATGATAATTAGCAAGAAATACTAAGGACATTGAGACAAAAATGAATTTCATTTATTTATTTTACTCTTAGAAAAATATTTTGCCAACTGGATATTAAAAAAAATAATTAGTTATTATAAAAGCAGGCCTTTTGATCCATTTTTGAATTTATTTTTTATATTCATAATAATTATAAACAAACACAAGTATTAACCGTTATGTCGATTGTTAATTTTGTAAGGGGCTCCAAATTTTAAAATAATTTGTATTTATTAAATTATAGTTTTATACTAACGTCCCAGATCTGGGCTAACGTGGGCAAATACAACCTATGTAAAAAAGGTTTTTAAAACATAGATAGAAGCAAGGAAACGATAATGGGAAATTTAGGTAGCAGACTGTTATTTAACATACTAACTATGTTTAAGTTAACGATATGAATAACAAAAACAATGGCAATTGTTTTGTTTAACGCTACAGTTTTTTATTTTAGATTTTTTTCTGTATAAACTACACCAATTAGTGTCCCAGCTATCGTCTGTTGACAAGCAAAACACACTGTCATTTTTTTCATATTTTGACTTATTCATACAAACAGATAAACAAATTGCTGATATAATTTTTATTGTATATGCTTACAAAGGAGAATATTATATTTCAGACTTTTAAAAGGGTCACTTTTAAAGATTAAATTTCGAGAGAAAATTATAGGTTAAAATTAAGCCAGCGCGGCGCCGGCAGGCATCATGGATGTGCCGGCAACATTAGAAAATTAATGTCAAAATTACTTAATTCAATCAAAAAACAATAATTTATCATAGTGTAAACTTTAACGAAACTTAAATCTTGCTTCAAAAATATAACAATTATTATTCTGCGAATAATATAATAACCTTCGTCCTCGTTCGCCAACAAGCAAATACCTACAATCTCACTTAGGCCGCTTCCATCTTCTATCATTATTATGTAAGTCGCAAACCTCAGATTTACTAGGCAATAGGTACCATCAGAGACCATAAAGGATAATACCATCAACAAAAATAATCTTTGGAAAACATTCCATTTATTTTTTCATTCAGTCATCTTAGAAAAAAAAAACGTTGAAAAGCCCATTTTAATCAACCAAAATCTCAATATCAATATAATGGTACGAATTTCTTAAAATATGCATCCATTCTTTGCCTCAGTCTTGCTACGATTTCAAAGATTAGTGAGGTCCTCCAATGTCATTTTACAACCTGTTTCTCTAATTAAGTTATCT
Source organism: Philopedon plagiatum (assembly GCA_963971165.1). Lineage (NCBI taxonomy): Eukaryota > Metazoa > Arthropoda > Insecta > Coleoptera > Curculionidae > Philopedon > Philopedon plagiatum. Next base: position 25,149,562 of record OZ020195.1, read on the forward strand.
AAAATGATTTTTTATTTGCACCAGCCTTCAAGGCTTCTTGAGTAGTAAAGTTTGACATTTTCTGACAAATTTAGTCTTTGTTTTGCTAGAAAATTGAAATAAGCTTTGGATGAAGTACGATCGTGATTTTGTTCAATCTCCATGATGCATAGAAATTGTTTATGTTCACTTACTTTCGAGATAATGCTAGCCTGGCAGCCTTGCTTATACGTGGAACACTTCCTTGTTGACTTTTCATTTTTTGTCTTGAATGGTCTTCCACCTTTAATACAGGCTAACCGCAGTTAATAGTATTTCAGTCGGATTAATATCCACCACAGTATTAGGATTTTATTGTCTTTGATTGTCAATTGTTCTGCTATTACGCAACAAAAACTAATTGTTTGTGGCTTTCTTGTAGTCCATCAAAACTCAATTAAAATTTTCATATGAAGAAAATCGATCACTTACTTTCAAGTTTTATAGTTTTTACGCAAAATTAAAACAACACAATATTTACATATCATTTAAAAGGCGTAACTATTTTTATTTTAGGTTAGAACTGCCGGCAGCCGAGAAATTTTGTACTCGGGTGCCGGCGCCGCGCCGGTATCCATGCATCAATATGTTGGGAACCGGCGCGGCGCCGCGCCGGCAGCGGTGTCACTTCCTAAAATTAAAACCCAATTTTCTCTCTTAAATTACTGTTAAACAAATATTAATTTCGCTTAGAACTCTGACGATAAGTTTCTAAAAACTTATCGTCAGAGCAGCTAACTTATGATTATAAATATTAATTAATCGACTTTAATAAATTTTTTAATCAGATATGATTACATGCATGAATTGATATTTTGAATTGCCTTTAAAAATCTTCTAATATCAGTTTTAAAAAATGTTTCAAAAGAAATATTAAGTTGTGTGGTATTAAACTACTTGTAGTAAAACTGGCTGTTCAATAATTAATCCAGCGAGCCACCCTGTTCCTATTAAAAACAGACTTTTTAGAAAAATATGATTTTTAAAATTTTTGAATATCTACATGTGAAAAAAAAACTTATAGGTGACAAAGTAAAATTGTATTTTCTCAAGCTTAAGAAACAAAAACTAAGCATTTTTATAACAGAGCGCTGTAGATTAAAAAATAAAAATTTGAAAAAAAATGGTTGAGAAGTCAAAAGTGACAAATAAGGTATTAGCGACTTAACTTAAAATCGTGGCGTTCTATTTAGCTGATTTGCTAACTACTACAAGGGGGAATGTTTTCGTTTCGTCTTTGTCTTCACTATCGTGTTATTTAGCATCCTTGTCAATTTTGTCGTCCAGTGTGCCCTTCTCCCCCATTAAGAATCAACTGATTGCAGCTGGCTTTCTTAATCTGAATCGCCAATTATTGCATTCAAAGTGTTACCCTTAATAAAAGAGTAAAATATACAGGTTGGGTTGGTGTTACAATTAATAATCAAAACTACGGTTGGGTTAAACAAGATTTGACAACACTGTCATATTCAAAAATGCACAACTATGCCTCATTGGACTACCTAAATTTTTGTTTTAATGTATAGGAAAAAAGTTATAAGGGTAAGCAACTATTTTGTGCCACCCGGTATATTTAGATTTTTCTTTTTATCTGTGTTTAATCTATACAAGAATTTTTCATTAAAAAGTATACATAAGCTAGTTATTTTTGGCCTTTTTCGATAGGAATAATATTTTTTAAATAATTTTAATAAACTTGTCAAAATAACTAGTCGAAAAAAATAAAACTAATGAAATAAGTGAACATACTTATTTTCCGTTATATAATTTTTTTATTATTATTATATATATATATATATATATATATATATATATATATATATATATATATATATATATACCTATATAAGTATGTAACTCGTATGATCTAAGTTTAATTATAAAATAAAACTAAGTACAGGATAAGTAATGACGAATGATCCGATTTGTCAGCAATTAAAATTTTTTTTATAAAAAAAACAGCTACATTGTAACATGTAAATATGGGCACTATGTTACAGATCAATATATTATTTTCTTTTTTTTTAAATAACTAAAGTTTAAAATTGTTTAATTAAGTAACCTTAAAAAAAGGAAATTTCTTACAGAATATAGGTTATTATTCTTATTTTACAATTTACGGTCAAATATTTTTAATTTTAAGATGCACTACTAACTGGGAGCCCCAGGTTCCCAACAAGTCATGTTGTCAATAAATGTTTCATGTTAGAAGTTAGAGTTGAAATAAATAAAAAATTATTTCATAAAATATAATAATATTATATTTTATCAACACACTATACTATACTGTAGTAAATGGAGATATGAAAATATAATAACATCGTTGTGAAGAGAAAAGTCACCTAGTTATAAAATTTCATGTTGTAATGAATGAAGCCAGTTTTGTATTTGAAAACAGAAAAGTTTAAATAACTTTATCAGAACTTCAGTTAAAAATTTTTTTAATTAAAGAAAAACTTTACGTATTATATTATATACCATATATAGGGCGAATCGCCTCAAATATCCCGACGCGCGGGACTAAAACATTATCTTCTATGTATTTTTTCCTCAGCTTTCCGATGGTGTAATTTGTTTTTCAAAATTCCGCTTCCTTAACCTCAAAAAAACACTAAACGTGGTGTATTTTGAAAAACGCCGTTTTTATCTTTTTTTTAATACGCTAGATCGAAAGATCAGGATTTTTTACGTCGAAAATGTTTTTTTTCAGACGTTTTTTTTTTGTTTTCGGGGAATTATTCGAGAAACATAGCGCGGCGAGCCTTTCCACAGTGCGGCAAGGCAACGACGTGTGGGCCAGGGCCTGTGGTTGTATAAATTGCTATGCTGAGCTATGTTTTTTGATTGATTCCTCGTAAACAAAAAAAAACCCTTTTTGGAAAATAGATATTTTGACGTAAAAAATCCTGATCTTTCGATCAAGTGTATTAAAAAAAATGGCGTTTTTCGAGATACAGCACGTTTAGTGTTTTTTTGAGGTTAAAGAAGCGGAATTTTGAAAAATAAATTACACCGTTGGAAAGCTGAGGAAAAAATACATCGAAAACTATGTTTCAGTTATTTTTTACTGGCGTTTTCATTGCGAGAGCATGAGTTTAAAATGGCATGTTTTCCGGCTCGTGCGCGGCGCGCTGGGACATCTGAGACGATTTACCCCATACAGGGATATCCAAATAAAAGTGACCAGACCTAATAACTTTTTTATTTTTAAAGATGGGAAAATATGTTAAATATGAAAGTTTTGGGGTTTTAAATGGATTATTCACATATTATTATCTTATCAGCAAAACAATTGAGAATCGAATAAAAAAATATAGTATAAAACATCGATTTTCCCGCTTATTTTAAATTGGATGCTATGAATTTTATCATATTTTTGGATTCTAGAAGTTCTAGACATATTTTGCATAGCATACCCTATGTGGTCTTTCAGTCGTTTTTGAAATATTTCAAATTAAAAATTATTTCGCATAAATATACTTTAAACGTAACTATCCAGGTTGCGAACTAAATACCTGTTACCTTTTTAAATTTTCTTCGTAGGTAAGTCAAATTTAATGTCAAGGTTGACAATAATACTTTAGTCGCCGTGAATTTATAATTTTATTTTTATACAAAATGGGTTATTCTATTAAACAATAAATGTTGATTTTTATAGGATATTAATATTTGAAAACAATAACCAGTGATTATAAACAATAACAAATGAATTATAACATAAACAGATAAATGTTAACATTGGCGAATCCATCAAAAGAAATGTTCAACATGTCCGCCATTTAATTCTTCGCACTTTTCATACATTCTTCTCTGCCTCTAAAGTGGGTTTATAATACTTTCAGTATTATTTTAGTTCAGATTTCTTAGTTCATTTCTCACCTTTCTTTGAATTCTTTCAATATTTTCAATATGATTGCTGTATACATTTTTCAAATGACCCCAAAGAAATCTATCTAAAGGTGTAAGGTCTGGGCTAATGTAACGTTCCATATCTACCGATTCATTCGTTATACTGATGGTTTAAAAAATTGCGAACCTCGATTATATTATGGGGAGGCGCTCCTTTTTGTTGCCATAAAATACATTTACGTTCCTCAAGTGGCAATTCGTCAAGAATATCTTCGATTTCATTTTCTAAAAAATTAAGATAGCGCTGGCCAGTTAATTCTCCCCGAAAAAACAATGGTCCTAGAATTTTATTTTGTAACATCCCACACCAAATGTTGATTGCATTACGCCCCTGAAAAGCAATATCTTCGACGGCAAAGGGATTTTCATCCGACCAAACATGAACACTTCGTCTATTAAACATTCCCGCAGTTGAGAAAGTTGCTTCGTCTGTCCAAACGATAGTATTAAATAAATTAGGATTAGTATATTTCCTTTCTTTTTGATCGGCACTAAGCTCTTGAACTGGCATAATTTTATATGGTCTATACTTAAAATACTTTAACGTTCTTTGAACTGTTCCATAAGTGAACATTTTATCTCTTCTCTCTTTTATATCTGAGATACCTCACATAATCAGTAATTGATTTTTTGGATTCTCTTGAAAATATAAGAAAATCGCTAGGTCCCTTTCTTCATTTCTTTCTCTTCTACTTTTTTCATTGCCCAGAATTCCTCTTTCTTCTAGTCTTCTATTTGTTTTTATTATGGTGTTTCAGGCGCGGCCCGTGAAATTTTAAAGTTGTATATCTCTGTTGCTGCTTATGGGACCCATGCCAAATTTAGGTTTTTTAATAGTGAGCCCACTAGGAACGTTTTGGTAAAGAAAACAAATATTTTGTGATTTGCGAAAAAAAGTTGAATTTTTGAATTGACCCACCTGGGTAAAAAATTAACACGCTTAGTTATGTTATTTATTATTTTTTCTAAACGAAGTCTAGATCATTTTGTCGACAAGTTTTAAATTTTAAGAAAAAAAAAATGTGTTAGTAGAAAGTTATAGTCATTTGAATTTTTTGCAACCGAAAATTTAAATTATTTTTCGGTTGAAAAAATTCAAATGACTATAACTTTCTACTAACACATTTTTTTCTCTTAAAATTTAAGAATTGTCGACAAAATGATGTAAAATTTGTTTAGAAAAAGTAATAAATAAAATACCTAAGCGTGTTAATTTTTTACCCAGGTGGGTCAATTCAAAAATTCAACTTTTTTTCGCAAATCACAAAATATTTTTTTTCTTTGCCAAAACATTCCTAGTGGGCTCACTATTGAAAAACCTAAATTTGGCATGGGTCCCATAAGCAGCAACACACAACTTTAAAATTTCACGGGCTGTGTGGTGTTTAATGATGGAGTTCTTTGTCCCTCTCCAATACTTTCTTAAAATTGTCTTTGAGCTGCTCTAACATTATTGTTATTTTTTAAATATAATTTTAACATTTTGTATCTAGTACACTATTTTATAATGGACGAAAAATCTAAACCTGTTTTTGCGAAAACAGATCCGTTTGTCATCTTAACTTACCAATATTGTAGCATTTTTTAAAATTAATTATACCTTCTGTTCATTTGGACTGATATATGAAAATTTTTCCAAAATACATTTCTTCGAAAATATATTTTCTCTAAAACAAACATTTTTCAATAATACAAATATTCGAAAACTAGGGATGTTTTAATTTTTTTTTTCTGAAACCAACCTCGAATTTTTTTAACCACTTTTTGAAACTAAATCTTTTCAAGAAAACATGTTTTTTAAAAGAACATTTTTTAAACCAACACTTTTTGACAGTAATTTACTACAGAGTAACCAGAGACTATAATGTATTCTTTAGTCTATGGAGTAACATAGAAAATACAAGGAAACGTAAACCTGACCAAACACAAAAAAGGTTCGTTTAGGTTCGTTTAGGATCTTTTCGTCATTTTTTCATTGACATTTCATTCATTCATTCATAATTTAAATTTAGAAAAACTATGTTTTCCAAAAAATATATTTCCGGGAAATGTACTTTAAAAAGGTTTATAAAAAATATATTTTCGAAGAAGCTGTTTTTTGAAGAATAAAAATTATTGAGTTATTTGAGTTGAGTTGAGTTAAGTATTGATAAGATCGCAGTGAGTGTAAGGAATGTTCAGAAACAATCTAAGAGCATGAAAATCAAAAATGCCAAAAAACGCTTGCATTTTTTATATTACATATTAGTATTAATCTATTACTCATATTTTTTTGGTATAATTCATTTCAAGAATATATTGAATTTTTTTTAAATCTAAAATATAATTTAAAAAAAAATTCAAATGCCTATAACTTTCTACTAACACACTTTTTTCTTTTAAAATTTAAAAATGCTCGACAAAATATTATTATATTATATTATTATGTAATATTATATTATTATGTAAGAATTGTTATAAAAAATACGTACAATACCAAAACGTGTTAATTTTTTTAGCAACAGAGATACACAACTCTAAAATTTCAAAATCCGCCCGTGAGTTTGGGGCTCTAAGATATTGACCTCAAGTCAAATGCTATCTTTTAGGTCGTTAATGTTTTGTGGTCTATATTGGAACACTCGCTCTTTCAAATATCCCCCAAGAAAATAGTCTAACGGCGTAAGGTCTGGAGATTTTGGTGGCCATTCAACTGCACTTTATCGATCTATCCATCGGTTTGGAAAAAATTCATCTAAGTCCCCTGAACATTAATACCAAAAGGGGGTGGTGCGCCATCCTAAAACCATATTCTATCATGTGGAATATCTTGATCAACTTAGGAAAAATAACTGCTGACGCGGGTATTAACTCAAATGTGAGGAAATCTAAATAGCGTTCAGCTGTAAGATTTTCGTCAAAAAACATGGTCACAAAATTCTTTTATTATGCCAGCCCACATACATATCCAGTGTGGGCTTTGCTGAGAACCAGAATCGATAATTAATTATGTCTGTTAATAAAATGCAGTCTTATTCAAAAAACAAACGTTTTATGGATTTTCTTTCCTTCTATCAGCCCACACACGCCCACGAAGACCGAAGTCTAAGTACTATGTATCGTGGGTGTACTGGGGAATCGACTCACACATCCAGAGCTGGAAACATCCATAGGGATTTCACCAGTCCTTTAAGAGGATGTGTGGGGTGGTACCACCTCGGTCGAGGAAGAATTCCCTACCACCTTCCAACAACAATCACAAAATATCCATGGTCGAAGCGGGATTCGAACCCGCGCCTCTCGGTTGCAACGCTGGCGCCGTACCAACTCGGCCACCGGAGTCCCGCGATACGTTATTTTGTAACATCTTGCCATCATTTCTTGACAGAACATAGTCTTTTATCATAATCATCCTCCAAAATCCCATGTTCAAGGTACACTCTACCTATATGGGTAATAGTTCTGGCTTTTTACAAATCTTCAGATTTGGTAGCGTCGTTTAGGGCTAATGTATAAGTTGAGGAATGCGGATTTTCATTAATAGATAGGAGTATATCAAGTTTTTTGTCCTCATTTAGACCAGGTGGTCGATCACTTCTAGGTAAGACCCTTACTGTACCGTTTTTCTTAAATTGATGAGTTATTCTACTCACAGTTGGCTGCGTAATTGGATTTTCGGTATACTTTGTATTAAATAACATGCAAACTTCATTTTGGCTCCATATTCTATTCCCGCAACTGAACAACATTAAAATTTCAATAAACATGTTTCCTCTCTGAAAACTACATTTTTATTAAAAACACACAGAACCGCTTTAAAACTCCATAAACAAAGTACTAAATTTATTAAAATTTTGTCTATCTTGCCAAAGAAATGAAGAATAGGAAAAGTGCATGAATAAATTAAATAAGAATGTTATTTTATTTACCAGTTAAACAATATGCAAAAAAATTCTACATATTATTGTTGGTTTCTCGATACGAAGCACCAGATTGGTCATTTTATTTTTATAGCATTTTTGAAAAACTTGTTCAAAAATCTACAAAAAAAATTAAATTACATTTTAAAATAATGATACATTTAGTATTTAACGAGTTTTTCAACGAGCTTCCAATTGACAAAGTTTGCCATTTGAAAATGGCGGGGGGTTGCAGGGTTTAAGGACGACGGTTGAAAATATTACAGAAAGACGACTAAACAGTTTATTAATTCACGGGTTCTAGCGTTTTACTCAAAAATAACGCAATAAAAAAATATGACTTTTATACGGGACTTATGAACCATATGTGCATATTTTGTGTCAGTATACAAAAAACTGTAAGTTTTATCTTTGTTTATTTAAAAAGATTCTGATAAACTAAAGGGTTTGTTTTTAATTTTTCAGAAAACCCATAAAAGAAATACAATTTGTCCTTTGACCCAAAAGCCCTAAATAAAATAACGGGAAGAATTTTTCCAATTATGTAGTTTAATCTCATGGCTGTGCCCAAAAGTTATGATTATTTTTATGAATTAATCCGACCCTCCTTCTATAACAGGTTGTTAGAACATAAAAATGTAGTTTTTTTGGGATATCTATTTCTTTCCTGAAATAAAATTTTGGTAAATGGCGCTAACGTGTGGCGCATCTTAATTTGATTCCTTTGCGGGCAGATGAAAAAATAAAAAAGTTCACCAGGTTTTGAAGATTACCTGCAATGTACTTTTTAAAAATTACATTCGGTATCCTTCTGTATTTTAATATATCTACATAATGATAGGAAGTATTTAGGGGTCTTGCATATTGCTCATAAATTTGATTCATTTATAATAGACGTGCAGTCATGTTTAAAACGAATCAGCATAAAAGTGGCTATGTAGAACATATTGTTTAAATATCATATTTTACGGTCCAAATTTTTGTTACGGTCTTGGCTAGATAGACAACACTTGGTTCGCCGCCGTGCCGATTTTTCACGAACCAAGATTTTAAAATCAACGGAAAACATTGTTCGTTGCGAACACGGTTTGTGGAAACACACGGGAGGGAAGATGATTTTTGAACCTGTTTTTTTAATAAATATTTCTCTGGGCAAGGCCTTTTACACCTCACCACCAAATTTATATATCACTGAGATTTTAGAATGTCGATTTAAAATTATTATCATCATAATTTGATCGTCACAATTTGGTTTAATTTAAGTTAATTCGTTTACGATGGAGATGCATTCTGTAATGTAGAAATGGGTTTTCTCTACTAAAACTTTTTAAACAATTTAGACATCTATATAGCGCGTTCGGCAATGCAATCTTTTCCATCATTTTGCTCGGAATTATTGACAGACACATGATCGGTCGTACTGTTTACAATAATAGGTCATGTGACCGTCAAAAATTCCGAGCAAAGCGATGGAAAAGATTGCATTGCCGAACGCGCTAATTGGAGTTTGTACAGATTAAGTAAACAAAAATATGTCACATTTTACAAAAAAAGACATCTTTATATTGTAGCATTAAAATGATTTGAGTTTTACTTTATTTTAAAGACTTCTTTATTCTCCAATCGCCATCAACATTTTAAGTTATTGACGCTCATTTACTGTTAAATTTTGGTAAATAACAATTATTATACAGTGAGTGAATCTTCTCAAAATTTATCACAGAAATTGTAGAGGTTAGTAAGAAAAAGATACTTTGGTAATGTTGCATAATTTTATGGTTAATAGCTATTTTGAGACGACAAACTCTAATAAAATTCAAATTTTGGTGACTAAATCAATATGAAAAAGATTTTAAGATAAAGTGCTTCTTAATCCCTTTTACAATTTCAAAAACCTTATTGTTTTTCTACCCACGGGTGTTTTGAAATAGGTTACATGACCGTACACAACAGTTCGGTTGTTCGTCGGTGAACATATGGATGACTTTGTTTGATGACAGACTAGAAAGAGGAAATATAGCGCTTAACGAGCAACAATTTTAAAACGTTGGTAAAACTACTTTTAAATCATAAAGAAACTGAATGTAAAACTAAATAAAAATAATATAAATTTTAAAATGCCAAAAACTCTTTTTTTTATTTGGTTCAATAAAATATTTGGCAAGCAAGATCAGTCTTTCAGATACATGCATGTCAATATTGGAATTTTTAAAATAAAAAGAAAGTATTTCTTGAATTGTGAATAAATCGCTTAGAATTTAATGGGTCTCACGCTCAAGTTACTGGATATAAACGAGGAATCTTTTTTTAGTGTAGAATATTTCGTATGTAAAATCTTTATAACAAAATTGTACATTGTTCTAAAAAGTTAAATACACTGTGTTAGTGTTCTAGGGGTTCGATTTTTCCCATTTTAAACAATTTTGAAATGGTCAAAATTCTATAACTTAAAAGCCTTTCAGAAATAAACAAAATTTAATTGAAGCAACTCTTTAAAGCCTTAATTTTAAAGTATACACTAATTTGAGTTTGAGTCCTTAGTAATTCAAAAAGGAATAAATAAAAAAGTCCTATTTTTACAAATTTAATAAAATAATGCAAGTAAGCTACAGTGAACAATATAGTGGATTCAGTACTTACATAAACTTCTTCCCACTGGCTGACATATCGAACCAGACGTGATAATCGCAATAGACGAACTAACGATAACAACTTCGCCAATCGCAATATCCGCAAAGCTCTGCCGGCGTGAAGAATTTGAAAACTATCACCGTAATCCTGAAACTGTCAAACAATGATATTTATAATACATGTTACAGCTAAAAGGTCTTATTTATTATTAAACATTAAAAATGTAGACTTTGCATAAGTGATTGCCCCAATAGTGAGGCAACATGTTTCCTTGCTTCTAAACGATAAAAACAAAAATTTTACAGTATCTATTAGTTTAAATACTAAATATTGTATGTCAGATGTACGTAAGAAAGTTTTTCATTATTTTTAATTTAACCTTTCTTTTAAACAAAATAATGATAACGGTATTTAATTTCAAGAATATTTTCACTAATTTCAAGACTTTACTAACACCGAAGAAATTTTTACTCATTATTTATTCTTTATCTGTTAAATAACAATTCGACCTAACCGGAAAATACTGAGAATTCAAATTTTTGTTACATGACATAGGAATAATTTCATCTTAGTTACATGGCTTACTACCCTTATTTTGAAACGTAGAATCATCTGTCCAAGTATCCTGATGCAATTTCCGAATACCCTGTATAATAGAAATTCCTTCTGACGAAGGAAGTAAAACAATCAAGAGTTGGGAAGAGTTTACTATCCTAAATTTTTCACTCTACTGTTTTCTCGATTGGCACTCTCTATCTATAACTTTTATAGGATTATTGTGTACTAGAATTTTATTCTCGAGTCGCATTCCCTAATCAGATTTTGAGGTTTTAAAAGAATTTCATACAAATTTATGATGTTTAAACCAGAAGAAGGCAACGCCTATCTTGGGCATTGGTATTTTAATTGGCTTAAAAACAGAACACAATCGACATTCATCCGATTTTAAAAGATGAACTGTATCAGGTTTTATATTACACTCTTATGTCCCGATCTAAATCTTGGTCGAATGAGCTCCTGGAAAATAAAAAGGGACATATTTGTTTTTTAAAATTCTAGAACCTGATTCTCTAACGCGATTTTTAAGAATCATAACACGTATATAATTTATTTAAAAATTGGTTGTTATGTATCTATTCACAAAAACGTTGAACGATATTTTCCTTGCAGTTTACTGCAGTTTTAACGATGCACAATATTTCTAACAAAGGAAATTTTGTAGAGTTAGCAAAATATTTACCTACTTCTTAAACTTTTTGAGACACCCTATTTCTACAAATGCTTAAAATAAAGATTGAAAGAAATCAAGAAATTAAAGACCCTTTAAATAAAGTAATTCAAAATCCCTACCCTTATACGTGAAATGAAATGTGCTTATTTAATTATGAAAAATATTGGACAGAAGAACTACAAAAAATCGTCTTTCAAGGAATGACAATATAGGATAATAATATATATTTTCAATATTTAATTATAAGAAGCAAAAAAACTGTAACTGTATTATGATTAAGAAATCACTAGAATTCAGAGTGACAGATCTTATAACAAGTGAGAATTTAACGTTCAAATTCACTAAAAAGGTTTAAGATTTAGTAGGCACTCATTTAAATTAAGATCTTCTAGTTGATCAGTTAGTTTTTGACAGGTTTTTGTCCTGTCACTGTTAATAAGTCGTCATTAAAAACTTATGAATTATTGTGAAATTTCAGTGATTTTCTTGGTTTTCAAATGATTTTCCTCTTAGGACGCATTACTAGAATGAATTTAGTTCTATTATTGTGGAAAGTACGTACTAAAATTGCCCTTTTCTTTATAAATTTGCAAAATTCATGGTATAATACTCAGTTGTCTCATTCTAACAATTTGGGGATTACTTGAATAATATAGGTTTTGATAAGTGAAAATTTAAATGGATCAGTTGCAGATTCTCTTACACAACTTTATTATCTGAATTGTTTTTGCATATCTTGCCCTGAAATCTCAACTATGCATCATGAAATAATTCGAGGAACAAGAAATATAATGGAAAATATATAGTTTAATCTAAATAATATTTATGATAAATTGAAGTGTCCTAGCATTGTTCTAAGAAAAAAAATGCCTGGATTTTAAACGAATTTATTCCAACCTTTACGTTGTCACTGTATATAAAAAACTAAATCGCTAAATATGTTCGTGGCGATAGTTTGATATTGTTTAAAGTGGAAAAAATAAAAATAATTTATTAAAATATAAAATTAAATAACAATTCATATAACTAAGAAAAATATTTTTTATTTGAAATTAAGCATTTTCAACTCGGAAAATATGTTAATATTACCGTGACCTTTTCGGTAATAAAAAAAATTCTAAAGCCAAGAATCACATGGAAATTTACTTAAGGCAAAATTAACATAGTATTTAACAAGTTAATTCCATTTAGCGTGTCGATACTGGTCGAGTATTTTGTCCATTATTTTGGCAAATTAAAAAAGCCAAGTGTGCACAGTAATTTTCGTGTAGGAGGCTTTTTGTGTTCGCGATCGTGCCTTAATTAACTTTCCAAATATTAAGTTGTCATTAGATATCAAAAATTATTCATATGAAAAATCATAACCTTCTCAATGTGCTACGCGGGACAGAGACAGGAATTTGTCTCTGTCTCGCGTATCACATCGAGAAAGTTATATAAAAAATAAAAAGGGAATTAAGGAAATCTTAACATCTAGGGTTATACTTACTTGATTAAATATAAGAAATATATAATCTAATGGAATGGACGAAATAAGATCGAGGAAGAACCACGTCCTCAGGTAATGCCTAGCTATTAATTTTGGATCCAATATCACTTGTTCTGCATTATCTTGTTGCATTATCCCTGAAATACATTTCCATTATAAATAATAGCCAAATTAAAAAAAATTAGTACTTTTGCGAAAAAATGTTTTTTATGTATGTATGTACAGTACGTTCAATTTAGCTTGATAACATTTTGATTCGCTGTTTTTAAAGATATCAAGGTAAACAAAAAAACAAAATGTAGGGTTAGTAACCAAGTTTTTTTTTGAGTTACACATAAAACAAAACACTAACAATGTTCTGAGATAATAGCCTACCTTATATATTTTTAAATGGAACACCCTGTATATTATATATGTATTCAATAGAATACGCTATTCTGATTACAATGATATAATACACTTTATATTTTAATCCACTCGTTTTTGACATATCGGCAAAAATATGAAATTTTTATCCTACTTAATCTCGGAAGAGTGCCGTGACTAGATTTGTTTTCAGCATACCAGAGTATTATATAAAAATTTCATATTTTTGCCGATATGTCAAAAACGAGTGGATTAAAATATAAAGTGTGTTATATCATTGTAATCAGAATAGCGTATTCTATTGAATACATATATAATATACAGGGTGTTCCATTTAAAAATATATAAGGTAGGCTATTATCTCAGAAAATTGTTAGTGTTTTGTTTTATGTGTAACTCAAAAAAAAACTTGGCTACTAACCCTACATTTAATTTTTTTGTTTACCTTGATATCTTTAAAAACAAAAAAGTTACAGCCAATCAAAATGTTATCAAGCTAAATTGAACGCGCGGTACATATACTAGAAATTTACTGTTTATATGTAAAAGTGAAATAATATTTTTAAAGAACAACACGGGGTATTTTTAAATTTCTTTTCTTCTTTAATTTTTGCCCAGTTTGCTGTTGGTGGTGGTCTGTTATTATATATTGTATTTTAAGTTCATCTTTAGCAGGTCTTGATATAAAGAATCAGAAGACAAGTCTTATTTCATTCTGAGTATGCCATTTGGCATATCACTCATTAGCATTAATTACCAGAATTTTTAATAATTAAAGAAGTAATTAGTAGAAAAAATATTTTAGTAATGTATAATACTATTTAAGTTCAGTAACAAAAATTTCAATTTACATTTAATTCCAGTTGATCCGGTCCAGAAAGATTGAGTTGCAGATCACAGTTAAACTTAGTTTCAACTAAATTTAATTGCAATTAACTATTTAGTGGTCATTTCCAATGAATAATTAATGATTAATTGACATAAAGGCTGTTTTATTTTAATACTTTAAATTTCTTCAAAACTAAATAGTTTGATAGAACAATGTGCATTTCATTAAATATTAACTTTTAATAATTGTCAGTAGTATATAATCAAAACATATTAACAATTATTTTATTGTAGTTATAAGGACACAACAATAATAATGATCAATTTATTTATAGTTGTAAGTTTATATGCTTATAATATGATTTAAGTTTTAACTGCCACAACAATTTAACTGAAACCCAACATTGTGACCTATGAGATGCTTTTTTTATATCTAATCATAGTATTATAATTATAATAATTTTGAATTTCATATCCGATTGGAATGAATTTTTGGGCATTGTTATATTGATTTCATATGAATATTCCCATGTTTATTTGAAGTCAATTTTTTTTTTGTATATTGCGGCCTATCAAAAATTTTAGGTTTTGTTCGAAATTTTGTGAAGCTCTGTGCCAATTACAATAGCAAACCACAAGTAAAATCCAATGTAAGTAACAAATAGCTTTTTACAGATTTTTTTTTACTAGCGAAAGTAAGTTTTTCTCTGGCACACTTTTTGATTAGACTGGTATTTAGCAAAAAATAAATTTTAGCTTAAGGGTTACGCCACCCTGAAATTTTCAAAAAATCGAATTTTTTTTGGCTAGATAAATTGTTTCTACGTTAACATTAGAAGACCCCATGTACGGTCCAGGTATCGCAGACTGAAGAGAATTAAAAGAAATATTTGGTTTTCAGGCGCTAACGTCGTCCTTTTTTTCTTTTGCGTTTTTCTCGCAACTACTTTTTTCAAAACGGTGTACACGATATCTCAAGATCTACTCAACCGATTTGGCTCAAATTTACAACACTTCTTGTTTATCATGACGATATCATCTACGATGAGACGTAGGATTTTTTCGATTGGATGTCTTGTTCAAAAGTTACGAATTTTTTAAACTCAAAATTTCGATGCAAATTTCAAGCTTTGTTTTCAAACAGCAGTCACAAAAAAAAATTAAAATTTTTTCCCTACGTCACATTTTAGCTATTACCCTTTTAAGTAAGAAAAACTATTTTGTTACGTTTCCGACAATGCCTAACTGAGAAATCACGTACACCAGCTGCAAGGATTTTCAAAAGAAGGTCCTACTTATCGGCTCATATCTCCGCCATTTTTAAATTTTTTTAAATCATTAATATTGTATATTGTTTATAAAACTACTATGTATATGTGTGAAATAAAGATTTTTTATATAGGAATGGCTGCGTAAAAAAAAATTTTTTTTATACCTATTTTTCCGAGCGCCACCCCTTGAATTAAACTGGTAACGTTTTCCTAAAATCAAGCAACAATGCAAAAAAGATTGCCTAAATCGGAAAGGATTAAGAAAATAATTTTTTTTATAAGCAACCCGTTTAAACTTCTTAACTTTTGAAGTGGATGGTGATTTCTGAAATTGAACTGATTAAATTAAACAAACAACTTTTCTTCAGATAAAAATCTTGTCGTTTTCTATTTCTGGTGACTTAACTTATAAGGATTAAACTAAACAGGATGAAACGTGAGACATTGTTTTATTCCATAATTTTCCTGGAAAGTCTTTGTTATAATAATTTATTTCTCTTTTGTGGTTTTTGAAGAATATCGAGCATTAGCTTTATTTTTGTTTCTATTTCACTTATTACAAGAGCTATGATATTTTTAAAAATTTTCATAAATATTCGAACGTCAAGAAAGCACGGCAGAAGTGTTTAATTAATAAAAATGTCACGTATAATGTACAAATAGTGTTAAAAACAGAATCAAAATGACAACAAAATCCTTTTATAATAACATTCTCCATAGACATGTTATAATGATATAAACAACTCTTTGTCGGGCCTTGTACTTTTTACATGGTTTCGTGACTATCACGGTACAACCCTTACTTTTGATATTTGTGCATTTTTTACTTAAAAATTAAAAGAACGATCTGGTAGCAAAATCAAAATGATCTTTTCATGACACTTATGTTAACATACACTAGTGACCGAACAGAGTTAATGGAACTCGTATTTTTTTCATATTTTAAATGTCGTGATTGCCACTAAATAGTAAAACCGAAAGTGAGCTTTTTCTTGCCTTTCTGACAAATATCAAAATGGGTAATTATTCGGATTATTGTATGCACCGAATTATTTCATGAAATTTTGCACAGACCCTAATTTTGGGTCGTAGAACACGAATCCGAAGTCAGTTTTTGGCGGTCTCGAATGGTTTTTCCAAAAAAAAAATTTAACTTTTAGGTTAGCTTTTTCAATGAATTTCTTTAAATTTCGGCACTTTTACTTAAACACATCTATACAAGTCATTACACCCTATTTTTCTGAACTATATTTAGGCAAATTTATGTAAAAACACATTAAAAAAACAGAGAAAATATAAAAAAACTGAAAGAAAATAAACAGGCAAACCGTGGTATACATTCTCGAAATTTCTGATTGAAAGACGCGATGTTGCCAAATTTACAAATCGCTTTTCCCACAAATTTTAACAGTTGGACAAAATCTGTGCAAAAAGTTGTATACACCTAAGCAAACCTGAGCAAAAAGGTGGTCAGGTTTGCTCAGTTTTCATTGATATACTGGGTCTCCCAAAAGTCCCGCATAAAATTAATATCAATTAAAAGATAAAGATCTAGGAAAAATGTTTGGACCCGTAAATTTTTATTTGTAATTGTGCATTTTTTGACATAAAAAAATATTATACAGGGTGTCCCATAAAACAGTTGTCACGTCTTTGACAATTTTTTTAAATGAAATGCCGAATTTTTTATTAGGTTTCCAAATTCTACGAAAAATTCTAAATATTTTTTATGTAGGACTTGCTATCCCCATTTTCAGCTGTTTCCAAGATATTGACATTTAAAGTTTTTTTATTAAAGGTAATACTTTTAGTTCAAATTGTATTTATTAGAACATGTTAAATAAATCAGGTATCTTACTGTCATCAGCTGTCCTTAATTATGTCAATACTGACTTTGGTAATTATGTAGTATACGGTTTTCAGCTATTTTTGCGTTTTTTGGGAAAATTCTTTTATTGTCACATTCTACTGTCTTTCCTGATTGCAAATATAAGTGCGCACATAATAAATTATGAGCAAACCTGACCACCTTTGTGCTCACCAACCTGAGCAAAAAGGTGATCAGGTTTGCTCAGTTTTGATATAGATACATAATATGTATCTATATCAATGAAAACTGAGCAAACCTGACCACCTTTTTGCTCAGGTTGGTGAGCAAAAAGGTGATCAGGTTTGCTCAGTTTTGATATAGATACATAATATGTATCTATATCAATGAAAACTGAGCAAACCTGACCACCTTTTTGCTCAGGTTGGTGAGCACAAAGGTGGTCAGGTTTGCTCATAATTTATTAGGTGCGCACTTATATTTGCAATCAGGAAAGACAGTAGAATGTGACCATAAAAGAATTTTCCCAAAAAACGCAAAAATAGCTGAAAACCGTATACTACATAATTACCCTGACTTTGACTTAAGTAATTTGTCAATTACCTAAAAATGTTAACAGAAAAGCAGCGCATCGAAATTTTAATTATGTTGGGGTGTGGGGACAAAATAAGAACTCAAGCTGAGGTTTGCACTTTGTTTAACGAAAAGTATCCAGAAAACCAAATTACTCAGTCGACTGTAAGTAGGGTATTCCATAAATTTGAGGAGCATGGTACAGTTAGAGATTTACCTAGAAGCGGTCGACCACTCGTTCTAACCGAGGATAAAAAAATCGATTTAATGTTATCGCTTACTGAAAACCCCCACTCTTCAGTTGTTGCTTTCGCGTTAGATAATGAAGCTACTTGTAGTACAGTACATCGATTTTTTAAGAGCGAAAAATTACATCCTTATAAACCCATTCTTGTACAGGAACTACTAGAAGATGACTATGATAGACGGCTTGAATTTTGCGAAGAAATGATGGCAAGGATTGATACTAATAATGCCTTTTCAAGTAATATTTTATTTTCTGATGAAGCTACATTTTGCGTGAACGGGCAAGTTAATAGGCAAAATTATCGATTCTGGTCTCATGATAATCCGCGATGGTTACTTGAGACGCACACTCAATATGCTGGTAAGGTTAATGTCTGGGCAGGCATAATAAATAATGGAATTTTGGGACCATATTTTTTTGAAGAGAACCTTACCGCTGAACGTTATTTGGATATTTTAACAATTGATTTAATTCCGGCATTAGCAATTCTTTTTCCTAACCAGATGGATCCAGATATTCCAAATGATATGTTATGGTTTCAACAAGATGGTGCCCCTCCACACTTTGGCGTGGAGGTCCGAAGGTACCTACATGAACCCTTTACAAACCGTTGGATTGGTCGTAGGGGTATTGAGTGGCCCCCTAGGTCGCCGGATTTAACACCGCTGGATTATTTTCTTTGGGGTTATTTAAAGGAAAGAGTGTACCGAAACAGACCTAACAACATTGAAGATCTGAAAGAAAGAATAAGGACAGAAACAAATAGAATACCTCCTGATTTTATAAGGAATGCAGTAAACGGATTTTACCATCGCCTAGGGGCGTGTCAGGTAGAAGGCGGTGGACATTTCCAGCATTTGTTGCGCATTTAGAATTTTCATTTTAGTAAAAAATAAAAATTTGTTATGGATAATCTTTTTGTTTTACTTTTCAAATTAAATGTCAATATCTTGGAAACAGCTGAAAATGGGGATAGCAAGTCCTACATAAAAAATATTTAGAAATTTTCGTAGAATTTGAAAACCTAATAAAAAATTCGGGATTTCATTTAAAAAAATTGTCAAAGACGTGACAACTGTTCTATGAGACACCCTGTATAATATTTTTTTATGTCAAAAAATGCACAATTAAAAATAAAAATTTACGGGTCCGAGCATTTTTCCTAGATCTTTTTCCTTTAATTGATATTAATTTTATGCGGGACTTTTGGGAGACCCAGTATATATATATATATATATATATATATATATATATATATATATATATATATATATATATATATATATATATATATATATATATATATATATATATATATATATATATATATATATATATTATATATATATGAAAAATGATTTAGCGTCCGTCATAATATAAAAAGGGGGAAAAATTTTGTATATATTTATATATATATATATATATATATATATATATATATATATATATATATATATATATATATATATATATATATATATATATTTATTTGAAGGTTATTGGGTTTTGGATCCCGGGGAAAAATTATAACAGTTTTGTGGGTTCTTATTCACATATATTTGACGTTTCGGTCATATTTTTGACCTTCATCAGATATCTTCTTAAGAGCTAAAAACCGTTCTATTACTAATGTTTTTTTGTTACAATTAAAAATCAAAGTTATCTTACCTTCGAACGAAGCCTTCAGCGGTGCACTGGTAGATAACAATTATGTTTACAAAAGACAGTAACACGGACATAATCACAGTTAAAATCATTTAATTTATTAACAACATTTATCTAAAAACGCCACGTCAAGCACCATTTGGGTTCATTGCAGAACTGAGAACACGAAACGACAAAGAAATTGGCAATGGAATTTGCTTTTTGTTGTATTATTTTTTTAATTTTATATACCTATTCCTGTTATTATATTATTGATTAACATTTTTCCTTCAGAGTTTTAATTGTTAATTACTGGCATTTTTTGATTATTTTATTATGTTGTGATAGATTTTGCTTAGGTGTTTTGTATCGGTTTTGGAGTTTATACTGTTTTGATTTTTTTGAATTTCTATCATTTCATAGAACTCTCGTTTTTTTGTGTGATTTTCTGTACGTAAGATTTTAACGTTTTCATAATTGAAAGTGTGTTGATTTTCTAGCATATGGTTGGTAAGTGCAGTTTTGTTTTTTTTATCATATTTGTGTCCATTTAATCTATTTTTTAAAAGTTGGCTTGTTTGACCGATGTATACACCTTCACAGTTGTTGCAGGGTATTTGATAAACTATGTTACTTTTTTTATCTTTTGGAATTTTGGATTTTAAGTGACTGAAATTGTTTTTTAGTAGGTTATACCCTTTATGTGCGACAGTTATATCATGACTTTTGACAGTGTTGTTTATTTTTTCCGACAGTCCTGGAACATATGGAAGAGAAAGATAGTTTTTGGTTTTTGGTTTTTTATTAGTTTGATTTTTATTGTAGAACTTGTGGATGCGTTTTTTAAAAATGGTACTAATTAGTTTTTCTGGGTAGCTGTTTAATTTAAGGGCTTCTTTTGCTTTTTTTATTGCTGTAACACGATATTCGGGGCTGGAAAGTTTAATGGCTCTATCGGCAAGGCCAATAATTACTGACTTTTTTTGAGCAAGAGGATGTTGAGATTTGAAGTTGACATATCTAGAAGACCAGGTTTCTTTTGTGAACCATTCTGTTTTTATGGTGTTTTCTTTGTGGTGGAGTGTTGTGTCTAAGAAGTTTATTTTATTTTGTTTTTCCGTTTCTATTGTGAATTGGAGTTTATTGTGGTAACTGTTAAATGAGTTTAATATGTTATTTGTTTCGTTTTTTGGGATGGCTGTGATACAGTCTATAGAAAAAATATATCAAAATATCTATAGAAAAATGGTATATGAAAGTTTAAGTTATTTAAGACAGTCTCTTCCAGATCTTCCATCACTAGTTGGGCGATTACACTGGAAATTGATGCTCCCATAGCACAACCTTCAGTTTGTTTGTAAAATTTATTATTATATAGGAAGTAGGTTGAGTTTAATATTAGTTCTACGGCTTCTAGGAATTCGGTCAGTGGTATATCGGTAAATTTGCTAATTTTATCCCATTTTTTTCTTATTATTTCTTTGGCTACGGTTAATGGTATATTTGTGTATAATGATATAACGTCTAGAGATATTAAAATATAGTCTTTTGGCAAGTTTATATTTTTAATTTTATTCTTGAAATCTACCGAGTCTTTTATATAATAGTTGTTTTGATTTATGATGTTTTGTAAAATGCCTTTTAAATATTTTGAGAGCTTCTCGAAAGGTGATTGGATGCATGATACAATGGGTCTGAGGGGTATATTTTCTTTGTGTAATTTCGGTAAGCCATAAATTCTGGGCGGTTGTGCATTTTGAATTGTAAGTTGTTTAGCGGTGTTAGGCGATATGTACATTTTATTTTTCCATTGAGTAACTAGGTTATTGTTGTTCTTTTGGTATACATTGGTAGGGTCATTCTTTAGTTCTTTGTAGGTGTTATTGTCTTGCAATAAGTCGTTCATCTTTCTGTCGTAATCCTTATCGTACATGATGACAGTTTTGTTAGATTTATCAGGTCTTAAGATTTTCAAATTTTTATTTTGTTTAATAAAGGACTTGGTTTTATTAATTTTATTTGAAAGAGTTTGTTGTTGTTTTATATTGCGTTTGGTGTTACTGAAATTGCTCTTGTGGTTTGTGATAATGTTGCAACATTTAGATCTTAAATCGTCCTTAGTATTTGTGTCGAGATTCATGATTGCTGTCTCGATATTAGTAATTATGTCTGGAATAGGTATGTCATCCGAACTTTCTAAGGGAGTGGCAAAATTAGGTCCCAGACTTAGGATTTCGTTTGCGTAGTCAGGAATGTTAACGTTTGTAAGATTTTCGATCCAGTGGGATGTATCTTTGGGAGTAATTTTATTTTTAAAGCGATCGAATTTACTGATATTTTTTTGTTTTATTTTTTCAAAGGTTGCATTTGTTCGTTTTGTTTCTCTATCTATAAACCTATCAAAAATGTGTTGAGGTAATAAGTTTTGAAGGCAGTTACTGGGATTTAAAATTTTAGTGTGTAAATTATACAACGTTTTCGTTGTATCAGTAATTAGGAGATTTAAAGTTTTTCGTGTAAAATTCTCCAACAATAACCTAGTTACTCAATGGAAAAATAAAATGTACATATCGCCTAACACCGCTAAACAACTTACAATTCAAAATGCACAACCGCCCAGAATTTATGGCTTACCGAAATTACACAAAGAAAATATACCCCTCAGACCCATTGTATCATGCATCCAATCACCTTTCGAGAAGCTCTCAAAATATTTAAAAGGCATTTTACAAAACATCATAAATCAAAACAACTATTATATAAAAGACTCGGTAGATTTCAAGAATAAAATTAAAAATATAAACTTGCCAAAAGACTATATTTTAATATCTCTAGACGTTATATCATTATACACAAATATACCATTAACCGTAGCCAAAGAAATAATAAGAAAAAAATGGGATAAAATTAGCAAATTTACCGATATACCACTGACCGAATTCCTAGAAGCCGTAGAACTAACATTAAACTCAACCTACTTCCTATATAATAATAAAATTTTACAAACAAACTGAAGGCTGTGCTATGGGAGCATCAATTTCCAGTGTAATCGCCCAACTAGTGATGGAAGATCTGGAAGAGACTGTCTTAAATAACTTAAACTTCCATATACCATTTTTCTAAAGATACGTGGACGACTGTATCACAGCCATCCCAAAAAACGAAACAAATAACATATTAAACTCATTTAACAGTTACCACAATAAACTCCAATTCACAATAGAAACGGAAAAACAAAATAAAATAAACTTCTTAGACACAACACTCCACCACAAAGAAAACACCATAAAAACAGAATGGTTCACAAAAGAAACCTGGTCTTCTAGATATGTCAACTTCAAATCTCAACATCCTCTTGCTCAAAAAAAGTCAGTAATTATTGGCCTTGCCGATAGAGCCTTAAACTTTCCAGCCCCGAATATCGTGTTACAGCAATAAAAAAAGCAAAAGAAGCCCTTAAATTAAACAGCTACCCAGAAAAACTAATTAATACCATTTTTAAAAAACGCATCCACAAGTTCTACAATAAAAATCAAACTAATAAAAAACCAAAAACCAAAAACTATCTTTCTCTTCCATATGTTCCAGGCCTGTCGGAAAAAATAAACAACACTGTCAAAAATCATGATATAGCTGTTGCACATAAAGGGTATAACCTACTAAAAAACAATTTCAGTCACTTAAAATCCAAAATTCCAAAAGATAAAAAAAGTAACATAGTTTATCAAATACCCTGCAACAACTGTGAAGGTGTATACATCGGTCAAACAAGCCAACTTTTAAAAAATAGATTAAATGGACACAAATATGATAAAAAAAACAAAACTGCACTTACCAACCATATGCTAGAAAATCAACACACTTTCAATTATGAAAACGTTAAAATCTTACGTACAGAAAATCACACAAAAAAACGAGAGTTCTATGAAATGATAGAAATTCAAAAAAATCAAAACAGTATAAACTCCAAAACCGATACAAAACACCTAAGCAAAATCTATCACAACATAATAAAATAATCAAAAAATGCCAGTAATTAACAATTAAAACTCTGAAGGAAAAATGTTAATCAATAATATAATAAAAGGAATAGGTATATAAAATTAAAAAAATAATACAACAAAAAGCAAATTCCATTGCCAATTTCTTTGTCGTTTCGTGTTCTCAGTTCTGCAATGAACCCAAATGGTGCTTGACGTGGCGTTCTTAGATAAATGTTGTTAATAAATTAAATGATTTTAACTGTGATTATGTCCGTGTCACTGTCTTTTGTAAACATAATTGTTATCTACCAGTGCACCGCTGAAGGCTTCGTTCGAAGGTAAGATAACTTTGATTTTTAATTGTAACAAAAAAACATTAGTAATAGAACGGTTTTTAGCTCTTAAGAAGATTTCTGATGAAGGTCAAAAATATGACCGAAACGTCAAATATACAGTGACCGGCAAAAAGTTCGCAACATATGGGAAAAATTTTTATTAGGTGAGTATTGGAAAAACTTTTCCGGGGGATCGGTTCTGCATGTCCGATAACCTAAAAATCGATTTTGACATACGTCACGTGACCACTGGTATAGCGTCAAATTAAAAAAAAAATTGTTAATTTACAAAAAGTGAGGTTAGTTGACGAGATATCAAAAAAAGTTATTTGAAAAAATTGCTTAGAATTAAATTTTAGGTCCTTGTGCAAAATTTTAAGATTTTATTTAAAAAAATTGGAAAACTCAATTTTTTTTATATATTTTTTTATCGATTTACAAATTTCCAGTTTTTTTCGTTTAGATAGCTTGGCTAATGTAAAGCCCATGTATCTGGTTGAAAATAAACGAATGTAGTAGTTTTTTCTACAATTGACAGGACAAAATTAAAAAAAACAGGGTTTCGCCGGACGCTAGCTGTTGCAATGATTTGTATCTAGCAGCAGTGTCAAAATTTTAGAGACATTTCAATGAGATTACATTGAGAAAACCTTAATCGTCTTAAATATATCTGAAGTTCGACTTTTTGTAAAGTTAAGGGGAGTAAAATAGATAATAAACAAAAAATTACCTGTTTATTTAATCGAAATTTCATAAACGAAAGCCAGTGTAAGAAAAACTTAAAAGTAGTCAAATTCTGTACTAACAACATAAAAAATCATTGTTTTTCCTTGGGTGCACAAAATTTAAAACTCAGTATGACCACCATTTCTCTCCATACATACTATTGTTCTCGAGCGCAACTCTCGATTAACATTTCGGAGCATTTTACGATTTATTTGCAATACACAATTTCTAATGACATTCTCTAAATTTTGTATATTCCTAAAGGGTCGATGTTTGTACACAGAGTTCTTTAGGTATCCCCACATAAAGAAATGTAACGGAGTCAGATCTGGTGATCTCGCAGGCCACGGATTTTCAGAAAACCGTCCTATCCACTGGTTTCCAAATTCTTGATCCAGCCATCTCTTCACCTCATTTGTGGAATGAATGCTAGCTCCGTCTTGTTGAAAGTATAAATTTCTTCTTTCGGCTAATGACAAATTGTCTAAAAAGTCAGATATCTCAGTTTGTAGAAATTCTAAATATCGTTCTGAATTTAAATTGTCTCTAAAGAAAAAAGGTTCCACTATTCTGAGGTTGAAAATTCCGCACCACACATTAACCTTAAAACTATATTGGTCTTTACTCTGAATTACAAAGTCTGGGTTTTCGGTGGCCCACCATCTACAGTTTTGTGAACTGACGGTTCCGTTAGAGGTAAATGTAGCTTCATCCGAGAAAAGAACGTTCTTTGGGAAATTAAAATCTTCCTCAATCATACCCTGGAACCAGGCACAAAAATCGAAGCGGGCGTCATAATCCCTATCTTTTAATACTTGTACAAATTTAGGTTTGTACGGATGAAATTTGTTTCTTTTTAATATCCTCCGCACAGATCTTTCGTTAATGTTAGTGATCTCCGATATTTGACTAACTGCTAATTGGGGTGTTTCTGTGATCGACAAACACACATCCAGAGAACCTTCGTCACCTGTTACCGGTTTTTCATGGGAAACTTTATACTGATTTTCTACCGATCCCGTTTCTTTAAATTTATTGACTAGACGAGATACTGTGGAATAATGGAGGGATTTATCGGGGTGCCTCTCATTAAAAATTGCTGCTGTTTCTCTATGGCTTTTGTAATTATCTCCAGAAATTAAAATAATTTCAATCTTTTCCTGAAGAAGTAGTGTGGGTGCCATTTTAAGGAATAAAATATTAATAAACTTATGTAAAATATCAAACTTAGTAAGATGCGAGACATAAACCAATGACATAGGTTGAAATCAAACAAATTATAATTTGTTTGACATTTTTCTGTTGTTTTTAACCTACTAGATTATTTGGTTGTTTTAATTTCAGAGCCTGCTTTGGTAGTTTTAAGTACAACTAAATAGACCTGGTTGTTAAATTTATGTGCGAAAAATCTTAATAAAATCTTGATACAGTCATTTCATTAGATTCAAACCATTGCAACAGCGAGCGTCCGGCGAACACCTATTTTTTCGATTTTGTCCTGTCAATTGTAGAATTGTAGATCTGACTCCGTTAGATTTTTTTATGTGGGGATACCTAAAGAACCCTGTGTACAAACATCGACCCTTTAGGAATATACAAAATTTAGAGAATGTCATTATAAATTGTGTATTGCAAATAAATCGTAAAATGCTCCGAAATGTTAATCGCGAGTTGCGCTCGAGAACAACAGTATGTATGGAGAGAAATGGTGGTCATACTGAGTTTTAAATTTTGTGCACCCAAGGAAAAACAATGATTTTTTGTGTTGTTAGTACAGAATTTGACTACTTTTAAGTTTTTCTTACATTGGTTTTCGTTTATAAAATTTCGATTAAATAAACAGGTAATTTTTTGTTTATTATCTATTTTAATCCCCTTAACTTTACAAAAAGTCGAACTTCAGATATATTTAAGACGATTAAGGTTTTCTCAATGTAATCTCATTGAAATGTCTCTAAAATTTTGACACTGCTGCTAGATACAAATCATTGCAACAGCTAGCGTCCGGCGAAACCCTGTTTTTTTTAATTTTGTCCTGTCAATTGTAGAAAAAACTACTACATTCGTTTATTTTCATCCAGATACATGGGCTTTACATTAGCCAAGCTATCTAAACGAAAAAAACCGGAAATTTGTAAATCGATAAAAAAATATTTAAAAAAAATTGAGTTTTCCAATTTTTTTAAATAAAATCTTAAAATTTTGCACAAGGACCTAGAATTTAATTCTAAGCAATTTTTTCAAATAACTTTTTTTGATATCTCGTCAACTAACCTCACTTTTTGTAAATTAACAATTTTTTTTTTAATTTGACGCTATACCAGTGGTCACGTGACGTATGTCAAAATCGATTTTTAGGTTATCGGACATGCAGAACCGATCCCCTGGGAAAGTTTTTCCGATACTCTCCTAATAAAAATTTTTCCCATATGTTGCGAACTTTTTGCCGGTCACTGTATGTGAATAAGAACCCACAAAACTGTTATAATTTTTCCCCGGGATCCAAAACCCAATAACCTTCAAATAAAAATATATACAAGTAGGATCCAAGAAACAAATCAAACCATAAACTATATATATATATATATATATATATATATATATATATATATATATATATATATATATATATATATATATATATATATATATATATATATATATATATATATATATATATATATATATATATATATATATATATATATATATATATATATATATATATATATATATATATATATATATCTATATCAATGAAAACTGAGCAAACCTGACCACCTTTTTGCTCAGGTTTGCTTGGGTTGGGTATACACCTTTTTGTTAGCTTTTTTATTATTCCTAATTTACAACTTTTTCATGAAAAATAAGTAAACCTGGCAACGCTGGACACTTGACAGCTGGGAAAATAATGGCGGCTAGTAGCGGGTAAAATGGAATTTTCTATAGGAAAAAACAATTTTCTTAGCTATTTTTGCCTAAATGTGGTGTTTTGTGTGACGAAATAAAATAAAAATTATAAGTTTACAGATATGTTTAAGTGAAAATGTCGAAACTTAAAGGAATCTATAAAAAAAAGGTAACCTAAAAGTTAATTTTTTTTAAACCATACGAGACCGCCAAAAACTGACTTCGGATTCGTGTTATACGACCCAAAATTAGGGTCTGTGCAAAATTTTATGAAAAAATTCGGTGCATACAATAATCCGAATAATTACCTCAAAATGAAATTCATTTTGACATTCGTGTAGTTTGCAAACCAAAATATTATATAAACATCATAGTTGACTTAAGAAGTAAGATAGAACTAAAAATAAACGAAACCTGAGGCTTGGTACTTTCCAAAGACATGTATAATGACGATTTATTTAGAGTGACAGAACAAAATCTTGTCTAAACCTAACTGATCAACTATAGGATTCTAATTTAAACCAATACTAAATCCTAAACATTTTTAGTGAATCCCGGTGACAGAGTTTTCAGACAACAATTCGGCGATCAATTGCCATTCAAAATCAGATGAAAAATATCACCATCCATTTCAAAAATTTAGTTTATTTTGCCGGGACATAATTTTAATTAACGCCTTTTGTAGGTTAGTGATATAAATGTAGTGCATAAAAATGTATAAAGGTTAAGCACAATCATTAAAGCCGCTTGGAAAAAAATGTAAATGTGTTACCTTTGCAAGGCTGCTTTGGTGTAGGGTGAAAATGGAAAAACCTCTTTAGATACCTATATGTAATAATAAGCTTAAGTAAATGACTGTACCTTATAAAAAGAAATATTTTTTCTAACAGACTGTTTAATATCCGGTAGTAAAAAAAGATGTTTTAACGGTAAACCAGTTTGGAGTTCCTCTCATTCGAAAAAAAAAAGATATACGCTTTTTCATCATTTTTCCCTCGACAGTGAGATACGATCTCTTCATGGCTTTTATGTGAAATTAAAATGATCATTAAATGATATTTTGGAAACGATCCAGAAAACAAGAGGCAGAGAAATCTAAATTAGGTTTCATTTTTCTTGTAAACTAAACAGGTGAAATTGAAAATGTTGGCACAGAGCCAGTTTCTACCGAGAAAATTCGGGCCGTGTTTTAAAATTCATATTGGCTTTGAATAGTATGTTTGTCTTCTCTTGTTCTAAAATTTGACTTTTATGTTAGTAATAAAATTGAGATAGTACTGAATTATTTTGTCGAAAGAATCAAAACAACTTTAATTAAATTTTGACATGGTATTTTGGCAAATATTAAAAATATATGCATACAATCAAAGCCGTAATCATATTGAAAGATGAAAGTAATTTATACAAACGTGACCCGTTTTTTTAAGCAAAAATTTTCATCACGAGTTACTTTTTTTCTTATCTTTCAAAATTTGATTCATGTGCTCTCTTGTACAATCCATTTGCGGATCTGCGGACATACTGTATACCCTTCAAAATTGCTTGTCAAATTATGCCAAATATATGTGCCCACTATTAATTGTCAGGCGCCCTCTATGCCCCTCCAAAAATTTAGGTCTAGTTACGTGTCCGTATTCAATTAGTATTATGTATATACCTAATAATTTTATTTCAAAAATAATTATGAAATATTATACAAGGTTTCTTACCTGTTCTAAAATTGACTACGATATCAATAAGAAATATAGTGTCGGACAGACAGTTAAAGGCAATCCAGCGGGTGCTTAAGTCGTCATTAAAAAAACTTATCGCCACTGGTAAAATTATTAAGTTTGCCACTAGCAGTAAAAGCATACACAAATCCCAGTAAAACCTGAAACAAAAAAAAATATAAAAATCTAAAACGAAAATTTGTTGATGATTGTTGCTATAATGAATTACTAAAAGAAATTTTGCCAATAGACTTTTTTACAAAACCAGACATGATTTTCCAAAAAAATATCGTTATGAAATATAGAAAATGTAACCTAATGTCGAACACTTCGGGCAGAGATTCATCACATATGTAAAAGTAAGAAAAATTATTATATTTATTTATAGGGGTCCGCAAATCCAGCCTTTTTAAGATACCTACTTAATGTCAAAAATTATTTTGTTTTAAATACTTTTTAAGCGAACTAAAATAATTAGTAACATTTTGTGATAAAACTAGTTATTATATTATTTGAAATAGCATATTTTAATTTTACATTAAATTTAGTTTTTCATTTAAAAAGTAGTTAACACGACTTTGCACCATGTCGAGGATCTTTTCATGTAGGCGCGTAACTCCCAATCAGAATCAGAAATTGAGATATGCCCCATAACGAACTTTTAAAAACCCAATCTGTAACCTCACGAAGTGGTGTATCTCAATATCTGAGGGTATAGCAGACATAAAATAAAAGAACTAGGCGTATCTAAAATTATAACAAATTAAGATCTCACGTATAGACCTAACTCAAGTTAGCACATACGTGTTATTCAAGATTCGCTTCTATGAACAAAACTTATAACTATAACTCAACTTAAATTACCCTGCCAACATTAGTTTAGTTTTGATAACTAATTAATCCTTTTTAAAAAACAGTTTTGGAAATACAATTAATTTAAAGTAACAAAAATCTTAAAATCGCTTTTCTAACAAATCGATAAAACTGAGATACGCCCTTACGTGAGAAGACCCTCGATGTGTTTCATGTTATTTATTTAGCAGTTTATTAAAGACAAAATGACATATATCAAAGGATTGGTTTGGTTTTGGAAACAGTTTCAAAGCTTGCGCATTTACAAACGAGGAAATCCATATGTATAATATGATTGGAAATGCGGTTTTCCTTTAACAAATGATAGCGGTTTTCCCTTAACAAATGATAGTTAGTAAACAAAAGATTTTTTGTGCCACACGTTTAATAGACCTTTAGCGATATGTATGGTGATATTCACCTTTTTAGTGTTCGGTGAAACGGAATACTTATGGAATCACTTCGGTGTTCGTCCGTGTGTCTGTCACAGATGATTTACTCTGAAACTATTTGACGTAAAAATTTGAAATTCAGCACAGAGATAGAGTGTGGTGGCCCAATTATGGACGTGAAGTATAAAAAGTTGGATTTTGATTCTGGGGGATAATGTCAGGGGGTAAGCTGGAAAATGAAAAAAAAAATTCAAGGGCATCGTGTAGGGTGACAGATGAAAGCTTATTGAAGCACGAATTCAACAATATATAAGATGTATTTTTTTTATTATATTTTTTTAGGAAAAATCGGTTAAAAATTTGCTGTCCCCCACCCTTATCGCCAAAAGGATCGCTCAGAAAAATCTGAAAAAATCACGACTATTGAGAATTAGGTGTGGATAGCGGAAAAATTATAAAAAGTTCAATTTTGATTCTGGGGGTTAATGTCAGGGGGTAAATTGGGAAATGAAAAAAAAATTAAAGGGCATCGTAAAATGTAAGCTTACTGAAGCACGAATTTAACAATATATATGACCTATTTTTTATGCATCTTTTACACATTTTTTGAAAAAAAAAAACGCTTGAAAATTGCTATCCCCCACCCTTATTACCAAAAGGATCGCTCAGAAAAATCTAAAAAAAACGAATATTGAGAATTAGGTCTAGATTGAGCCAAAATTATCAGACTTGAAAAATTCTAGCGCAATCAATTGTTATAAACAATTTAATTGTTTATTTCCTTATAAGTTCTGAACCATGGTACCTGGTCAAAACCATTTGAACTCGGCTATAAAATTTACCCAAACTTTTGGATGTAATTTTACCTGGGCGTACTAAATCGGCCCGCGAAAGTTCCAGAAATTCAAATTGTTTAAATGGACCTAGTTTAAGCTTGTTAGTCGCTTGTTACTCTTGTTGCGAGTAAGCAGTTACATGTCACCGACGTGCGTTTTCTGTGCTGCGTGCGTAACTTGTGCGCTATCAAATTGGTGTGTGGCATTATGGATCCTGTATGTAATATATGACACCGAATCCCCTCTAATTCATCCAAGATTTTTACTATAAAATATTTATGGTAGCTGAGTATTTGTATTTATTTTTTTTTATCTAAGACATCCCACGTAGACTTCAAGCCTGTGGGTCTGGAGAGAAGGGAAATGTAGTCTATTGACACGGGATTTAGATGTGGAGGTGGAGGCTTGATGGAGGTTGGGACGGGAAGGGAAATCATCTGCAGGCAATTTGTTCCATAATCTGGAGACCCTAGGTATGAATGAGCGAGAGAAGTGGTCTGTTCTAGGCTTTCGTAGCTGGACGGTAAAGGGATGCATACGTAACGCGCCTCTTGTTGTTCCGTTAGGGTCTTTTTATAGGGTCAGGAGCAAGTTACGTTGCCTTTACCAGGCGCGAACTATTTGGGATACTTGGAAGCTGTCCTTCCGATAATTTTAAAGAAAAATGCAGATATTTACACAATGAAATTAAAAAGAAAATTGGGAGTGTGGACTATTTATATTACTAATAATACTTTTTACCTTTATACACCATTATAACGCAAAAAAAGTTTTGGCCAAGTATTTTGAAAAATTCACCAGTGTGCGATGTAAGGAACAACTTTTGTCCTTAGAAGTTCTCCAAAATTTTTAATTTGGCTCAGTCCAAACCCGAGTGCATTACCATTATTGCTGTCCCCTACCCTTATTACTATAAAAGGATCGCTCAGAAAAATCTGAAAAAATCACGAACATTGAGTATTAGATTTTAATGATTGAGCGAAAATTTTCAGAATTGAAAAATTTTAGAGCGATCAATTGTTATAAACAAATTAATTGTTTATTTCCTTATAACTGCTAAACCATTGTTTTTAGAGAAAATTTTTTTGACAAAAAATATTTCTCACGATGCGTAAGGAACAACTTTTGTTCTTACAAGTTTTCCAAAAATTTTTTGGCTCAGTCGAAACGCAATCAGGGATTCCCGAATTTTTTAAAATCCGCCAAACGATATGGTCCCCCACCTACTTTTTGGGAACGGCTGTTGCCAGGCTTTTTTTATCTTTGGACAGCCCACGAAGGTCTATACCTAAGTACTCTATGTACCGTGGGTGTACTAGAATTACCCGACTCACACATCCAGAGCTGGAAACATCCGTATGGATATCACCAGCCGTTTAAGCAGATGCGTGGGGTGTGGGGTGGTGCCTCCTCGGACGAGGACGAAATCCTCTACCACATTCCTAGGCTTTCAGTTATGCAGAATATTTGCAGATTAATAGATTCTACTACAATAACGCAATTACTGTGGGTTAATACTTATCTGCAATCATAGATACCACAGGCAATGACTAATGATTAATAAAATATATCAATAATATACCATTATTTTTCGTAATTTTTGGTAATTTATTTCCATTACATGGTGCCGATATTTAGAGTGAGAGTGGCAACGTCGCTTCACAGGGCGTCGTCTGCTTCATTGAGAAATCAGTGCATTGTCTTGTGTTTGTACATGCCCGGCAGGTCGGTATATTCGTGTATAGTGATATTTTACGTGATTTTTGTTTTTTTCCGGACACAACTGTATCCATAAACTTTGCGGAATGAAGCGTCAGTGCCAACTGTGTGGAAAAATGACTTTTTCTCATCCGGAACTGTCTTCAGAGCAGTGGCAGTATTGACAAAAAAATGGAATGAAGTGCGGACGTTTTCTGAGGTTGCAAATTCGGAAATCTAATATTTTGTTAATGGTTCTTGAATATATGGTTTTCCTACCTTGTTTGCAACAATTAAATTTACAACTAAAGGAGGGTCTTCCCATCAAGCAGGCCTTAGAATAAGTTAGTATAATTTTTAACTTTTGTATAAACAATTTATTTAACAGAGTACAACTTAATTTCTTTTTACTTCATTCGGTATTCATACACCCCTGTAGCAATGGATTTGCTAAGGGTGGTTCGGTAGGCGTGGTTTAGAGGTACCCTCAGAGGTTTAGTTTTCAATCGGTGATTGTAAAAAGTGTAACTTTTGAGATTGTCGCACAGCGCAGGTCGCGCGTCGCCTTATCACTTAATTTAATATGTATTTAAGGGGCTATTTATAACTAATTAATTAATATATAACTAAGATTTTTTACGTTATCTTTTATCAGTAATTGGGTTTTCTTAGATTTCATAACAATGATCTTCTTTTTGTTTGTTTCTGGAGTAGACGCCTGTCAGAAAATCACTATTTCTTTAATTTTTTTGTTGATATGTACTCATTTCACCATGGATTTATTAAGAAAGGATTCGATATCCGTATACTGTGAGCGTATCGAACGTGAAGCCTTATATTTGTTATTTGTTATGAAAATCTTTCCCCCAGGAGATTAGTTTACGAACTACGTAATTGAATCAAGAATGGTAGTAGAAAGATAAAATAGCATTGGAGTGTTGGAGCTCAGAAGTGTTGCTGTCTGTGCTGGTTGCTTAGGAAAACGGCTGAACCTCGGTCTGAACACTCGGTTACACGTACGTCTTTGTCTAATGAACTAGGAAAGAAAAAGTGCGATTTACAGATTTATAAATGACTCGGAGCGACTTTAAATAAGCACCTTTAGAAATAACATAACCTATAAATAATAAAACCTTTTAAACTTAAATTTATTATTATTTAGCAGAAAAATAAAA
Organism: Philopedon plagiatum; assembly: GCA_963971165.1. NCBI lineage: Eukaryota > Metazoa > Arthropoda > Insecta > Coleoptera > Curculionidae > Philopedon > Philopedon plagiatum. Next base: position 25,184,115 of record OZ020195.1, read on the forward strand.
TATTTTAGGGCTTTTATTGCTTTTAGTAAATCTTGTGATGCTTCTAACGTATTTTTTGTACAAAAATACAAGGTAAAATAAGATGTGGCCAATGTTTACAAATTGTGTTTACAGTGTCGCTTAGAATGGTTTGTTTTGGCTTCAAAGAATGTTAAATCATCTCGTATCCATTCTTAATAAATCCATGCATTTCACTTATTATATTAAATTTGCACGCACTAAAGGCGCGTATACATCTGAGCACGAACGCGAACGAGGCATGCGATGCCAAGCGAGGCATGCGATGCCAAACGATTTAACTTTTTTTGATTGCGAACAACAAACGCCGAGGCACCGAATGAGGCGCCGTTCCCATCCTCCGTCCGTACGTTCGTTAGTTCGTTCAGATCAGCTGCGGAGTATGGAGAGCGTCGACGATGTGGTAGTAGCTAGTACTGCGTTTATATTGATGGCGGTTTTATTAAAAAAAGATTGAATTGATGTAGCCTTTACTTGATGAAGATCCATTATTAAAATATTTAAAAATAACAACAAAATTGTTTCAATCTGCACTAAATTTTTAGTCATAAACATGACAATTGTTTCGACAACACAGTATCTTCGTCGGATGGTTGGTATAAAGTAACTGTTCTCATTATATGTATTAAATACTCAACAAATTTTGTAGGTAAAAATTTTTAGGTAAAAATTTGTTGAGTATTTAATACATATAATAAGAACAGTTAGTTTATACCAACCATCCGACGAAGACACTGTGATGTCGAAACAATTGTCATGTTTATGAATAAAAATTTAGTGAAGATTGAAACAATTTTGTTGTTATTTTTTAAATATTTTAGAAAAACAGACGCTGGTGGACAACCAGAATATACCTAAATAGACTTATCACGCGAGGAAAATTATTTTTAAATAGTATGTGGAGGAAGATAGTGGCCATTTTCGAAATTTCACGAGAATGTCTCCCAACGACTTCATTTTTTTGTTGGAATCAATTCGTGAAACAATATCAAGAAACGATACATATTTACGAAAATTTGTTACTCCGGAAGAGAGATTGGCTATCACATTGAGATATTTGGCAACTGGTGATTCATTTATTAGCCTACAATATCTTTTCAGTATCCCAACTCATTTTTAATTGAAACCTAAACCAAAGTTTATAAAATTAATTTTGTAAACTTTGCCTAAACCACAAAAATAATAAATACGTACACCACACTACACTGACTTTTTAATTTGAAACTCAACGAGGCAAAACACCGTCCACACCTGAACCAAATTCTCTTTGATGTACCGACTCCCGTCGAATGGTATCGCACGGCCTCGCTCCGAACGTCGTTCGGCCGAATGCCGTTTGCCTCTCCTCGGTGATACGTACTAGTGTTGGGATCACTCGAGTGAAAAATAACCTATCACCCGGTTTTTTCAATAACCTGAATCATCCGGTTATCATCGGCTATAATTCGAGTGACGAAAAATCGGTTTTTATTTTCCAACACGTCTACAATTAGTTGCTGATTTACCTACTACCGACCGAACTACCGAGTTAAATCACTCGATTGTCGATCGTCGCGTCCTTCAAGGTCGCGTCGCAAGTAGTGTTGGGATCACTCGAGTGAAAAATAACCTATCATCCGGTTTTTCAATAACCTGAATCATCGGTTATAATTCGAGTGACGAAAATTCGGTTTTTACTAAACTACATATACATTTATCAATATAAAAGAACCATTGTTCGGCTCGCCACAAAGCACAACGGAGACTAGACTGACGATAAAGATAAATAAAAATATTGAATTCTAAGAACTTTTAACCCTTTGCTTCAACACCCATGTATGTAAACATTCGCATTCGAATTCGTGTGAAAAACCGACGAGTGATAAATTAGTTTTTAAAATAAAATCATTTGAATTCTCAGTAGTCAGTAATTCTCAATACAAATGCTGTAGATGAACGATGAACCGTCAGTATTAATATTAGTAGTCGAGTGAAAAACCGGTTATCATCCGGTTTTTAAAATCACTTGAATACTCAGTAGTCGGTTATTAAAATAAGTCGGTTATTCCCAACACTAATACGTACACACCTGTACGTGAGCGGCGGCTCGCTTTTGCCTCGTACCCGTTCGTGCTCAGGTGTATACGCGCCTTAACCTTTAGCTTCCTTTCATACGGATTGATACAGTGGCCGCAACAAGACATCAGTGGCGTATCTGTCTCTTTATTTAATATCTAGATAATTTAAAAGAACTCGCGTTCTCATGTTACAGATATTGAAATGAAAATACATTCGGCTTAATCTGACATAAAGAAGGTTTCTATCTGTGACACAATTTAGGAAGTTCCGATCTGTGATACAATTTTACTCCATTACAAACTTTGAACTCCCACTTTATCCCCTTATTGATTTATTACAAACTGTAAAACCCGTGTTTAATCATTTATTTTTTGGAGTACTTCTATAAAGTTTCAAGTTAACAGGATCAACTAATATTTTTTCTCCGTACAAATTTTCAACCCCCTTATGACCCCTTTGGGGGTTAAATTTTGAAAAATCCCATTTTAGTGAGTCTCTACATTATAAAATAAAACTACTGACCAAATTTTATATTTATAGCACAAAATAAACATATTAGTATATTTATTTTGTGTTTATAGCTTCAGCGGTTTCGGCTCGGCGATGATGGATCAGTCGGTCAGGATTATTTTGTATAGATTATAAGTTTAAGATTATAGTTCTTAAATTATTTTTAATAATTTATGTGTGCTATCTTTTGTCCTATTACAAATAACCCAACAATATATTTTTTTTGTAAATTATCTTATATTTTGCCCAAAATAATATTAAGCAATGCTAAGTAAAATTACAAATTAAAAATACAGTTTATATTTCAAAAAATTATTCGTCACAAATTATGTAGCGCCAATTTTTACGTTATGTTATGTTTTGTAAATGTATCACGCGCCGGCGCGCGCCGCCCGGCTATACAAGTCAATTGTTGACGGAATCGCATGACTTATTCCTATTAGTTATTATTATTATGTTATTATTACTGAAAATGCCGCGAGATTAAACGTAAGCCGGCATTTACGGTCATTTCCTAGTGAATCTTGCAACAATAAACAAGCATTTTGTGTCAACTTTGATATTTTTAATGGAACACCCCCATTTTTTTGACGGATTTTAATTATCTGTAAAATTCTAACCTAATTTCGTATATCATAACCTATAACCGAAATTAACAGTTTTCGAGATATAAGCGTATGAAAGATAAATTTGATACATTGGTGCGGGTACTTTGAGCATTGATTAACGCTGATTATTTCAATCAGACGTTTGTAATGTCTCAGCACTTATTTGGCATTCTGTCAGATGAATCAGTCAACTGTGATACATGATCAAACTGGTTAATTAGAGCCAAAAGTACCCGCACTAAAAAGATGAAAAATGTAAATGATTTAACTTAAGGCAAAGCTGTATGTTCCATCTTAGATATTACTTTTAATGACTGGCACTGTAAATAGTTGCAAAAAAATGTTGCTGCTTCTTTGGAATCCAAATATTGGCTATGCGTTTAACCGAGGAGATAATCGAAATTTTAATAATGCTTGGTACTAGTGATAAAACCAGGACACATTAGAAAGTTTGTGAAATGTTTAACAACAAATATCCCCATAGGAAACCCATAACTCAAGCTACAGTGAGCAAAATTTTAAAAAAATGCACGCAGAAACGATCCTGACCTCCCAAGTGAACTTTTGTCGTATCAACACCTCCCCATTATGTGGCTAATGTCTGAATATATTTAAGTAACACTTTTCCAGGGCGATGGATAGAGCGAGTGGCCGGCAAGGTCGCCAGATTTAAGTCCCTTAGATTTTTTGGGGTTATAAGGACATAGTGTACAAAAATAAACCCGATACTATTGGAATTGTTAAAGATCTAATTCGTACTCTGATAAGAAACATTCAGCCTGATGTAGTTACCAATGTGCAACAGGAATTTTTTGACCGTCTAAGGCACTGGAGAGCTGTAAATGGTGGCCATTTTCAATAGTTACTAAAGTAGTAGTTTTGTTTAAATTTTTGCTCTATTTTCTGTTTTGTGTTGTTGAGTGAATTAATATTTCTCAACTGTTGAATAAAATTGACATTTGAAACGTCAAATTTTAATTTATAAAAATCTAAGATAGAACACAATTTTGCCCTAAGTTAAATCATTTGCATTTTACATCTTTTTAATGTATGAAATTTGACATTCATATGTTAATATCTCGAAAACTGTCAAATGTTAATATCTCGAAAACTGTCAGTTTCAGTTATAGGTTATGTTAAAATGAAATTTAGCTAGAATTTTACAGAGAATTCAAATCAGCCTAAAAAAATGGGGTGTTCCATTAAAAAAATTAAAGTTGACAGATGTACAGTACAGTTTCTTTGAATCACTCTGCATAATTTAAAATAATTTTAGAATATGCGCCAAAAATAGTAAATAAAGGGTGAAAATTGCTTTTTCAAAACATAATAAGGAATGTGCACATATTTTTTTTATTGCATAAATAGTTTAAGGAAGTCATTACAAACCCAAAAAAAAATTTTTCATGAAAATTACTACGATAATTTAGCTACAAAAATTGTCTACTTTTCGGTATAATTTATTACAATTTAAAAAGCAGCCATTTGTCACTGGTGAAAAGGTCCATCAGGAGATCAGCAAAAATCTACAGGTTAACGTAAAGCTTAACTTAAAGTCGAACAGGTTTGATTTTCTCGGAACCAGTCGGAGGGAAAGAAATCAAATTTTTTGGGTTGATAGAGGAATAGTTCAACTAGCTTTGGTAAAAATTCAGTTATACAGGACGTTTCGGAGCTATTAAACGTCAAAGTCGAAATTTTCGCGATTTCCGTTGAAATCGGGTACAGGTCGCAAATCTGAATTAAATCGATGTAAATTTTCGGAGATTGTAAGGGACCCGGAGCTTCAGAAGTCCACTGAAACTGATGAGGATCAGAAAATGGCAAGTAATTCTTTTGAATTTTTGTAGGTCGAAAAATGCCATTTCCAGACCCCTCCCCCCTTCCTAAAACTAAATCGACACGTGTCCGAGTGTTTTAAGTTATTTTTTTTTATTTTCGAGATATATATATATATATATATATATATATATATATATATATATATATATATATATATATATATATATATATATATATATATATATATATATATATATATATATATATATATATATATACAGTGACCGGCAAAAAGTTCGCAACATATGGGAAAAATTTTTATTAGGTGAGTATTGGAAAAACTTTTCCGGGGGATCGGTTCTGCATGTCCGATAACCTAAAAATCGATTTTGACATACGTCACGTGACCACTGGTATAGCGTCAAATTAAAAAAAAAATTGTTAATTTACAAAAAGTGAGGTTAGTTGACGAGATATCAAAAAAAGTTATTTGAAAAAATTGCTTAGAATTAAATTCTAGGTCCTTGTGCAAAATTTTAAGATTTTATTTAAAAAAATTGGAAAACTCAATTTTCTTTAAATATTTTTTTATCGATTTACAAATTTCCAGTTTTTTTCGTTTAGATAGCTTGGCTAATGTAAAGCCCATGTATCTGGATGAAAATAAACGAATGTAGTAGGTTTTTCTACAATTGACAGGACAAAATTAAAAAAAACAGGGTTTCGCCGGACGCTAGCTGTTGCAATGATTTGTATCTAGCAGCAGTGTCAAAATTTTAGAGACATTTCAATGAGATTACATTGAGAAAACCTTAATCGTCTTAAATATATCTGAAGTTCGACTTTTTGTAAAGTTAAGGGGAGTAAAATAGATAATAAACAAAAAATTACCTGTTTATTTAATCGAAATTTCATAAACGAAAACCAATGTAAGAAAAACTTAAAAGTAGTCAAATTCTGTACTAACAACATAAAAAATCATTGTTTTTCCTTGGGTGCACAAAATTTAAAACTCAGTATGACCACCATTACTCTCCATACATACTATTGTTCTCGAGCGCAACTCTCGATTAACATTTCGGAGCATTTTACGATTTATTTGCAATACACAATTTCTAATGACATTCTCTAAATTTTGTATATTCCTAAAGGGTCGATGTTTGTACACAGAGTTCTTTAGGTATCCCCACATAAAGAAATCTAACGGAGTCAGATCTGGTGATCTCGCAGGCCACGGATTTTCAGAAAACCGTCCTATCCACTGGTTTCCAAATTCTTGATCCAGCCATCTCTTCACCTCATTTGTGGAATGAATGCTAGCTCCGTCTTGTTGAAAGTATAAATTTCTTCTTTCGGCTAATGACAAATTGTCTAAAAAGTCAGATATCTCAGTTTGTAGAAATTCTAAATATCGTTCTGAATTTAAATTGTCTCTAAAGAAAAAAGGTCCCACTATTCTGAGGTTGAAAATTCCGCACCACACATTAACCTTAAAACTATATTGGTCTTTACTCTGAATTACAAAGTCTGAGTTTTCGGTGGCCCACCATCTACAGTTTTGTGAACTGACGGTTCCGTTACAGGTAAATGTAGCTTCATCCGAGAAAAGAACGTTCTTTGGGAAATTAAAATCTTCCTCAATCATACCCTGGAACCAGGCACAAAAATCGAAGCGGGCGTCATAATCCCTATCTTTTAATACTTGTACAAATTTAGGTTTGTACGGATGAAATTTGTTTCTTTTTAATATCCTCCGCACAGATCTTTCGTGAATGTTAGTGATCTCCGATATTTGACTAACTGCTAATTGGGGTGTTTCTGTGATCGACAAACACACATCCAGAGAACCTTCGTCACCTGTTACCGGTTTTTCATGGGAAACTTTATACTGATTTTCTACCGATCCCGTTTCTTTAAATTTATTGACTAGACGAGATACTGTGGAATAATGGAGGGATTTATCGGGGTGCCTCTCATTAAAAATTGCTGCTGTTTCTCTATGGCTTTTGTAATTATCTCCAGAAATTAAAATAATTTCTATCTTTTCCTGAAGAACTAGTGTGGGTGCCATTTTAAGGAATAAAATATTAATAAACTTATGTAAAATATCAAACTTAGTAAGATGCGAGACATAAACCAATGACATAGGTTGAAATCAAACAAATTATAATTTGTTTGACATTTTTCTGTTGTTTTTAACCTACTAGATTATTTGGTTGTTTTAATTTCAGAGCCTGCTTTGGTAGTTTTAAGTACAACTAAATAGACCTGGTTGTTAAATTTATGTGCGAAAAATCTTAATAAAATCTTGATACAGTCATTTCATTAGATTCAAACCATTGCAACAGCGAGCGTCCGGCGAACACCTATTTTTTCGATTTTGTCCTGTCAATTGTAGAATTGTAGATCTGACTCCGTTAGATTTTTTTATGTGGGGATACCTAAAGAACCCTGTGTACAAACATCGACCCTTTAGGAATATACAAAATTTAGAGAATGTCATTATAAATTGTGTATTGCAAATAAATCGTAAAATGCTCCGAAATGTTAATCGAGAGTTGCGCTCGAGAACAACAGTATGTATGGAGAGAAATGGTGGTCATACTGAGTTTTAAATTTTGTGCACCCAAGGAAAAACAATGATTTTTTATGTTGTTAGTACAGAATTTGACTACTTTTAAGTTTTTCTTACATTGGTTTTCGTTTATAAAATTTCGATTAAATAAACAGGTAATTTTTTGTTTATTATCTATTTTAATCCCCTTAACTTTACAAAAAGTCGAACTTCAGATATATTTAAGACGATTAAGGTTTTCTCAATGTAATCTCATTGAAATGTCTCTAAAATTTTGACACTGCTGCTAGATACAAATCATTGCAACAGCTAGCGTCCGGCGAAACCCTGTTTTTTTTAATTTTGTCCTGTCAATTGTAGAAAAAACTACTACATTCGTTTATTTTCATCCAGATACATGGGCTTTACATTAGCCAAGCTATCTAAACGAAAAAAAACCGGAAATTTGTAAATCGATAAAAAAATATTTAAAAAAAATTGAGTTTTCCAATTCTTTTAAATAAAATCTTAAAATTTTGCACAAGGACCTAGAATTTAATTCTAAGCAATTTTTTCAAATAACTTTTTTTGATATCTCGTCAACTAACCTCACTTTTTGTAAATTAACAATTTTTTTTTTAATTTGACGCTATACCAGTGGTCACGTGACGTATGTCAAAATCGATTTTTAGGTTATCGGACATGCAGAACCGATCCCCTGGGAAAGTTTTTCCGATACTCTCCTAATAAAAATTTTTCCCATATGTTGCGAACTTTTTGCCGGTCACTGTATATATATATATATATATATATATATATATATATATATATATATATATATATATATATATATATATATATATATATATATATATATATATAAAGAAGAAGGGTAGTCTTGACCGACTAGTTAAAACAACAAAAACTGGTTTGTCTTGGGGTATCGGTCCTAGTGATGGCTTTTTTGAATAAAACGCTTTTTAGCTACGCCAAGCTTTCGATAATGTTTATTATCTTCATCAGGGCTACAATGTGAAACAGTAAATGAGTTGACTTATATTTAAAACACATTTATAAAGCAAAGAAAAGAACTGGAAAAATTACAAGATGAATTCTACATAACTAAATTACTTACTGCTAGTGCATTTCTTTCTCAAGATAGTTTCCACGAGAAACAGTCATTATATTGTTACAATAATTAGTATTTTTATGTTTTTAAATTTTAATAATTTTCTGGCCTATTTACGTGGATGGTAAAAATGATTTGCTTCCAAAATGATAGTGAAGGAATTTGTCGGAGTTTTTTTCCCCAGTTTTTTGCATTTTTTGTTGGTTAAGCTATGATTTATTCGGTGTTGGTTAACATTCTACTAACTTAGCCGTAACCTTGATGATTATTTAATTGTGTAAGACATCAGCGCACAAACTTTTTTTGATTGATAAATTGTCACCCGATGTCATTTCCCTCGAAAAAAGGTATTGTGAAAGTGAACTGCGGAAGGGCTGGTTTCGTTAGATAGATAGATCAGCACTTTCATTGTTTGGTGGTGCTGTTGGTGGTGCTGTTTGTGTTGACGTTTAAGGTTAATAAGTTTGAGTAAATGACACTGAGGCCCTCAATGTCAGCTCTTGTGTTAATTGATTTTGGTTGTCGGAAAATTTCAACCATTTCTAGAAACAGCCTCTTACTGCCGTTCACCTCACTACACAAAACTTGGGTTTCATCATAGTTGAATCTATGTCCCAATTCATTTGTGTGTTTGAAAAGAGAACATGATTTTTTATTCAACCTACAATCACTTTTGTGTTGTGTGATTCTGTCTTTTAGTACCCTGGACGTTTGTCCTATGTATATACCCTCACATTCAGAGCAAGGAACACTGTACACGACACTTGATCTTTTCATGGCTTCGTCTTTATCTTTCAGTTTACTAAAAATTGTACCTATTG